>CM069163.1:5015645-5558145 GCA_035221665.1 Okamejei kenojei | reverse complement strand
CGATGTGGTCACAGGGAGAACATGCAAACTCGAAATAGACATCACCCGTAGTCAGGTCTCTTGCGCTGTAAGGCAGCAGCGTTACCAATGTACCACCGTGCCACCCCCAATGATTGACCTTGTGCCCGGAATAAAATGGTATTTCTAGTCAAGTCAAGTCAAGTTTTATTCATCTCTTGCACATAAAGTGCAAGTGAAATGAATTTAACTAAAGGTTTGATCAGGAATCGAAAGTCCAAACTCTGCAAGTCCAAACTCCTGATGGCAGTGGAAACAGTTTTGGATGTTGTGTGTGGCCTTGAGAGTGTTAAATGTCCCTCTTAACTTGCCTCTGTGAAAGATCACTCACCTTGAAGTCACAATAACAAGTAACACACAGAATCACGAACAAATGTCGTCAAAGGATATTGCTGGAGAGGTAATTGCAAAATTATTGGTCATCTTTATTTATGGAAGAAACAAAAAAAAAGTATTGTTGCATTAAAGTTTCACACCTTCCCCAATTACACTGCACTATATTAAATGTCAGAGCATCTAGTTAATATGATTTCAGTAGCTCCTCATGACAGTTACTGAACAGAGAGGCCATGATAATGGATAATTTAAACAAACCAAATACCACGTTTTTATTTATAACTTAATGCATAATAACACAAATTGTTCCCGACTCATTTGCGTAATTCCAGATTTGTTCATTTTTGGTAGCTTCATCTTTTAAAAACCTTCTGCACGTCTGCGCAATTGCACTTTAATCTTGTTATAAATTGCACAATTTAACCTGAGCAGTGCTTGATAAACTCATTACATAAATCAGATTTTAGCTCCGGTGCTGTGCGACTCAAGCAAATTCCGCGGAAGATTTAATAGTTTATGTTTGGAAGAGTGCAACAGAGAAAGCTCATAAGTTCACCACCATTTCCGAAGGTAACTCTCATCCTAATGGTATTTCTGAAAAGTCATTTTATTTGAACCAAGTGCCAGGGTAACTAAAAAAAAGGTGGAATACTAAGTGTTGAAGGGGGATTAGTTTAATTTAGTTTGCTGTCGTGTGTACCCAGGTACAGTGAAAAGCTTTTATTGCGTGCTGACCAGTCAGCGGAAAGACTACACGTGATAACAATCGAGCCGCCCACAGTGTAGATACAGGATGAAGGGAATCACGTTTAGTGCAAGGTAAAGTCCAGGAAAGTCCTGAATCTGGAGGTGTGCGCTGTCAAATTAAATAATGATGACAATGTGTCGCTGTTCTTAGTGTCAGTTTTGATGGATTGATTGAAACACGCAGGCCCTTCGGCCCACCATCCATGCCGACCATCCATCACTAATTCCATGTTATCCCATTGTTTCATCCGCTCTCCACACGCTAGGGGCAACTTGCAGAGGGCCAATCGACCTGCAGACCCACACATCTCAGGGATGAGGGGGAGAAACCAGAGCTCCCGGAGGAAACCCACGCAGTCACAGGGCTGAATGTACAAACTCCATGCAGACAGACAGCTCCTGCGTTCAGGATCGAACCGGAGTCTCTGGCACAGTGAGGCAGCGACTTTACCGCTGTCTCACTGGGGCCGCCCTTGAAGAAGGGTCCTGACACCCGTCCATTCCCTCCACAGATGTTCTTTATGCTGATGTTCCCTCAGAGTTCCTCCGGCACTTTACTTTTTCCTCAAGATTCCGGCACCTGCAGTCTCTTGAATAGGGAGAGAATGCTTATGCCCCTGTCCCACTTAGGAAACCTGAACGGAAACCTCTGGAGACTTTGTGCCCCACCCAAGGTTTCCATGCAGTTCCCGGAGGTTCCCGGAGGTTTTTGTCGGGTTCCCAGAGGTTTTTTCAATTTTTTGAAATAATAGCCGGAACATAGAAGAAGCGGAAACCACTTTCGACCATTAGGGAGACTGACAAAAACCTCCGGGAACTGCACGGAAACCTTGGGTGGGGCGCAAAGTCTCCAGAGGTTTCCGTTCAGGTTTCCTAAGTGGGACAGGGGCATTACTCCTCATGGACACCTGGGGCCAATTTAGAGGCCAATTTATCATTTACCCTCACGTTCCTCAACTGTTCTGTGTCTAAATCATTAGGTCCCTGAGACTGAGGAAGTTCAGTCAAATCGGTTTTCGTCAAGAGGTCTTTGCTATGAATAAGCCACATGTAGAAAATGATAAATATATTTTAATACATTATTAAGCGCAACCATTTTGAATATTCCTAAAAAACAACTTTGGTGAAAATGACCAACAAGTCTCAGGTAGACAAAAATGCTGGAGAAACTCAGCGGGTGAGGCAGCATCTCTGGAGCGAAGGAATAGGTGATCTTCAGACAAGTCTCATATCATTTGTGGCGCATTCATTCAACCTCATCTTTGCAAGTGGGTTGGGATGGACAACACATGTTGTTACCCTGGCTAGTGTTAAGATGAGGAAGTGTTCTAGAGAGGGAAGGAGTCCGTTCGGGCAGCTTACAGCCCAGTGGTATGAATATTGATTTCTCTAACTTCTAGTAACCCCGGCACTCCCTCTCTCTCCATCCCTCCCCCACCCAAGTCGCACCAGCTTCTCGTTTTCATCCAACAAACGGCCAACAATGGCCGGCTTCCTTAATCATCATTACTTTTTAGCATACAGTATCTTTCATTAGCTCTTAGAGCTAACACAATCAAGGGATATGTGGAGAAAGCAGGAACGGGGTACTGATTTTGGATGATCAGCCATGACATGAGAATTAAGGGACAGAAGTTTCGGGGTAACGTGAGGGGGAACTTCTTTACTCAGAGGGTGGTGGCTGTGTGGAATGAGCTTCCAGCAGAAGTGGTGGAGGCAGGATCGATTTTAACATTTAAGACTAAAGTGGATAGGTATATGGACGTGAAGGGAATGGAGGGGTATGGTCTGAGTGCAGGTAGATGGGACTAGGGGAAAACAAATGGTCGGCACGGACTGGAAGGGCCGAGAGGGCCTGTTTCCGTGCTGTAATTGTTATATGGTTATATGTTATATGGTTATATGATCACATTCAATGGTGTTGGTGCTGGCCCAAAGGGCCGAATGGCCTAGTCCTGCGTCTATTTTCTATGTTTCTGTTCATTGTTCTTTATCACTCCACATCACCGTCTGTATCTTTTGATTCCCTTTCCCATGACTTTCAGTCTGAAGAAGGATCTCGACCTCAAACGTCACCCAATCCTTCTCTCCAGAGGTGCTGCCTGTCCTGTTGAGTTACTCCAGCGTTTTGTGTCTGTCTAGTGTTACGACGAGGTGGCACTGTATGGTGGGCAACCTCTGTACCCCACTAACCAACGTGGCCAACAAACTCACCCCGCGCATCTCAACTTTTCCCTAAGTGGTCCCATTTGCTCAGCCGCAAGGAATTTGCAGGCAAGCGGACAGGGCAACAGGTAACAAAGGCTACCTTCAGGGAAGATTACCACAAAAAACAGGACACCCTTTGATTCGAAAAAAATAGTTTGACATTTTATCATTACCTTGATCATCGCCCTGAGATCAAGGAGTCCATTTCTAATCACTCCCGCGCCCGCCTTTCTAAGTGAGATTACAGCCTTGGACAGAAGCTGTTTAACATTGTGACCTGCCAGTAGCATATGCAATGACAAAGCTCTTCTAACTTTTATTCATTACCTGCCGGCTTTGAAATTATCCCACGCACAGAGCGTGATTCCAAGAGCTGCCGTCAGGGTTGACAGCCCGTTAAGTCATTTTGGCGTTCAGTATCTTTATAGTTGCTTGTGCGCTGCTTTGAAGGTCATCAGAGAAGGGCTGTGGGGAAATAATAGATATATTAGAAGGGCATTTGATGATGTAGGGTGGGGGGGGGGGGGGGGGGGTTTGGCCCGAAACATTGCCTATTTCCTTCGCTCCTTAGATGCTGCTGCACCCGCTGAGTTTCTCCAGCACCTTTATCTACCTAAAGACTAGAGGGCATTGGTTTAAGGTCAGTGGGCATTCACATAGAGAGTGATGGATGCCTGTGTTTAGCTGCCTCCACCACCACCCTTGGCAGCACATCCCAGGCATCCATCACTCTCTATGTAAATGCCCTCTGACCTTAAACCTATGCCCTCTAGTCTTTGACCTGTCCACCCTAAGGAAAGGATTCTGACGGTCTACCCTATCTACAGTTTGCCTCTCATAATTTTATACACTTCTATCAGGTCTCCGCACAATCTCCGAAGCGCCAGAGAATACAATCCAAGTTTGTTCAAGCTCTCCCTGCAGCTAATACCCTCTGGTCCAGGCAGCATCCTGGAAAAGTTCTTAAGAGGGCAGAGATGCCATCTTTAAACAGTGACGGCAAACCGGTCCCACTTTCACGACCTTTTTTACTCGTGGACATTTTTCATCCTGTTGAAAAAACGCCCCGACCTACTTGATGTCACGAGTACCCACGACTAGCACCACGACCTACCTACGCCCTCCTACAACCTCCTACGACCTTGTGACGACCATGCTGCGAGTATGAGTCAAGGGCAAACTCAGCAGAGGTCGTGAATTAGGTCGTGAAAGTGGGACAGGCCATTAAGTCCTCAGTAGTTTCTCAGGTATACATTAATGATCTGTAACAAAAGCTTCTGTAAGATCACCCCTCCTCCTCCTGCACTCCAAGGAATAGAGTCCTATCCTGCATGATCTTTCCCTATAGCTAAGGCCCATGATTCCTGGCAACAGTCTCGTAAATCCACATCGTCTAATAAGAAGTGGGGAGGGGAGCAGAGGGGCAGAGTGGTTTTGAGACGGAATTTTGGAGCTCAGAGTTTAAACAGCTTAAGGTCAGATAAGGAAGAAAATGCCAGAAACACTGAGTTGGTCAGGCAGCATCTGTGGAAAGAAGGCATATGGTCTGCTTGCCTTCATTGGTAAGAGCCTTAAGTAGAAGAATCGGGAAGTCATGATGCAGCTCTATAGGACCCTGGTTCGGCTGCATTTGGAGTATTGCGTGCAGTTCTGGTCACCCCGTTACAGGAAGCATGTGGAGGCTTTAGAGAGGGTGCAGAGGAGGTTTACCAGAATGATGACTGGATTAGGGGGTGCTAGCTGCAGGGAGAGGTTGAATAGACTAGGATTGTTTTCTCTGGAATGCCAGAGGCTGAGGGGAGACATGATCATAGTATATATAATTATGAAAAATATAGAGAGAGTGGACAGTTAGAATCTTTTGCCCAGGATGGAAATATATACTAAAGGACTATAACTTTAAGGTGGGAGAGGCGGTTTAAAGGAGATGTGCGGGGCAAGTTTTTTTACACAGAGGGTGGTGGGTGCCTGGAACGCGCTGCCGGGGGTGGTGGTGGAGGTAGTTACAGCAGTGACATTTAAAATACTTCTGGATGGGCACATGGATCTGTC
Source organism: Okamejei kenojei (assembly GCA_035221665.1). Classification (NCBI taxonomy): domain Eukaryota; kingdom Metazoa; phylum Chordata; class Chondrichthyes; order Rajiformes; family Rajidae; genus Okamejei; species Okamejei kenojei. Next base: position 5,552,784 of record CM069163.1, on the reverse strand, counting down.
GGGAATGGAGGGATATGGATCATGTTCAAACAGATAAGAGTTGGCATTATGTTCGCCACAGACATTGTGGGCCGAAGGTCCTCTACCTATGCTGTACTGTTCCACAGTATGTTCTATGAAAGAGAAACAGGGGAATGTTTCAGACTGGAGACCCTTTGTCAAAATTTAGAATAAGTTAGCAGAGAAGATGGGGAGGAATGGATAGAACAGAGGGGATATTTGTGATAAAGTGAGGCAAGGGTTGCAAAGTTAGCCGTGATAGTCGGCTATGGGAATGGATCCGCCGATCGTCGTGGAAGTCCCGATGAGGTCGGGATCGGCCGCCTCACCCGGCCTAGGCGCCACATGTTCGGGGAGACGTTTGCGGGGGGGGGGGGGGGGTGGGTTAGTCCAGATTTAACGGTGCGCTCTGGACCACCTAGTTGCGGGAAGATCGGCGGTGGGCCACTACACACATATACAATCTAGTCAGTAGTGCAAAGAGAAAAATACCAGAGTGCAGAACGTAGTGTTAAGGGCCTGTCCCACTTGGACGACCTAATCCACGAGTTTAGAAGACCTTAGACGAGTTGAAAAAAATGTCAAGGTCATGTTGACTCGCCGAAGTAAAAGACCTCCTACGACCTCCTACGACTATGTCTACGACCTCCTATGACTATGTCTACGCCCCCTACGACCCAACTTGCCCACACCAACCAAGTCCCAGTGCCTGTGTTTAGCCCACATCCCTCTAAACCCATCCTGGCCATGTATCTCTCTAATTAAGTAGTTAAAACATAGAACAGTACAGCACAGGGCCAGGCCTTCCGGCCTACAATGCCCGTGCCGAGCATGATACCAAGTTAAACTACTCTCATGCATTTGATCCATAATCCCTCCATTCCCTGCCGCTATTGTGAGTGGACAGGTCAAAGACCTCAGGGTGGACAGGTCAAAGACTAGAGAGCTTAAGAAGGAACTGCAGATGCTGGACCTCAGTCTTCCACACCTAAGACCAACTACGACTAGCTACAAGTGGAAAATGATCACACGATAAAATGACGTCATGTTTGCATTTTTTTTCTCGGGCCAGTTACCGACCTATGACTACCTACGACTGCCATCATGACCTACTACGACATACCTACGAGTAAAAAGGATCGATTTTATCCATGCTGACCTTTTTTTACTCGTGGACAATTTTTATCAGGCTGGAAAAAACGCCGCGACCTACTTGAGGCCACGAGTACGTGGAGACCACTCACGAGCATGAGGAAGAGTTACGAAGACCTCCTACAACCTCCTACGACCTCGTGGCGACCATGCTGCGAGTATGAGTCAAGGGCAAACTCGGCAAAGGTCGCCAATTAGGTCGTGAAAGTGGGACAGGGGCTTTACAGTTTTACTTTCCAATTTAAACCACGGCTGAATATGCACAGCCACCAACCTGCTGTGTAATGAAAGGCAGCAGCAGGAACCCTTGCACGCCACACGGTATGATGTGAAAGGACTGGTGCCAGCTTTCACTCATCACTCTGAATTTGGCATAAGATTTCTGACACAAAACTTCTCAAAGCGCGACAGCAAAAATGAATTTTAATAATGATTCTGAACTACAATCTCAGTTATATGAAGGAATCTCCGCCGGATCTTCAGAAAACTGCACTTTATCAATATTGTCCCTCCAAATGTATTAGTGTTACAAGTGACACCGCTGCTGGTGAACGGTTGATTTAACACTTACAAGTTGCCCTCAACACCTGCGTTTCAGTGGGGCAGCAGGCAGAGTAGAGTAGCTGCCTTGGAGCGCCAGAGACCCGGGTTCCATTCTGACTGCGAATACCGTCTACACAGAGTTTATACATTCTCCCCATGACGGAATCAAGGGATATGGGGAAAAAACAGGAACGGGGTACTGATTTAGGATGATCAGCAATTATCATATTGAATGGCAGTGCTGGCTCGAAGGGCCGAATGGCCTACTCCTGCACCTATTGTCTATGTTTCGATGCAACGCCGTAGAGATTCCCCGGGTGCTCCGGTTTCCTCTCACACTCCAAAGACGTACAGGTTTGTAGGCTAAATGGCTACAATAAAAATTGTAAAATTGTCTCCAGTGTGTAGGATAATGCTGGCGTAAGGGGTGATCGCTGGTCGACATGGATTCGGTGGGCCGAAGGGCCTGTTTCCACGCAGCATTCCTCAGGTCTGAAGCCCTTTTCATTTTTACCAATGCAAAACTGAATCACTGGTCAATAGACTGGAGGGGACAACAGTCTGGTCCAGTTCCCCACTCACTGTCCGCGCACACTAACAGGCCAATAGCATGCACACATACAGGGCCACGGTTGGACGCACATCAACACGGGCGGCACGGTGGCGCAGCGGTAGAGCTGCTGCCTCACAGCGCTTGCTGCGCCAGAAACCCGGGTTCGATACCGACCATGGGAGCTGTCTGTACGGAGTTTGTACGTTCTCCCCGTGACCACGTGGGTTTTCTCCGAGATCTTCCATTTCCTCCCACGCTCCAAAGACGTACAGGTATGTAGGTTAATTGGCTTGGTGTAAGTGTAAATTGCCCCGAGTGTGTGTGTAGGATAATGTTAATGTGTGGGGATCGCTGGTGGATGCAGACTCGGTCGGCCACATTTGCTTGTTTAGTTTAGAGATATGTATGTGTGTATCTCTAAACTAAACAAGCAAATGTGCTCTGCATATATACACGTGTGCAAGCACACACATTCATATTGTTTACATAACGGTATACACAAGTACACACACTGACACTGAGGAACACACGTACATACAGATTCAGACACACACATATATACACACATAGACACACAGTGGTGCAGCACCAGAGACCCAGGTTCGATCCTGACCTCGGGTGCTGTCTGTGTGGAGTTTGCACGTTCTCCCTACGACCGCATAGGTTTCTTCCGGGTGCTCCGGTCTTCTCGCACACCCCAAAGATGTGCGGGTTTGACGGTTAATTGGCCTCGGTAAATTGCCGCTAGTGTGTAGGGAGTGGATGAGAAAGTGGGACAACATAGAACTAGAGTGAACGGGGGATCGATGGTCGGCATGCACTCGGTGGGCCGAAGGTCCTGTTTCCGTGCTGTACTTTTCTCCAACAATATGAGAATTTCTGCCATCATTGACTCAGTGTGTTAATTTTCTGAGTATCAGCTCCCCAATAATTCAAAAAAGCAAAAGATTAGCTGTAACATTCAATCAATACATTTATAAGAATATTCAGCTACACAACATATCCAAGCCCACATATACAGTGGCTTGCAAAAGTATTCATACCCCTTGAACTTTTCCACATTTTGTCACGTTACAACCACAAACATAAATGTATTTTAATGGGATTTTATGTGATAGACCAACACAAAGTGGTGCATAATTGTGAAGTGGAAGGAAAATGATACATGGTTTCCAAATTTTATTACAAATAAAAAACTGAAAAGTGTGGCGTGCAAAAGGATTCTGCCCCCCTGAGTCAATACTTTGTAGAACCACCTTTCGCTGCAATTACAGCAAGTCTTTTGGGGTATGTCTCTACCAGCTTTGCACATCTAGAGACTGACATTTTTGCCCATTCTTCTTTGCAAAATAGCTCAAGCTCAGTCAGATTGGATGGAGAGCGTCTGTGAACAGCAATTTTCAAGTCATGCCAGAGATTCTCAATTGGATTTAGGTCTGGACTTTGACTGGGCCATTCTAACACATGAATATGCTTTGATCTAAGCCATTCCATTGTAGCTCTGGCTGTATGTTTAGGGTCGTTGTCCTGCTGGAAGGTGAACCTCCGCCCCAGTCTCAAGTCTTTTGCAGACTCTAACAGGTTTTCTTCCAAGATTGCCCTGTATTTGGCTCCATCCATCTTCCCATCAACTCTGACCAGCTTCCCTGTCCCTGCTGAAGAAAAGCATCCCCACAGCATGATGCTGCCACCACCATGTTTCACAGTGGAGATGGTGTGTTCAGGGTGATGTGCAGTGTTAGTTTTCCGCCACACATAGCGTTTTGCATTTAGGCCAAAAACTTCAATTTTGGTCTCATCAGACCAGAGCACCTTCCTCCACATGTTTGCTGTGTCCCCCACATGGCTTGTGGCAAACTGCAAACAGGACTTCATATGGCTTTGTTTCAACAATGCCTTTCTTCTTACCACTCTTCCATAAAGGCCCGATTTGTGGAGTGCACGACTAATAGTTGACCTGTGGACAGATTCTCCCACCTGAGCTGTGGATCTCTGCAGCTCCTCCAGAGTTACCATGGGCCTCTTGGCTGCTTCTCTGAACAATGCTCTTCTTGCCCGGCCTGTCGGTTTAGGTGGACGGCCATGTCTTGGTAGGTTTGCAGTTGTGCCATACTCTTTCCATTTTCGTATGATGGATTGAACAGTGCTCCGTGAGATGTTCAAAGCTTGGGATATTTTTTTATAACCAAACCCTGCTTTAAACTTTTCCACAACTTTATCCCTGACCTGTCTGGTGTGTTCCTTGGGCTTCATGATGTTGTTTATTCACTAATGTTCTCTAACAAACCTCTGAGGCCTTCACAGAACAGCTGTATTTAGACTGAGATTAGATTACACACAAGTGGACTCTATTTACTAATTAGGTGACTTCTGAATTCCGCCTGTTTCCGTGCTGTAATTGTTATATGGTTATATAGGTAGATGGGACTAGGGGAAAACAGCACGGACTGGAAGGGCCGAGAGGGCCTGTTTCCGTGCTGTAATTGTTATATGGTTATATGGTTATATGAATGCTATTGATTGCACTGGATTTTATTTAGGGGTATCAGAGTAAAGGGGGCTGAATACTTTTGCACGCCACACTTTTAAGTTTTTTATTTGTAAAAATATTTGAAAACCATGTATCATTTTCCTTCCACTACACAATTATGCGCCACTTTGTGTTGGTCCATCACATAAAATCCCAATAAAATACATTTACGTTTGTGGTTGTAACGTGACAAAATGTGGAAAAGTTCAAGGGGTATGAAAACTTTTGCAAGCCACTGTACATATAGGCAGATAGTCATATACACATGGACTGTATTCAGACACACATACACATAGAAACACAGTCATTGACACCACTTACAGACACATTCATACTATCTGTAGAAATCACTGATTTGTCATTAAGACGAAAGGTTTCTTAAGTTTCTTCCCAACTGTTACCAGGCTACTGAGCCATCCTGTCAACAACCAGAGAGCAGTCCTGAGCTACTATCTACCTCATTGGAGACCCTTGGACTATCTTTAATCAGACTTTATTGGACTTTCACATGCTAAATGATATGCGTGTTATTCCCTTTATCATGTAACTGTACACTACGGATGGCCTGATTGTAATCATGCCTTGTCTTTACGCTGACTGGTTAACACACAACAAAAGCATTTCACTGTACCTTGGTGCACATGTGAATAAACCAAACTAAACTAAACTAAGACCAAGAACCTTGCGTAATTCACCATTTTAACCTTGAGGTTTTACAAATAATAGCTGCATCTCACTTTTGCCCAAAGTTGGCAGCTTTTAACTCCACACAGATCAAGCACATAGTCACACAGCGCGGAAACAGGCCATTCGGCCCATTACGTTTATGACAACCATCATACATCAATTTGCATTAATCCCATGCACTATTCACATTTCATTCCCCCACACTTATGTTACAGTTGTTCTCAGCAAGATGTTTATTTTGATTTATTTCTGACAGCAGTCAGTGCTGTGGGAACATTATCCGCTCAGCCTCATGCCTGAGGCCATGGGGATAATGTCCCTACCAGCTTACAACTGCTTCCAACTCTCTGGAGGTTCCACCCAGACCAAAGCAACTCTGGCAAACTAATCACCGAATCATAATGATTCACAGTCACAGGGAACAGGGAAGCATGTGGTTTAAAGTAGCTTCAAAATGTGTTCAGAGTGAAGAGTCAACACAGCACGGAAACAGGCCCTTCGGCCCAACTCATCCATACCAACCAGGATGTCCCATCTACGCTAGTCCCATTTGCCTGCATTATCCTTCGAAGCCTTTCCCATCCATGTATCCTGTCTTTTTAATGTGGTTATAGTATTGGCTTTAGATATTAACTCCAGTAGCTTGTTCCATAGACCCACAACCTTCTTTGTGAAAAACTTGTTCCTCAGGTACCTAATAAATATTTCCCCTCTCACCCTAAACCTATGTTGCCTGGTTGTTGATTGAACCTACTCTGGGTAAAAGACTGTGCAATCACCCTAATTATTCTGCTCATGAATTTACACACCTCTGTAAAATCACCTTAGCCCACTGCACTCCAAGGTATAAAGTGTTAGCTTGTCCAACCTCTCCCTATACGGGCCCTTGATCAGTGTCAGAGTCATAGTCATAAGAGTCATAGATTCTTCAGCCGACCTTGCCCACACCGACCAACATGTCCCATCTACACTAGTCCCACCTGTCTCGTTTGGCCATATCCCTCTAAACCTGTGCCTATCTCAACTACCTCCTCCAACTACCCTTTGTGTGAAAAAGTTACCCCTCTGGTTCCTATTAAATCTTTCCCACCTCACCTTAAAACTATGTCCTCTGCTCCATTTCTCCTACTCTGGGAAAGAGACTCCGTGCGTCTATCCGATCTATTCCTCTGATGATTTTGTACACCTTTATAAGATCACATCTCATCCTCCTGCGCTCCAGGGAATAGAGACCTAGCCTGCTCATCCTCTCCCTATAGCTCAGGCCCTCGAGTCCTGGCAACATCCTCGTGAATCTTCTCTGTCCCCTTTCCAGCTTGACAACATGATGCCCAGAACTGAACACAATACTCTAAATGTGGTTTTACCAACATCTTATGTAACTGCAACATGACCTCCCAACTACAATACTGAAAACTCTGACTGATGACGGCCAATGTGCCAATGGTCTTTATGACCACCCTATCTACCTGTGATGCTACTTTCAACCAACTATGCATCTGCACTCCTAGATCGCTCTGTTCGACTACACTCCCCAGAGCCCGACCATTCACTGCGCATGTCCTGCCCATGTGAGTCTCCCCAAAATGCAACGCCTCATTCTTCACAACACCTCAACACCTGAATCTTGGCAACCTCCTCGTGTCTTCTCTACTCCTTCCAGCTTAATGACATCCATCCTGTAGCAGGGTGGGAAAATTGGGAACGTAGGAAAATTGGAAAATAAATTCATATTGTGTTTGAATGCAGTGTACCCTGAGGAAAAGAGGGGGCGCAGTGGCGCAGCAGGTAGAGCTGTTGCCTCAAAGTGCCAGATCCTAAATGCACTAGATTGCCCTAAAGACGTCTCACCTCCTTCAGGGATGGGATTCTGCTCATTATGGCCTATATGTGACCTCGGGAACAGAGTATTGGTGCCCACCTTAAAGCAAGCTCGTCAGTTCAAGAACAGTTGAGGGCAGACAACATTGCCGCAGAGTCATACAGCATGGAATCAGGCCCTTCGGCCCAACTCGTCCATGCCGACCAAGATGCCCCATCTGCACTAGTCCCATTTGTCTGCACTTGGCCCATATCTCTCTAAACCTTTCCTATCCATGTACCTGCCCAAGTGTCTTTTACCTGCCTCAACTATCTTCTCTGGGAACTTGTTCCAAACACCTATCACCCTCTGTGTGATTAAATCTTGCCCCTCTTTCCTTAAACATCTGTCCTCTGGTTCTTGAATACTTGACCCTGTGTAAAAGACTCTGTGCATTCAACTTCTGTTTAGTTTATGATCATGTGAAACATGATTATGATTTTGAGATATATTGAAATGCTTTTCATTGACTAATCAATCAGATAAAGTTCAGTAAAGTCTGATTAAAGATAGGCTGATGGTCTCCAATGAGGTAGATGGACTGCGCACTAGTTGGCCACAGGATGGTTCCGTTAACAGCTGGGAAGAAACAGTCCCTGAATCTGGGGGTGTGCGTTTTCACACTTCTGTACCTCTTGCCCGATGGGGGAGGGGAAAAGAGTGAGTGACTGGGGTGAGACTGGTCCTTGATGATGCTGCTAGTCTTGCCGAGGCAGCGTGAGGTGTCGATGGAGTCAGTGGAAGAGAGGTTGGTTCAGCTGTCATGTCAGTCTCCATCACCAACCCCTGGCAGCGTGTTCTAGGCACCCACCACCCTCTGTGTAAAAAAAACGCATGCCCCGCACATCTCTTTTAAACACTGCCTCTCTCACCTTAAACCTATGCTCTCTACTCTTTGACATTTCCACCCTGGGAAACTACCCTAGAATTTTATAATTTTATAAACTTCTATCAGGTCTCCCCCCAGCTTCCGAGCTGGTGAATGTGTCATGTTTTCTCACGAGGCGGCAGAGAGGAGTTGCTGGAAGAGTCGCGGCCTCATAGCACCAGGGATCCGGGTTCGATCCTGACCTCGGGTGCTGTCTGTGTGGAGTTGGTACGTTCTCATGATGATCACTCAGCTCTTCTCCGGGTGCTCCGGTTTCCTCTCACATCCCAAGGACGTGCGGGTTTATGGGTTAATTGGCCTCTGTAAATTACCCCTAGTTTGTAGGGAGTGGATGAGAAAGTGTGAACGGGTGTGATCGATGGTTGGCATAGACTTGATGAGCCGAAGGGCAGGTTTCCATGTTGTACCATTTAAATAAAGCTATCTGTCATAACATTTGAGCCCGACTCTTAATCTCCTGGAGATAGGCACAAAAAGGTGGAGTAACTCAGCGGGACAGGGAGCATCACTGGAGAGAAGGAATGGATGACGTTTCGGGACTAGTCGGATCTGAAAAAGGGTCTCGACCTGAAACGTCACCCATTCCTTCTATACTGTCAGAGACACTCGTTTGGTGTGGGACTGATCTGAGGGCTGGAAATTTCTGCTGGGATACAGGAACCTGCAGATATTGGAATCTTCTTCAGGACACAAAGTCCTGGCGTAACTCAGCGGACCAGGCAGCATCTCTGTAGAACATGGACAGGAGATGTTTTGGGCTGGGATCCTTCATCAGACATACAGTACCACACAGGGGCTCTTCCTATCTTCTGGAGGGCTAACCAGGGGATAGCCTGATGTTGTGAACAAGGAAATTCATTTGTGCCTGTCGTTTGGGACATCCACCAACCTCCCCCTGGAGTTTTGGTAGGAGATTGGATGCATCCCCGAGGAATTGGTAATTGTTCCGGTTGATGACGTTGCTTTTGATATTTATAGTGCGCAGTACAATTAGTAGATAAGTTGTGATCACGTGATTAAGGTGGTGCAGGTGTGAAGGTGTGTTGGCAGCGTGGGTTAAATTCTCCGCTGTTCTATCCCAGACCATCACGGCCACAGCCCTCCCCTCCATCGCAAGCATCGACATCAGGCGCTGTCTGAAGGCGGTGGCATCTATCACCAATGATCCCCACCATTCTCACTGCCACCATCGGGCAGGAGGTACACAGGTCGGATGTTCCACACCACCATGTTCTGGAACAGCAACTTTCCTACAAACATCAGGTTTCTCAATCCAACCCACACATCCCTAATCCTACCTCCGCCACGGAACACTGGGACGTCTCCTCTCTCCCCCTCGCACAACCACGGACTGGTTTTATTTTCCAATTGTGTTTTGCACTAATCTAATGTTCATTTTTGCAAAGTCTTTTTACTTTATACCGTCTTGCAAGATAATTATAATCTGTGTTTCTGTATGTTATCTGAGTTTAGGTGACTTTGTTGTGGCTCCAGGCAAGATTCCCATTGATCCTGTCCCCCACAGTTTGTTTTTTTTTTTCACTCGTGTGTAGCTCGCTGTTGGCTTCCGTCGTCGTCCGACACGTTGACAGAATTGGTCGCCCGACGCGACACAGAGTGCATCGTGTCATCGCTTCCGGGGATCGCCACGAGGAGGCTTCTGTCCCGCAGTACTTGTGCATTTGGCAATAAACTCGACCTGACTTGAAGGTTCAAGATACATAACCCCCTTGGAACACACTTCCACTGTCCGAGTCTCCCTATCTCCATCTCACTAATCATGTAGATCTTGCAGTCGTCTGTTCATTTTGAAAGTTCTGCAGAGCTATACGTGGCTAAAGACTTTCTAAATGTATATGGTGACATGCCTTGAAGGCAAAGTGGACACCCATTGGGTTAAAAGTCAAACTTCAAATTCAGAATCCATTGTGAGCTGAATTATAGATTCACAACTACGCAGATGAAGGCCATTTGGCTCGTCCAGGCCATGCTGGTTCTTGGTGGAGTGGTCCATTCACCCATTCCCCTGCTCCTTTCCCATTCCCCTGCAAGCACATCTAACTTCCACCTTCCACATTGATACGACAGCCACCCCCATCACTTCCTGAGGAGGCTGAGGGAGTTCGGCATGTCTCCAGCGGCACTTACAAACGTTTACAGGTGCACTGTCGGGGGGCATCCCAGCTTGGTTTGGGAACAGCTCTGCCCAAGACTGCAAGAAATTGCCGACTGGGCTGTGGATGTAACCCAGTCCATCACACAGACCAGACTCCTCACCATTGACTCCAGCTACACCACGCTGCCTTGGAAAAGCAGCCAACATAATCAAAGACTTGTCCCACCCCGGTCATTCCTTCTTCTTGCTTGTCCCATTCGGTAGAAGGTACACAAGTCTATAGGTGTGCCTCACCAGTCTCAGGGAAAAAGCTTCTTCCCTCCATTATCAGGTTTCTGAATGGTCCTTCCATAAGCTATGGTACTGTTCGATTCACCTCTACCGCATTGCAGACATTGGACTTTGTCTAAGGAACTGATGCGCTGTAATTCTAGAACCTGGCTGCACGGTGGCGCAGCGGTAGAGTTGCTGCCTTACGGCGCCAGAGACCCGGGTTCGATCCTGACCACGGGCGCTGTCTGTAGTGAGTTTTCACGTTCTCCTCGTGACCTACGTGGGAATTCTCCGAGATCTTCGGTTTCCTCCCACATTCCAAAGACGTACCGGTTTGTAGGTTAATTGGCTTGGTATAAGTGTAAATTGTCCCTGTTTTGTGTGTAGGCCAGTGTTAATGTGCGGGGATCACTGGTCAGTGCAGACTCGGTGGGCCGAAGGGCCTGTTTGCGCGCAGTATCTCTAAACTAAACTATATTCTGCACTCTGTTTCAAACCTTTGCTGTTTTGCATCTATTGTACGAGTTTGGCTTGATTGTACTTTTGTATAGTGTCTGGTCTGATTGGATCGCATGCTTTTCACTGTACCTCGGTAAAGTGGTAATAATAAAGCGAAACCCCTCTCAACTCGCTTCCCTGTAACTTCTTGACAGGACTGACCTTGATTCCACCACGCTGACAAACCCTAACCACTTCCCCCATATCTCACCTGTACCTTTAGTTCATGACTATAATTCAGCGTCCCCTGACATTCGAAGCATTTATTGTTAGGCATTTATTGCTCTCCATCTATCTCTGATTTTGTAGACTTTTATCAGCACCTTCATTCTCTCAAAGAGAACAAGCTCAGCTTCTCCAGCCCAGCATTGCAACTGCAGTGGCTGTACCTGGACCTCTTCCGTTAACACAACCATTAGTACATCCATTTAAAAGATGGACATTTAATCAATCCACAATCTCATGAGCAAGAACACACTGCCAACCTTTCATTTCAAGCATTTCAGAATTATTATTCTGCCACCGACGGCTGTGGAGGCCAAGTCAATGGATATATATATGGCAGAGATTAACAGATTCTTGAATAGTACGGGTGTTAGGGATTATGCAGAAGACAGGAGAATGGGGTTGAGAGTGAAAGATAGATCAGCCATGATTGAATGGCGGAATAGACTCGATGGGCCGAATACCCTCATTCTGCGTCTAGAACATATAAATGTGTGAACCTATTATGACCCAGAAATATCTAACTCACTCTGCCAGCATCTTTTTGTTTTTATCCTTACACAGAATGCGTGCTGACAAGGCCAGACCTGTATAAAATTATGAAGGGACTAGATAAGGAGATGTTGAGAGTCTATTATACAGGATAGGGGAATCAAAAACCAGAGAACATAGGTCTAAGGCGAGAGGGGAAAGATTTAATAGGAACCTGAGGGGCAACCTTTCCACGCAGAGGGTGGTGGGTATATGGAACAAGCTGCCAGAGGAGGTAGTTGAGGCAGGCACGATGACAATGTTCAAAAAACATTTGGACAGGTACATAGATAGGATAGGTTTGGAGGGATATTAGACAAACGTGGGCTGATGGGTCTAGTGCAGATGGGGCATCTTGGTCAATTGAAGGGCCTGCTTTCATGCTGCGTGACTATGAATAATCCTCAGCAAAAGAACTAGGTGAGGAGTGAAACGCCCTCTGGTGTTTGATTGAATTGTGCTGTCCAGAAAAGTTCAACAACTAGCTATTACTGCCACACAGAGGGTGGTGAGTACGTGGAATGAACCGCCAGAGGTGGTAATTGAGGAAGGTGCTATAAAAACATTTAAGAGACATTTGGCCAGGTACATGGATAGGAAAGGTTTAGAGAGCTATGGACCAAGTGCGGCCAAATGGAACTAGCGCAGATGGGGCATCTTGGTCGGCATGCACAGGTTGGGCTGAAGGTAGGGTTGCCAACTGTCCCGTATTAGCTGGGACATCCCGTATATTGGGCTAAATTGGTTTGTCCCATACGGGGCCGCCCTTGTCCCGTCTTTGACTTCTACTACTCAGTTTGAGGGGACTGTCGGGTCGGAGCCCCGCCTCACCCGTCCCAACGTAGTGCAGCCCATGGAGTGCAGCAGCAGCAGCGCCTCGCCCGTGGCCCCGTTGGTTGGCAGCCCGGCCAGGCGTCCGACCTTCGAGCCTTGGCTTACCGCCGACACCACCTCCCCTCCTTCTCATGGCCGATCATCGGTTCATGAGTTGGATGGGGCGCCGGACTTTGCTCGCGATGTCGCCCGGGCCAAAACTCCTCAGCTGGCCCGCCGGCTGGGCTTTGTGTGCAGTCCAGCACCCGGGCCAACTCATCATTCACCCAGCCACGGCCGAGTCGGGCAACCAATTGCCATCGGGAATATGTCTCTTATTTTGACCTTTTGTCCCTTATTTGGGAGTGAGAAAGTTAGCAACCCTGGCCGGAGGGCCTGATACCATGCTGTATGACTATGGCTTTGTTGCCTGCCCTCACCTGCTCTTGAACTGATGAGCTGGCTTTAAGGTGGGCACCAATTCTCTGCTCCCGAGGTCACATATAGGCCATAATGAGCAGAATCCCATCCCTGAAGGAGGTGAGACGTCTTTAGGGCAATCTAGTGGTTTTGAAGGTCACCAAGGCTGATGCGGTTTCCAATAGAGTGTATTTTGGTTTATTTATTATCATATGTACAGGAATGCAATGAAATGCATCCTGTACTAGTCTAGTGTAGATGGAGCATCTTAGTTGGCATGGACGAGTTAGGCTGAAGGGCCTGTTTATGTGCTGTGCGATTCTATGAAATGTCCATGACAAATGAACTGTGGGTGGAGTGAGACTCCCTCTGGTGTTTGATTGAATCGTGCTGGCCGCAGAACTTCAACAACTAGCTTTTACTGCCACCTGCTGCTGCACATGCAAAATGGCAGCTGACCTGCAGATGTAAAAGTCAAGAGTGTTTTATTGACATGTATCCCCAAACAGAACATTGAACTCTTACTAGCAGCAGCAGCAGCACAATGGGATTGTAAGCACAGTACACCATAGATCATGTAGCAATGAAAATAAAAATAGTTCAATAAATAATAAATAATCAATACAGTGCCACAACAAAACAAAACCCAAAGTCGCTCGTCTAACACAGTTCAGAGTTTAGTTGGAGTTAGTCGTGTTCAACAGTTGCCTGATGGTTGTTGGCTAGATGGGTATTTAAATTCACCTTCCCGTTTCCTTGCGCATCCTAAGGACGCGCATGTTGGTAGGTTATGCTATCGCCTTCTGCCCACCAATTCCAGAACACCCGTAAAGAAACCATTTACACCAGTCCTTCGGGGCAGCACGGTAGAGTTGCTGCCTCACAGCGCCAGGGACCCAGGTTCGATTCTGACTATGGGTGCTGTCTGTACAGAGTTTCTACATTCTGTCTGTGACCTCGTGGGTTTTCTCAGGGTGCTTGGGTATTTTCCCGCACTCCAAAGACATGCAGGTTTGTAGGTTAAATGGCTTCGGTAAAATTGTAAATTGCCCCAAGGATAGTGTTAGTGTTCGGGGTGATCACTGGTCAGCACGGACTCTGTGGGCCGAAGGACCTGTTTCCACGCTGTTTCTCTGAAGTCAAAAGTCTAAGCGAATCTTTTTTTTTTCTTTCAATATTCCCATCTTGCCCCTCCAAAGTTTTATCGTATACCTTCACAATTGTCTGTAGACAGTTACCCCATCCATATCTATGGATTCTCTCTCTCCCGACTCTCAGTCTGGAGAAGGGACTTGACCCGAAACGTCACCCATTACTTCTCTCCAGAGAAGCTGCCTGTCCGGTGAGTTACTCCAGCATCTCGTGTCCAAATTCCAAGCACACTGCCTCAACCTCATTCCAGGAGACTTAATATTTTGTAAATTAGCATCCACATTTCCTTCTTTCTCTCCCACCATGTGCGTACCGATCATCGATCACTCTGGTTTCTGTCTTATCCCACTTTCTTATCCCACTCCCAGTTTAACAGAGGGCAATTTTACAGAGGCCAATTAACCTACGAACATGCACGTCTTTAGGATGTGCAAGGAAACGGGAAACACCCGGAGGAAACTCTTGCGGTAATAGAGGGAACATCAAACTCCACACAGACAGCATCCAAAGTCAGATTCATAGAGCCATACAGCACAGAAACAGGCCTCACTTGCACTTGCCAACCATCTACCTTAGGTCCACCTGCCCGCATTTTGCCCATATCATTGGAATAATGGCAGTTTTCACAACGTTCTCAAAATCCAATTTCGATAGCCATTAATTATCGGAGATGATTTGAAGACATAGACTAATGGGCCTGTCCCACTTAGGCAGCTGTTTAGGCGACTGCAGGAGACTATGCAGTCGCCACATGTTCGCCGCATGTTCGCGGATTGTTGCCGGGGAGCCGCCTTCATGGCCGTGAGGAGTTCCTGCATTCTGGGAACTAGTCGCGGCCTCATTATGGTCGCCGCGAATTTTTCAACATGTTGAAACATTAGCGGTGACTAGAATGAAGCCGCCATGGAGAGTAGCGAGAATTCCCGTGCCGTAGATAGGTTGCCAGGAGGTCGAAGGTTCTTCGAGGTTGTCGTAGGTTGTAGCCGGTGCTGACTGGTGAATTTCATTGGGGAAAAAAAACATAAACAGTAGTTTTCAGAACCAAGGATAACCGACAAGTAATTGTAAATGTCCACCGAGCTTCACAGCCGTGTATCTCTGGCTTCTTAAACGTTGTCTCCACTCCTTCTCCCTCTTTCTCCCTCCTTCTCCCCCCTTCTCCCTCCTCTCCCCCCTCTTTTAAACGACTTACCGTATACTGTGCTTTAGACGTCTTAATTACAGCGTCAACCTTCCTGTTCATCGCGGTGTGCTTTGCACCGTGTGAATTACAGACAGCGCTCCCCCCTGCATGCCATATCCCCCACCTTCAATGTGTGTGTGTGTGTGTGTGTTCCACTCTGACAGTCGCCGTTCCAGTTGCTGGTTCTTGAGGTGAATGCCGGCAACTTCACAGTCGCTGGCAGTCGCCTGAAAAATCGCCTAAGTGGGACAGGCCCATTACGCACTCAAGACACGCATAAGACAGCAAAGATGAATCTTCCAGGCGCCGTTTCTTGAATAATTAGTCGTTTATTGAAGCAATACAAAACAAAGAAGTAACTCATAACTTTCCGTTCTGAATCGCTGTTCCATTCACGTCATATAAATCACATAAAAGCTTCTTCTCATAAAGGTATGTCTCGTAACGTATGTGTGTCGTGATCATGGTAGAAAACTATCTCCCATCATACTCCAACACAAACTAAAAACTTCTAATCTGCGAGTCTGCTTGAGACTCCTCTAACAAAAGAACACACCCCTACTACGTATACAAATTCCACCTACAAAAATAGACAGATAAACACTAAAATATTAAAAATGTTTTGAAATAGACATGGCTATAATATATTGACTGAAGCTTTATGGCTCCTACAATTGGAGATCCGCGGACCATCTTTAATCGGACTTTGCTGGGCTTCATCTTGCAATAAGTATGATACCCTTTATCCCGTATCTATATTCTGTGAACGTCTTGATTGTAATCATGTTTGGCTAAACTTTTCCTATCCATGTATCTGCCAAAACATCCTTTAAATGTTGCTATAGTAACTGCCTCACCTACCTCATCTGGCATCTCGTTTCATATACCCATATGAAAAAATCAGGATGGAACCTGTGTCTCTAGCACTGGGAGGCAGGGGTTCTACCAGTTCTACCAGTGTGCCATCCTTGTTTGTAATCCCATGATCATTCTCTCCTTCTATTGTCCCTCTTTATGCACACAATTGTATTAAGGTAAGCAATATATTTAAATGAAAGAAATACATGATTATGCTCCATAAGGTACTATAAAAGTAGAAGCAAAGCAAAGAGTTTAGTTTAGTTTAGTTTAGAGATACATCGAGGGAACAGGCCCTTCAGCCCACCGGATCCGCACCAACCAGAGATCCCCGCATATTAACACAAACCTACACACACTAGGGACAATTTACACTGATACCAAGTATACAAACCCAAGCCAATTAACCTACAAACCTGTACATCTTTAGAGTGTGGGAGGAAACTGAAGATCTCAGGAAACACGCACGTGGTCACGGTGAGAACGTACAAACTCCGTACAGACAGCATCCGTAGTCGGGATCATACCCGGGTCTCTGCCCTGCAAGTGCTGTAAGGCAGCAACTCTACCACTGCGCCACCGTGCTGCCCAAGAAGACGTACGATCGTGAGATCATAAATGATAGGAGTAGAATTAGGCCATTTGGCCCATCAAGTCTACTCCACCATTCAATCATGGCTGATCTATCTCTCTCTCCTAACCCCATTCTCCTGGCTTCGCCCCATAGTCTCCGACACCCGTACTAATCAAGAATGATCTTACAGAGGTGAGATAAATCTATCTAACTCATCCGCCAAGCTGTGTACAACTAGCTTCCATCAACCGGAAAGTGAAGCTGACTGGATTATCCATTTTTGGTATATTAATTAGAAGATCTGTTGTTCAGTTTTGGTCACTCTGCAACAGGAAAGATGTTGTTTTGCTGGAAAGATGCAAAGAATATTTACGAGGGTGTTGCCAGGACTTGAGGGCCGGAGCTACAGGGAGAGTTTGGGCAGGCCAGGACTTTATTCCTTGGAGCACAGGAGGATGGGGGATGATCTTACAGAGGTGTATAAAATAATGAGGGGAATTAATAGTGTAGATGCGCAGAGTGTTTTACCCAGAGTTTGTACGTCGTCCCTGTAACCTGCGTGGGTTTTCTCCGGAAGCTTCGGTTTCCTCCCACGCTCCAAAGACCGACAGGTTTGTAGGTAAATTGGCAGATTGCAGTTCGGTTTCAATCGTGATGATAGAAGTCTGCTATCTTGCTGAAGTTGGTGGGAGTGAAGTCCATGAATTATGTTAGAGCTGGTGCAGCTGTTGCCTCATGGCATCGGACACCCGAGTTCGATCTTGACCTCGGGTGCTGTCTCTGTGTAGTTTGCAAGTTCTTCCGGTGAATGTGTGTGTTTAGTCCGGTTTCCTCTGACATCCCAAAGACGTGCGGGTTTGTAGGCTATTTGGCCCTCTAGTGTGTAGCGAGTGGATGAGGAAGTGGCATAACATAAAACTAGTGTGAACGGGTGATCGATGGTCAGTGTGGACTTGATGGGTCAAAGGGCCTGTTTCCATGCTGTATCTTTATACTAAACTAAAACTAAATTATGAATACTAGAATTGTAATTGACCATGACTAACCCAGTGCAGTCCTCCCTGAATTATCACTCCTCAGCCCAGCTTCTGTCAGTGCTGTCATCTACAGTCCCCCCATGGATGCCAAGAGCTGGAGACAGTCTGGTATGAATGCAGCTAACAATAGGAGAGGTGTGGAAGGTTGTCAGGACATTATCTGCGCTTATATCATTAGCAATTAGCTCTCAGAGGCAACGCAATATCCAGTTGTAAATTAGCATTAACATTTGAAATTGCTGCTAACATCATCATTTGACAAAAGTATTTGAATGATGCTTCATCTACAGTCATGAAATATGATTTATAGCACCACCGGTGACAACGCCCGGTGAGTTATGAGCAAATTCACAGGGCAAAAAGGAAAACCATGTTTCACGGCTGGTTATTGCAATCTATTCTGTCAGTCACAAAGTGCTTTTTAAAATCTACTTATTTCTCCAAAGTTGTCAAACTAACCATATGGCTTGTGGGTGTTGATAGCGTGGTATTTTTTGCAAGCTTGTAGAGTGTGGGAGAAAATGTTCCTCAAAGGAATAGGGCGGCACAGTGGCGCAGCTGGTAGAGCTGCTGCCTCACCCGGGTACGATCCTGTCCGTGTGGAGTTTGCATGTTCTCACTCTGACGGTGCGGGTTTCCTCCAGGTGCTCCGGTTTCCTCCCGCGTCCCAAAGACGTGCGAGTTTGTAGGTCAATTGTCCCCTACAAATTGCCCCTTGTGTGTAGGGAGTGGATGAGAAACATAGGGGATAACATAGAACTAGTGTGAACAGAGGATCGTTAGTCAACGTGGGCTCTGAGGGCCAAAGGGCCTGCTTCCATGTTGTATCTTAAATCAATAAAACATTCACTCAGAGGGTGGTGGGTATATGGAACAGGCTGCCAAACGGGATAGTTGAGGTACTAGACTAGAATTTAAAAGACACTTGGACATGTACTGAGTAGGAAATGTTAAGAGGGAGACGGTACATATGTGGGAAAATGGAACTAGCTCAGTTAGAGCATCTTGATTGGCATGGATGAATTGAGCCAAAAGGTCCGTTTCCATGCTGTATGTGAGCAATTTAAACCAACACTTGTTTCTTTCTTAAATGTTACCCGGTAACATGTTGTTTTAACAGCTGAGGTAAGAGACCTGGAGAAATTGAAGAAACAAGAGGCTGCAGATGCTGGAATCTGGAGCAAAAAGCAAACTGTTGGAGGAATGTAGCCGGTCGGGCAGCATCGGTGGGCGAAGGGAATTGTTAGCGTTTCGGGCCGAGTGATCATTTGCCTGTGAAATTCAGACGTAAAACTGCACAGTTCGGCCCATGTCATGGAACAGCACAAACCTCAGGACCAAACTTTACAGTTTACTTGCCAGGCCCACTTGCCAGGCTTTATCCTACCTCTCGTCTCTTCCAGCTTTCTCTCCGCCCCCCCCCCCCCCCCACAAACTGTCTGAAGAAGGAACCCGACCCGAAACGCCACCTATCCATGTTCTCCGCAGATGCTGCCTGACCCGAGTAGCCCAGCCCTTTGTGTCTTTTTTAAAACTCTACAATAACATGTGTTCTATTAAATATTTAAATGACTACACCCAAGCACAGACATGCATGCACAACTTAATACACACATGCGCACAAACGTGCACACAAGAATGGATTTTCCAGTGTGTTATCGGTTTATACTTTCTTCCATTAATTATCATATTTCATGTTAAAAAATGTCCAGGAGGCTTTGCACTGGAGCATTTTAGTTTAGTTTAATTTAGTTTAGTTTAGAGATACAGGCCCTTCGGCCCATCGAGTCCACACCTACCACAATCCCCGCACACTTACCCTCTCCTATACACGCTAGGGACAATTTACACTTATGCCAAGCCAATTAACCTCCAATCCTGTCGGTGTTTGGAGTGTGGGAGGAAACCGAAGATCTGGGAGAAAACCCACGCGATCATGGGGAGAACGTACAGGCTCCATACAGACAGCGCCCGTAGTCGGGATCGAACCCGGGTCTCTGCGCCACAAGTGCTGCGCGCCAGCAACTATACTATCTGCGCCACCGTGCCGTCCATTTTCTTATATTCGTGCGGGTCTATTTGAGGAGGTGAATATTTTACGCTCAAAATACTTAAATACATAATTGTCCTAATTTAATTGAAGACAATGCATTCGCATTATTTAATGCCTTTTCTCACAACTAATGTCACTACCAAATCCTCCATAAAAAGTATATAATTCTTGGAGACCTTGACAGTCAAGATACCAGAAGGCTTATCCCTTGGGGGATCAAGAACTAGGGATCATATAGTCAGTTTAAGAGGTTACTGGTTGCGGACGGAGTTAGAGAGCCAAGGTGGTGGCCTATCGTACACTACCATAGCATGGTTGCGCAGTCTCATGTCTTGTGGGATTGATGTGTCCGATGCACGAGCCACACACCGCTGTGGGAGGATTTAGAGCTGCAGCGTTCCTCCTACATCTGGCACTAACCAGTCGGCTTCGGCGATTGTCTTCAAAACTACTGACCGCCTTCCTGGTGGTCGTACCGGCATGGGTTTCGAGTTCTTTTGGGGCTAGGCCCGCGTGCTGGAGGTGGTCCTTGATGCTGTCTTTGGACCGTTCCTTTGGGAGCCCTGGGTTCCTTTGAACTTGCGATAGAACTCATTACAGGAGTTGAAAGGCATGAGGGATTCATCCATCGAAGGTCCATCAAAGTTTTGGGCCTTTATCATTGCTTTGATCCTGGTGAAGCCAGGCTGGTCCAGCACTTCCACGGTGTACACATGGAGCCATACAGCACGGAAACAGGCCCTTCAGACCAACTCGGCCTTGCTGACCAAGATGCCCCATCTAAGCTAGTCCTATTTGTCCACATTTGGCCCAGATCCCTCTAAACTAAGATGAGATGGATTTTTCCCTCGAGAGGTCTGTGAATCATAGGGTTCTCGAAGGAGAGGAGAGGAGAGGAGAGGAGAGGAGAGGAGAGGAGAGGAGAGGAGAGGAGAGGAGAGGAGAGGAGAGGAGAGGAGAGGAGAGGAGAGGAGAGGAGAGGAGAGGAGAGGAGAGGAGAGGAGAGGAGAGATGCGAGGATGGTGATGTTGCCTCCCAGGTGCCAGGGTTCAGGATGTCACGAGCCGAATTCAGAACATCATCGAGAGAGAGAAGGTGAACAGCCGGTAGTAGTTGTGCACGTAGGCACAAAAGACATCGGGAAGAAGAGGAAGGAGGTTCTCCAACGCGACTTCAGAGAGTTAGGAAGAAGACTGAAAAGCAGGACTTCTAGGGTAGTTATCTCTGGAATGCTTCCAGTACCTCGTGCTAGTGAGGACAGGAACAGGGAGATAGGGGATCTGAATGTGTGGCTGAGGGCTGGTGCAGGGAGCAAGGATTTAGATTTATAGACCACTGGGATCTCTTCTGGGGTAGGGGTGACCTGTGCAAAAGGGACAGGTTACACCTTAACTGGACTGACATTCTGGCAGGCAGGTTTGCTAGGGCTACACGTGTGGGTTTAAACTAAATAGCAGGGGGGAGGGATTGACAAATTGGGAGTATAAAGATGGAGTTGAAGGGGAAGCGAGTACAGGAAAAATTACAAAAGATTCTCGAATTAATGGGAAGGAAAGTTCGAGAAGGGATAAAAGAATAAGGTCAGAGCCAATTGCGAGCAGTGTGAGGTGGGACGTGAATACGGAGGTCAAAGTGTTGTATATGAATGAGCGAAGTATAAGAAATAAAGTAGATGAGCTTGAGGCTCAGTTAGAAATTGGCAAGTATGATGTAATGGGAATTACAGAGACATGGCTGCAAGAAGCCCAGGACTGGGAACTGAATATTCAAGGGTATACCTCCTATCGAAAAGACAGACAGGTGGGCAGAGGGGGTGGGGTAGCTCTGTTGGTGAGGAATGAAATTCAGTCCCTTGCAAGGGGTGACATTGAAACAGGAGATGTGGAGTCAGTATGGATAGAACTAAGGAATTGTAAGGGTACAATGACCCTAATGGGACTTATTATGCCCCCAAACAGTAGCCTGAACATAGGGTGCTAGTTGAATTGGGTGTTAAAAATGGCATGCAGCAAAGGTAATGCTGTGGTTGTTATGGGAGATTTCAACATGCAGGTAGACTGGGAAAATCAGGTTGGTACTGGATCCCAAGAAAGGGACTTTGTAGAGTGCCTTTGCGATGGATTCTTGGAGCAGCTTGTATTGGAGCCTACCAGGGAGAAGGCAATTCTGGATTTAGTGTTATGTAACGAACCGGATTTGATAAAGGAACTTGAGGTTAATGAGCCATTTGGAGGTAGTGACCATAATATGGTCAGGTTCAATCTAAAGTTGGAGAGGGAGAAGGGTAGATTGGAGGTGTCAGTGTTACAGTTGAATAAAGGGGACTATGGGCCTATGAGGGAGGAGCTGGCCAAAGTTGACTGGAAAGATACCCTAGCAGGGATGACAGTGGGACAACAATGGCAGGTATTTCTAGGAATAATACAGAAGGTGCAGGATCAGTTCATCCCTAGGAGGAAGAAAGATTCCAAGGGGAGTAAAGGGCGACCATGGCTGACAATGGACTTCAAGGGCAGTATAAAAATAAATGAGAAGTACAATGTAGCAAAGATGAGCGGGAAGCAAGAGGATTGGGTATTGTTTAAAGAGCAACAGAAGATAACTAAAAAGACAATACGGGGAGAATAGATGAGTACGAAGGTAAGCTAGCCAAGAATATAAAGGAGAATAGTAAAAGCTTCTTTCAGTATATGAAGGCGAAAAAATTAGTTAAGACCACAGTTGGATCCTTGAAGACTGAAAAAGGTGAATTTATTATGGGGAACAAGAAATGGCAGATGGGTTGAACAGGTAATTTGGATCAGTCAGCCTGACATCGGTGGTGGGGAAGACGCTGGAGTCAATTATAAAAGATGAAATAGCTGCACATTTGGATAGCAGTAACAGGATCGGTCCGAGTCAGCATGGATTTACGAAGGGGAAATCATGCTTGATTAATCTTCTGGAATTTGAGGATGTAACTAGGAAAATGGACAAGGGAGAGCCTGTGGATGTAGTCTACCTGGTCTTTCAGAAAGCATTTGATAAGGTCCCACATAGGAGATTAGTGGGCAAAATTAGGGCACATGTTATTGGGGGTAGAATGCTGACATGGATAGAAAATTGGTTGCCAGATAGGAAACAAAGAGTAGGGATTAATGAGTCCCTTTCAGAATGGCAGGCAGTGACTAGCGGGGTACCGCAAGGCTCGGTGCTGAGACCGCAGCTATTTACAATATACATCAATGATTTGGATGAAGGGATTCAAAGTAACATTAGCAAATTTGCAGATGACATAAAGCTGGGTGGCAGTGTGAACTGTGAGGAGGATGCTATGAGAATGCAGGGTGACTTGGACAGGTTTGGGGGGTGGGCAGATGCATGGCAGATGAAGTTTAATGTGGATAAATGTGAGGTTATCCACTTTGGTATCAAAAACAGGAAGGCAGATTACTATCTAAATGGCATCAAGTTGGGAAAAGGGGAAGTACAACGGGATCTGGGGTCCTTGTTCATCAGTCTATGAAAGTAAGCATGCAGGTACAGCAGGCAGTGAAGAAAGCGAATGGCATGTTGGCCTTTATAACAAGAGGAGTCGAGTATAGGAGCAAAGAGGTCCTTCTGCAGTTGTACAGGGTCCTAGTGAGACCACACCTGGAGTATTGTGTGCAGTTTTGGTCCCCTAATTTGAGGAAGGATATTCTTGCTATTGAGGAAGTGCAGCGTAGGTTTACAAGGTTAATTCCCGGGATGTCATGTGCTGGGACTGTCATATGCTGAGAGAATGGAGCGGCTGGGCTTGTACACTCTGGAGTTTAGAAGGATGAGAGGGAATCTTATTGAAACATATAAGATTGTTAGGGGTTTGGACACACTAGAGGCAGGAAACATGTTCTCGACGATGGGGGAGTCCAGAACCAGGGGCCACTGTTTAAGAATAATGGGTAAGCCATTTAGAACAGAGAAGAGGAAACACTTCTTCACAGAGAGTGGCGAGTCTGTGGAATTCTCTGCCTCAGGTGGAGGCCGGTTCTCTGGAAACTTTAAAGAGAGAGCTAGATAGGGCTCTTAAAGATAGCGGAGTCAGGGGATATGGGGAGAAGGCAGGAACGGGGTACTGATTGGGGATGATCAGCCATGATCACATTGAATGGCGGTGCTGGCTCAAGGGGCCGAATGGCCTACTCCTGCACCTGTTGTCTATTGTCTATGGTCTATTGAAAGTTCAAGCCTCACAATAACAAACAGCGGGGTGGCTTCGTGGAACTAGAGGAGCCGCTCTTGCTTACAATTTGTACGTTCTGAAGCAGCTTGAGCAGGTAAATGATCATCAAGGAATCCCTGTGGTGCTGGCTAGCGTCCAATGCCCAATGTTAAATACTTTTCGATGAGTTCTCTGGCTCTCAGGAGAGAGGAAGAAGTAATGCAGAGAAACTTATGTGTTACTTTTGAATATGGGTGAACTTTGCTTTACGGACATTCCACCTTAAAGAATTCAGAAACCACCACCCAAAAATCTGAAATACGGAATAAAATTTGCTCCAACAGAATTTATGTGGGAAGAATAAATAAATATGCACAAAATGCAAAAGAAACACAGATGTTATCAATTTTTCTTTGCAACTTTTATTTTATGACGCAAGCTTGGATGGGGGGGGGGGGGTTGCGGGAGGCTTTCTCTCTTTAGTTTTAGTTTAGAGATACAGGCAATGCAGGGTACAGAAACAGATCCTTCAGCCCACTGAGTCCATGATGACCTGTTCACACTAATTCTATGTTATTCCACTTTCATATCCACTCTCTACACACTAGGGCAATTTACCGAGGGCCAATTAACCTACAAACCCACGTCTCTGCCTGAGAGGGCGGTGGAGGCCGTTTTTCTGGATACTTTCATGAGAGAGCTAGATAGGGCTCTTAAAGATAGCGGAGTCAGGGGATATGGGGAGAAGGCAGGAACGGGGTACTGATTGGGGATGATCAGCCATGATCACATTGAATGGTGGTGCTGGCTCGAAGGGCCGAATGGCCTACTCCTGCACCTATTGTCTATGGATGTGCGAGGAAACCGGAGCACCGGAGGCAACCCACATGGTCACAAGGACGCCGTGCAAACGCCATGCAGATAGCACCCGAGGGTAGTATTGAACCTGATGTCTCTGGCGCTGTGAGGCAGCAGCTCTACCAGCTGTACCCACTGTGCCGCCCCACAAGACAAATCCAGATTTTGTGTCAAGTTGTTTGTAGCCTCTGTTGCTAATCTTCATCCCTTCTATTCCCACCTCTGCCAATCAAACCCTCCTCACCTGTATCCATCCATCACTTGCCAGCTCTTGCCACACCGCCTGTTTATTCTGGCTCCTTCTCCTCTGCTCTTTTAGTTTAGATGTCCGAACTCGACCTGAAACATCTGCTGTCCATTGACTTCCACAGATGCTGCCACGTACACTTCCTGCTTCCTTAGTTTAGCAGCCAACATAATCAAAGACTTATCCTACCCCAGTCATTCCTCCTTCTTCCTGCTCCCATTCAGCAGAAGCTTGAAAGCACATATCACCAGACTCAGGAACAGCTTCTTCCCCATTGTTAACAGGCTTTTGAATGGATCTTCCATAAGCTAGTTAGCGTACTATCTGATTCACCCTTACCCCATTGCAGACATTGAACTGTGTCAATGGGCCGCACGGTGGCGCAGCGGTAGAGTTGCTGCCATACGGCGCTTTCAGCACCAGAGACCCAGGTTCGATCCTGACTATGGGTGCTGTCTGTACCGAGTTTGTACGTTCTTCCTGTGACCGCGTGAGTTTTCACCGAGATCTTCGGTTTCTTCCCACACTCCAAAGATATACAGGTTTGTAGGTTAATTGGCATGGTATAAACATAAAAATTGTCCCTAGTGTGTGTAGGATAGTGTTACTGTGCGGGGGTCGCTGGTCGGTGCAGACTCGGTGGGCTGACGGGCCAGTTTCCGCGCTGTATCTCTGGACTAAACTAAACTAAACTGGTGCACTACAATGCGGAGAACTATATTCTGCACTCTATCTTCCTCTTGGCTCTACCGAAAATACTTGCGTTTGGCTTAATTGTATACATCTCTAGTATTATATGATTGGATAACAAACCTTTTCACTGTACCTTGGTGCACGTGACAATAACAAACCTAATTCTTAACCTATTTTAATAACTTGTTTGTGGGACATTTTCATTGGAAAACCAATAACTGCAATGACAAGCAGTAGAAAGCATTACGGAGAACACATTTTCTTAATATTTGTGATTATAATTTGTGAGCAGCCAATATTTCCAAATCTCTCTTGGGAACATATACAAATATTAAATTGAGTGTTATACGAAAATGTATCTTTGATATGAATGGCTTTGTTTTGAAAAGCAATGCTTGCCTTTATTTTGATGTTGGTTTCTTAGATTTTCACAGTGTTCTTCTACAACAAATTTAATTTGTGGTTATTAATACAGTGTATGATAGATTAATCCAGCATTACAAAAATGATATACCATCTTTAACAAAGGAAAAAAGGCAAGCCATTATTAATAGTGTTAAAGAAGGAACTGCAGATGCTGGAGAATCGAGGGTACACAAAAGGCTGGAGAAACTCAGCGGGTGCAGCAGCATCTAAGGAGCGAAGGAGATAGGCGACGTTTCGGGTCGAGACTCTTCTTCTAGACTCCCCTGTGTCTGAAGAAGGGTCGCGATCCGAAACGTCGCCTATCTCCTTCGCTCCTTAGATGCTGCTGCACCCGCTGAGTTTCTCCAGCCTTTTGTGTACCCATTATTAATAGTGTTACACTGATTAATTCACTGTGGTTTAGTTGAGAGATAATAATAGCATTAAAACAGAGCCTTCGGCCCACCGCGTTGATGCTGACCATCGATCACCTGTTCACCCAAGTTCTGTGTTATCCCACTTTCTCAACCACTCCTTACACACTAAGGGCAATTTTACAGAGGCCAATTAACCTATAAACCCACACATATTTAGGATGTGGGCGAAAACCAGAGCCCCCAGTGGAAACCCACGCAGTCACAGGGAGAATGTGCAAACTCCACATAGACATCATCGAAGGTCAAGATTGAACCCGGGTCTCTGGGCGGTGAGGCAGTAGATCTACCGGTCCGCACCACTATGCCGCCCAAAATAAGCTGGAAATATTCTTGCCAAGATTGGTGGTGTGGGCAAGTTGAACCGAAGGGCCTGTTTCCATGCAGTATGACTCTATAAAAAAGATTTCCAACTCTGGAAACAAGTATAAGAGCAACAAGGCAACTGAACCATCGTATCATCAACTAGAGAGTGGTCCTGAGTTACTATCTACCCCATTGGAGACCCTCAGACTATCTTTAATCGGACTTTACTGGACTATATCTTGCACTAAACATGACTCAACATGACTAAGGGTGGTGCAGTGGCACAGCTAGAATGGCTGCTGCTTCACAGCGCCAGGGACCCTGGTTCTATCCTGATCTTAAGATCGGAACATAGAACATGGAAAGGTTCAGTCCAGGAACAGGCTGCTTCGCCCGCAATGTCTGTGCCAAATAGGATGCCAAGACCAACTCTTGTCTGCTTGTACATAATCCATTCCCTGCATATCCATGTGCCTATTCAAAAGTCCCTGAAATACCACAGATCGCCTTCAAATGTCTCCCCTTGTGCTGTAAATCTATGCCATCTAGTTCTAGACTCCCCTGCTATTGGAAATTGATTCTGACCATCTATCTTATCAATGCCCCTCAGAAATGTATAAACCTCCAATAGCGCAGCACTCAGCCTCTTATGTTCCAGTAACCTCCTGGAACTACAGTCCTACATTCCAGCCAACATCCTGGTGAATCTTTTCTCCTTAATTGTACAATGTTTGCAGAATTAGGTTTTGTTTTGACTTGGTCGGCCGAAGGGCTGGTTTATCTCTAACCAGGTTGCATCTCTAAACAGGTTAATTGCTAACTTTGTTGAGGGGAAAAAAAGGAAACTTAGACAAATCAGAGGATGCTTTTTTCGCTTTGCATCTAGTCTCCCATGTCAGCTTTGTTTCTGTTAGACTTTGGAGATGTAACATGGAAACAGGCCTTTCTGCCCACCAAGCTCACGCCAACAACCAATTACCTGCACTATTGTACTAACACACACGAGAGACAATTTACAATTTCACCAAAGCCAATTAACCTACAAACCCGCACAACTTTGGAGTGTGTGAGGAAACTGGAGCACCCGGAGGTAACCCACGAGGTAACAGGGAGAACGTGCAAACCCCATAAGGGCAACACCCATAGCCAGGATCGAACCTGGGTCTCTGGCGTTATAAAGCAGCAACTCTACTGCTGCGCAACTGTGCATCAAAGGGTATATTGTGCAACTCGAGGGTACATTGCAGTAACTCTACAGCCACACATTCTTGCTTCAAAGAGTACATTGAGGGCGTGCTCAGTAATGGCATATTTCTAACGAGATACTAAGTTGAGGAACATGACTGCATTTCCAAGTGATTTGATAAGTATTTCCAAGCATTTCCTAAGGCACTTGGCTGAAAGTTGTTGGAGGAGATTCCTGACCAATATTTGTGCCTTAACCAACTTCACTACAAAAGGGCAAATGGCAACACTGCATACACCCTGGAATCTTCATCATCATCAGCGATCACTCAAAAGGTAAATGTGATTGTTCTTCTGGCTCACCCTTTCTGTCAGTATTATGTTAATTGGACTCTGTAAAATTGCAAGTGGATGGGAAAGTGGGATAATGTAGAACTAGTGTGAATGAGTGGTCAATGGTCAGCACCGTAGACCTTGGTCGAAGAGCCTGTTTCCATGCTGTATCTGTAAACAACAGTGAATAAATCAAACTGTTGCACTATTAATAACTACTTGCAGTTTTTCCCTTGTTAAAGATGGTATATAATTAATGTACTATTAGATTAACATATCATACATATTACTAGAGCCAGGATTTTGCCGCAAATGCCATGTGCCTTTTCATGCCTTTTTTTGATGACTTCACCAGGATAATGCCTTTAGCACAACTGAGTGTCCACGGCCTTTTTTTTGCCATTTTGCGAAAAGTCGTGCTAGTTGCACCATGTTTAAAATGACGTTTTCTATTAATGTTATTATTAATGTTATTATTAACATGCTCCTCTGTTAATATTAATGTTATTATTAACATGTTAACATAGTATGACTTAGAAGAAAACTTTCACCACCGGGGCGAAACCGGGGTGCCCCATCGGTCGTTCACTCGTTCATGCCGCTGCCCGCTGGTTCAGCCTTCTCCAAGATCTATTTAAGAAAGAACTGCAGATGCTGGAAAAAATTAATCTAGACAAGAAATGCTGGAGAAACTCAGCGAGTGAGGCAGCATATATGGAGAGAAGGAATAGGCGACGTTTCGGGTTGAGACGCTTCTTCTGACTGATTTTGGGGGGGGGGGGGCGGGAAAATGAAAGGAAGAGGCGGAGACAGTCAGACTTAAAGGAGAGCTGGGAAGGGGGAGCGGGAAGAGGGAGAAGACAAGGGCTATCCAAAATTAGAGAAGTCAATGTTGATACCGCTGGGGTGTTGACTACCCAAGCGAATTACCCAAAGCTTGTCTCTTCAATACATTTACTGCTGGCTCCAGTCGCAAATTTGAGTTTTCGAGTGATCTGTGCAAGGCAATCATTGATGCTGGAATTCCACTGTGGAAATTGGAAAACAAATCTCTCAGAGGTTTTTTAGAGAAATGCACAGAGGAACATAAACCAAGCAAGTCATCATTACGGAAAAATAATGTTGACAGCAACTTCAACATTGTTGTGCAGAAAATTAGAGATGAAGTTGCATGCAACAAAATATGGATCTCAATAGACAAGGCAACCGATGCTGTGGGGAGATATGTTGCCAATGTGGTCATTGGTACACTGGAACAGGTCAACCATCAAAGGAGTATTTGTTGACATCGGAAGTATTGGAGAAGTCAAAAAGCTCAACTATTGCTCAGTTGTTTACATCTTCACTTGCTGTACTTTGGCCAGAAGGTATAAAACACGAGAATGTTCTTCTGTTTGTGACTTATAGTTTTATTCCCCATAATGTTGCATTTGACATGCTTCGCTCAAGGACTTCATAGAATTGCCAAGCACATCCGTAGCTTGTTTCCAAATGTCGATCGCCTAGTTTCCAACGTAAATCTTCCTCAAAGCACTGTAACGTGTGCAGTTGTTCAAGGAAATGGCACCCGAGATTCTGCTACCTCCTCAGCCAGTTTTGACTAGGTGGGGCACCTGGCTCTCTGCTGTACTCTACTCTGCTGCAAATTTTGAAAAGATAAAATAAATCGTCAACTATTTTGAAGAAGAAGAATCTGCTGCAGTCAGGATCGTCAGTGAAATCATGCAGACAAAAGCCCCTCCACCGCGATCTTGTGTTTATTATTTCCAATTTTGCAAACTCCCCACAAGCTATCACTTCCCTTAGGAAAGGTGGCAAAACATTAGTGAATAACTTGCAGGTTTTCAACAAAGTAACATATTCAAAGTAAAAGACAACTGATGGAAAGACCCTACATCCCCCACAATCAAAATGGAACACAGAAATTCGACACTCATCTAATTGAGCTTTCCTGGCGCGATGAATATTTATACTGAATATTAGAATAGATGAAAACATAGTTACTTTATAAAAATATTTGAAAAGTTAGAAGCATATAGTCATGTAATGTAATGCACAAAAAAGACAGAGTAAATTTTAGGTAACAACGATCTTGAAGAAATACAAAACATAGCTAAAGTTCTCAAAGGTATTTGTAATGCACAAGATATCAACATGAATATAGTCTGTAGCTTGTTTCGGGTATGCACCAGTGACCTCAGCTGAGGTAGAAATAAGTTTTTCACAACTGAAGCATATTCTGTCTGACAGATGGCATAGTTTAACACCAGATAATTTGAAAACAATGCCAGTAATTATGTGCAACCAGGCAACTTTGGTCATTTAATGTAGTATTATCATTTTTAACTATATTTTGGTGATGGAAAGGCATGCCTTTATAACTTTTTTTGTCAATAAATGCCTTTTTCATGCCTTTTTTGTAATTTTATTATGCCTTTTTGCCTGCTTTCTTCAGAGTTGTTTAGTGCCTAAACATCCTGGCTCTACACATTACTAACCACAAATTAACTCTGCTCCATGTTTGATCTCCATCACTGTGTCGTCCAGGTCATGAACAGGTCTTCCTATAACCATAAAGCTCTTGAACAGTTGAAAACACTAACTAAGCCATGGACTGTCTTGTTACACAAAGCACTTAGGGCTTTTTTGCATTAGTATTGGGGTTATTACTTTATGTAATTGTTTTTGTGTATAATATGTTCTCTATGACTACTGTGTTTAGAGGCCTATTATGCTGCTGCAAATAAGAATTTTATTGTTCCATTGTTGGTATATATGACAATTAAACACTCATTATCTCTGAAACTAAAAAGTCAAACCATAAGACATAGGAGCAGAATTGGGCCACTCGAGTCTGCTCCTCAATTCGATCATGACTAATCTATTTTTCCCTGTCAACCCCATTCTCCTGCCTACCCCGTAACCTTTGCCCCCCTTACTAATCAGGAACATCAATCTCTGCTCTAAAAATACCAAGTGACTTGGCTTCCACAGGCAGCCGTGGCAAATAATTTCATAGATTCACCACCCTTTGGCTAAAGAAATTCCTCCTCATCTCCATTTTAAAAGTATTGTCCTTTTATTCTGAGGCAGTGCCATGTGGTCATAGACTCTCCCACTTCTGGAAACATCCCCCCCAACACTCTATCTAGGCCTTTCACTATTCAGTAAGTTTCAATGAGATCCCTCCTCATACCTCTAGACTCCAACGAGCAGAGCCCTAGAGCCCTAAAAGGCTAAGAAAAGTGCCACCTTCCTCACTGACTGGCCGATAAGCGTAAGCTTAGTAGCAATGACAACATCGCATTCTACAGGTACAGAAGACACCACCAGACTGAGGAACAGCTTCTTCCCCTCTGTTATCAGGCTTCTGAGCGGTCCTTCCATAAGCTAGGGCACTGTCCGATTCACCTCCACCCGATTGTGGACATTGGACTTTGTCTATGGAACTGGTGTGTTACAAGGCTAAGAACTATATTTTGCATTCCGTATCTTCCCCTTTGCTCTACCTATTGTACTTGAGTGTGACTTGATTGTATTCATGTATAGTACTATTTGATCTGATTGGATAGCATGCCAAACAAAGCTTTCACTGTACCTCAGTATATGTGACAATAATAAATCTAAACCTAAATATTGACCTCAGAGCTGGGAATGCCTCTGTAATAGGAAGAGTTTTTCTTGCTCTGTTCATTGAGGAAGATGGAGGAGGCTGTGGGCTCGCTGCCATGCCCTTGGAGGCGCTCCGGGGTTCTGCGCAAGGTGCCCTGGGACACGTTGGCTGAACGGTGGCCGTGTGAGGCGAGGGACGGTGCATTCACATGTCAACGTGTCAGTGGAGTGGGCCGTTGGTGACCCCGCAGCAGCCCAGGGTTCGATTAGATTAGATGTCGCTGCAAGAGGCTGAACACACGGATCGGGCAAGGCCTGAAGAGGCACGGAGCGGTGGTGGAGGATATCAACAACATCAACATCAATATCACCAACCCAGTGCCACAGAATGGGCCTTTATGGCCAAATTAAGACTACATTTTTTTTAAACTTTGAACTTGAAGGGTACAAGTTGGTACCGGAAACTTGACGACTCTTGTGTGCTGCCTCATTGTAATCTACAATTAGAGTCATGGAGCACGGAAACAGACCTTTCAGCCTAACTTGCCCATGCCGACCAAAATGCCCCATCTGCACTAGTTCCACCATTTGACCCATTTCCCTTTAAACCAGTATCTGAATTGGGAAGGTACACAAAATGCTGGAGAAACTCAGCGGGTGCAGCAGCATCTATGGAGCGAAGGAGATAGGCAACGTTTCGGGCCAAAACCCTTCTTCAGACTGATGGGGGTGGGGGGAGGCGGGGGGATGAAAGGAAAAAGGAGGAGGAGCCCGAGGGCTGATGGAGAGGTAGGAAGGGGAGGAGACAACAAGGGTTAACAGAATTGAGAGAATTCGATGTTCATGCCAAGAGGATGCAGACTCCGCAACCGAAATATGAGGTGCTGTTCCTCCAATTTGCGGTGTTGCTCACTCTGGCTGTGGAGGAGGCCCAGGACAGAGAGGTCGGATACGGAATGGGAGGGGGAGTTGAAGTGCTGAGCCACCGGGAGGTCGGGTTGGTTAATGCGGACCGAGCGGAGGTATTCGGCGAAACGATCGCCAAGCCTCCGCTTGGTCTCACCGATATAAATCAGCTGACATCTAGAACAGCGGATGCAATAGATGAGGTTGGAGGAGATGCAGATGAACCTCTGTCGCACCTGGAACGACTGCTTGGGTCCTTAAATGGAGTGGAGGGGGGGGAGGTAAAGGCGACAAGTGTAGCATCTTTGCGCTTGCAAGGGAAAGTGCCCGGGGAAGGGGTGGAGCGGGAGGGAAGGGAAGAATAGACAAGGGAGTTGCGGAGGGAGCGGTCTTTGCGGAAGGCAGATGGGGGGGAGATGGGAAGATGTGGCGAGTGGTGGGGTCACGCTAGAGGTGGTGAAACTGGCGGCAGGACTATGTGTATGTATGTGCCGGTGGTGGGGTGAAAGGTGAGGACCAGGGGGACTCTGCCCTTGGTGCGAGTGGGGGGATGGGGAGGGAGACCAAGCTGGTGGGGGAAGGGAATCCGTTCCCAGGACATTTGTGATGCCCTGGTGTGGAACACCTCATCCTGGGAGCAGATGGTGTAGACGGAGGAATTGGGAATAGGGGATGGAGTCCTATACAGGAAGCAGGGTGGGAGGAAGAGTAGTCCAGATCGAGCCGTGGGACTGTCAGTGGATTTATAGTGGATGTCGAATCAGGAGTGTATCCCCTGCGTTTGGAGATAGTGAGGTCAAGGAAATGGTAGGGAAATGTCGGAAATGGTCCAGGTGTTTTTGAGTGCCTGATGGAAGTTGATGGTGAAATGGATGAAGTCAGTCAGTTGTGTGTGTGGGTGCAGGAGGTGACACCAAAGCAGTCGTCGATGTAGCGGAGGTATTAGAGGTCGGGGATGGGGCCCTGGTACGCCCGAACAAGGATTGTTCGACGTACCCGACAAAGAGGCAGGCGTAGCTGGGGCCATGCGTATGTGCCCATAGCTTCGCCTTGTATTTGGAGGAAATGGGAGGAGTCAAATGAGAAGTTATTGAGGGTAAGGACCAAATCCTCTAGGCGGAGGAGAGTGTCAGTGGACGGGTATAGGTTGCTCCTCCGGTCGAGGAAGAACCGGAGGGCTTTGAGACCATCCTGGTGGGGGATGGAGGTGTAGAATGGGGACTGGACTGGTCCATGGTGAAGATGAGGGGATGGGGGCCTGGAGAATGGAATGCACAGAGATGACGGAGAGTGTCTGAGGTGTCTTGAACATAGGTGGGGAGTGATTTAACCAAGGGGGATAGGAGGGAGTCAAGGTATGTGGAAATGAGTTCGGTGGGGCACGAACAGGCAGAGGCAATGAGTCTACCGGGGCAGTCAGGTTTGTGGATTTTGGGGAGAAGGTAAAATCGGGCCGTGCGGGGCTGGGGATCGATGAGGTTGGAGGCTCGGGGGTGCAGG
The DNA here is from genome assembly GCA_035221665.1 of Okamejei kenojei. Classification (NCBI taxonomy): domain Eukaryota; kingdom Metazoa; phylum Chordata; class Chondrichthyes; order Rajiformes; family Rajidae; genus Okamejei; species Okamejei kenojei. The sequence goes on along the minus strand of CM069163.1, from coordinate 5,518,174 downwards.
GAGCCGGAGCTGATGAAGTCGGTGATGGTGCTAGAGATGGTGGCCTGGCGCTCGTCAGTGGGGTCATGGTCCAGGGGTAAGTAGAAGGAGGTGTCCGAGTGTTGGCGCGTGGCCTCAGCTTTGTAGAGATCATCGCGCTAAACTACCACGGCACCTCCCTTGTCGGCGGGTTTGAAAACCCAATCTGGGTTGTTGCGGAGTGAGTCAATGGCAGTACATTCGGGGGGGGGGAGAGATTGGAGTGAGACGGGAGTGGAGAAGTTGAGGCGGTTGGGAAGTGGGAAGCCTGGAATTGGGAATTTGAATTGGGAGGCCTGGAACCGGAGCTGGAAGCCATGAGGCATCAGTGTTGAGGAAACACCTTCATCTTGATCCAAAACTTCACGTATCCATGTTCCCCTGAGTTACTCCAGCACTTTGTGCCTTTTTGCCATTGAACTGTATCTGCTGAGCTCCATGTGCTGGGTACATGTGACAATGAAAGGCCATTGAACACAGTGTCTGCTACTGTGCGACAGAAGACTGTCGTGCCACGGCTATCCCCTGGCAGCAGGCCTGGCTCGCCCGCCGCAGAACCAGAAAACCCACCTGAAGAGGGAAACCTGGCCCCTCCTCATCACCGAGGACCTGGGAACCGGAGAGCAGGGTGGAGGGAATCGGCAATTGCAGACGCAAGAAACAAAGGACCGGTAAGATAAACCTTCGGGACTCTCAAGGACAGCTGCGGGAGGCACCCTTGGAGCACAAAGGCCAGGCGGTGTGAGAGACGATGGTTTGCTGGCTTATCCAGATCTAGGTGATGGCTGGAATGGGTTCTTTATCGCCAGCTGCAGGTTGGACTTTGGAAATGGCAGCAAAACCTGGTGGCTCTTGCATATGGTCTCAATGGACTATTTCTATACACTTTGTACTTAATCTGGGATTGTGCTTACTTTAGTTTAGTTTAGACATACAATGCAGAGAACAGGCCCTTTGGCCAGCGATCCCTGTACATTAACACTACCCTACACACAATTAGTGACCATTTCCATTTCATACCAAGCCAATTAAACCTACAAACCTGTACACCTTTGGAGTACAGTCTTATGTATAGTCATAATTTAACGAAATAATTTCACTATACATGTGATAATAATGAACCATTGAAGACAGTATCTTGCTGGGAACATGGGGCGATCATCATCTTCACGATGAGGTGTCATTGAAGGCAGTGTCTGCTGAACTCTCATCTGCTGGGTAGATTAGTTTATTTTAGCTTCATTTAGTTTGATTGGTTCCGAAACTCACGGGTCATAACCCAGGCCTTATGGGTCGGAACCTCGCGGGTTGGAGCCTCGCGGGTCGGAGGTGGAGCCTTGCCAGTCGACAAAGCCCATGGTCAACGCCCCCTGGATCTGCGTAACCTGCGACTGGGTCGGCGCCACGGAGGCGTCCGGACAGCGTTAGTGGAGAGGTTGGTGCGGCGGTTGATGATGGCGCCAACCGACGGACGAGGACGGACATGTGGAAGTGAGAACACCGCTGCCGGGGGAAGAAACAAAGGAGAACGCTGTGTTGGGAGACCGCCATGAAGGAGGGGGAAGAACAATGGAAGACCCGGCATGGAGGGACCACCGTGAGGGAGAAGGGAGCCAGGGGGAAGAACAAAGGGGGGCCTGGCATGGGGGTACTTTGTAACTTTGTAAGCGCCCTTTATGAGTGACTATTTGCATACCTTGGGTATGCAAGCAAAGAGTTTAACTGTGACTTGTCACATCTGACAAAGTGTTCATTCATTAATTTATTGTCATGTGTACTGCGGTACAGTGAAAAGCTTTTTTGTTGCGTGCTATCCAGTTGGAGGAAAGACTATATAATTACAATCAAGCCGGCCACAGTGTACAAATAAAAGATAAAGGGAATAATGTTTAGTGCAAGATAAAGTTCAGTAAAGTTGGGTCTCCAACGAGGTACATAGTTCAAAACTGCTCTCTAGTTGTTGATAAAATGGATCAGTTGCCTGATAATAGCTGGGAAGAAACTGTCCACACATCTGGAGATGTGCATTTTCACACTTCTGTACCTCTTTATCCACGAGTAGTTGCTCTACTCAACAGCCAAAAATCTGTAGCCTCCCTTTGATCTGGTATTTTGTTGGTTCACATGCTTAATCAATGGCGTTTTATCATTAATGTTTTATTATTATTAATGTTTAGTGTTTTCTGAGTCATTCGTAACTGTCACTCTCTGTCATGGTGTTACTTGTGGGCGGAGCACCAAGGCAAATTCCTTGTATGTGAATACTTGGCCAATAAACTTACTTACTTACTCTTGCCTGCAGTTCATTCGATACTGTGTGACATTGAAGGCAGTATCTGCTGGGTGCTTGTGACATGATGAAGGACCATTGAACTCTATTTGCTGGAGAAATTGTGACAATGAGGTGCCACTGAACCCAGTGTACATGTGACAATGGCTCATTGAGGGCGGGCAGTGCTGGGCAGGGCGGAGTGCGCGTGCGCGGGGCCGGCCCGTTTGTTTACACGGCAGGCGTGCCGCGGCGGTCACGTGAGCGGGCGGTGACGTCAGCGCGGTTGTCGGGGAACTGCCGCTGCGGCCTCTCTCTCAGGTGAAGGCTGCTCTCTCTCACAGGTAGGCGTTGATGACGGCCCCTGCCCCTGCCCCCGCCGCTGATGACGGCCCCTGCCCCTGCCCCCGCCGCGCTGACCCTCTCCCCGCGGGCGGGCAGGAGCGAAGCCGGCTGGCCTACCTCCCTCCCTCGCTGGCTGGCTGGCTGGCGGCCGCTGTTGTCCCGTCGGCTCGGCTCGGGTCCCGCCGTGAGGGTGCGAAGGCCGCGCCGAGACGGAGGCGACTTGTTGACGTCGTGGGCCGGGCCGGGCCGGGTGGGCGGGCGTACTGACGTCACCGCCGGTGACTGACGGCCCCCTCGACCTACCGGCCGCGGCCTCGTCCCCGACAGTGGGCGGGGCCGCGTGATTGACGTACCCCCGACCAATCACTCGCCGGCTGGGGCGGACAAGGGGGCGGAGTCTAGCAGAAGCCTTGAGCAAAGCTGCTCAGAGTGAATGCAGGAAAAGTACATCTCAAGCTTTGCCCAGTTGGTAAATACATCGCTTTTTTAATAGAATATCCTGCTAAAGAAGCTAAAACGTTCATATTAAGTATAATATACATTTATTTTGTGAAAAATAATCATTAAATGACCCGCGTATCATGATTTTTCCATTTATCTGATAGTTTGTTTATCTACGTCAAACCTAAGCTAACATGCATTTCCTGCTGTCAATTTGCTAACTTAAGGCAATTATATAAATTGGTGGTCTAATTTGTTTTAGTTTTGCATCTAAATTTAATGTCTTATATGTGGTTTTATTGCAGATTTAAAAAACACTCCACCCCTGCTTATAGTCAAGTCTGGGCAATATTCAGGGAATGGCAGGACCCTGGGGATGTCGTAGAGCAGAGAGATCCAGGAGTGCAGGCACGTAGTTCATTGTAAGTGGCATCACCGTCAGGCAGATAGAGTGGTGAAGAAGGTTTTCCATGCATTGGTCTTCATCAGTGAGGGTACTGGGTATGGTATGTTGGGATGTTATGTTACAGTTGTACAAGATGTTGGTGAGGCAGTTTCTGGTGTATTGTGTTCAATTTTGATCACCCTGCTATGGGAAGGGTGTTGTTAAGATGGAAAGAGTGAAACGAAGATTTACGAGGATGTTGCCAGGACTTGAGGGTCTGAGTTATCGGGAGAGGTTGTGCAGGCTTGGACTCCAATCCTTGGAGCGCAGGAGGATGAGGGGTGATCTTTTAGAGGTGTATAAAATCATGAGAGGAATAGGGGGGTTGTATGTAAGGTCACCGGGTCAAAGGACCTGACGCACGGAACCGCTCAATCCATCTGGAGGACATTGCAATTTCTGGTATATGTTGTTAATACACAAAACGCGTACTTTCCTACCTGTTAAAAAGCGCCAAAATGGTGAATTTTTGCGCTGTAAATAATTGTGGAAGTCGGGGTAACCGTGAGAGACATCTATCCTACTTCAGAATTCCAAAAATGAAGAGAAATGAAGATAAAGAGAAGCGAGAGCTGAACGGACAACAACAGCTAAAGTGCTTGGCGAACATTGGATGCAGATATCGAGATTGAAAATATTGGGAATTATCGCGTTTGCTCACTGCATTTCATCAACAGTGAGGCATTATTTGTTTTTTCTTGATTCCTTTGGCATCTAAAAAGTTTCAGAAGTGATAAATCTGGCTATAAAATTTTTAAAATCGCCCATGGTTCTGAAGTGGGTTTTTACATGCAAAATGAAGCTAAATTTAACATTAGAAAAATCTCTGGACTTACGAGTGGTGTGTGGAAAAGTAAGTTTTCAGTCACTATACTACTATCAAGATGTATATTTTGGCAAATAATAAAATGTCCTGACAGCTTAAACACCCACTCCCTTTCAATAGGGTATTGTCAATTTGCTGAGGTTGATTATGTCCAAATAACAGCGAACAATTATGCCATTCCCTGGCTTGCATCTGAGTAAAATGTAATTCAAAACCGACGTATGGTTTGCGTTTTTTTTAACGATAGATTTTGCTTCAGAGGCATTTGAGAACCATAGGCGATTTTAAAATTTTACAGCCAGATATATCAATTCTGAAATTTTTTAGATGCCAATGGAATCAAGAAAAACCACAAATAGTGCCTTACTGTTGATGAAATGCAGTGAGCAAACGCGATAATTCCCAATATTTTCAATCTTGATATCTGCACGGCCAATGTTCGCCAAGTACTTTGGCTGTTGTTGTCCCTTCAGCTCTCGCTTCTATCTACTGTCATTTCTCCATACCTTTGGAATTCTGAAGTAAGATAAATGTCTATCGCGCTTATCCCGATTTCCATAATTATTTACAGCGCACAAATGGACCATTTCGGCGGGTTTTAATGGGCCCGCTACGCTGGAAACAATGGTCAGTGCTTACCTGCAGTTCATCTTGTTTACTCCAGTTGGCATAGCGTAGCAACAGTACGGATCACAGGTCGTCACCCGACTGCCTTGCAACCTCCCTATAGATTGAGTAGACTCGTCTCTTGCCTATAGTAGGGGAATCGAGAACCAGAGGACATAGGTTTAAGGTGAAGGAGAAAAGATTTAATAGGAATCTGAGGGGTAAACTTTTCACACAAGGTGTATGGAACGAGCTGCCGGAGGAGGTAGTTGAGGCAGGGACTATCCCAACGTTTAAGAAAGACCACGGATAGGACAGGTTTAGAGAGATATGGGCCAAATGCAGGCAGGTGGGACTAGTGTAACTGGGACATGCTGGCCGGTGTGGGCAAGTTGGACGGAAGGGCCTGTTTCCACACTGTATGACTTTATGAATCTATGACTATTTATTTTGTGAAATATAAGCGTTAAATGGCCCGTATAATCATGATTTATCATTTATCTCCTGATAATTTGTTTATCTATAAATCAAACCTAAGCTCAGAATTTTGTTGAACTCCTGCTGCAATTTTGCTAACTTAAGGTAATTATTTAAATTGGCAGTCTATTTTTGTTTAGTTTTGTAGTTAAGTTTATATGTAGTCCTATAAGTAGTTTTATTAATTGTATCCCAGGAAAAAAGAAGCGGTCTACCCCAGCTTACAGCCAAGCCTGGGCAATATTCAAACCCATACTGACGTGTGATATGACTGCTACTTGCTGCCTACGAGTGCTCGACAATCGGTGGTTTTGCTATCGCCTAATTCCCCAATAACATTGCTGGGAGGTAACTGAACATTTACAGAGCCTGTCACATAACAACTGTGAGTAGACTCTCCTGGGTCCTACTGCTCCCCCTCCCACAGGGTACCTCAGTAATAATTCTTCTGGGTCTTCCCCTTCCCACTCTTTTAACCACATTTCCCTGACAACCCCCCACCCATACAATATTCCTCACGTCTCCATCCTCTTAGTACACCTACCATCCACCACAAGACCTCACCTCAACATCTATCGACTCCCCAGTCCTCCTCTGACCCCCAACCCCCACCCTTGTCGTATCTTCACCATCTCTCCCCCCCCCCCCCCCCCCGACATCCCCCTTTCCGATACGGAACGGTCCTCAATAGCCTTCAGTCCCCTCTGCCCCCACCTCAACGGGTCCCGGGTCTGCCGCAACGTAGAGCTTTTTTTAGACGTCGCCACCATACCTTTTTCTATGGGGAAAGAGTCCTCATCACCCAGTCGTGACCCCGTCTCCTCCGGTCCCCCTACTCTTGGACTCCCTTGAACAGTCTTCTGCCCTCTTTAGACCGCTTCATTTCTAACTGCCGACATGACATTAATTGTCTCAACCTTTCCACTCTCCTTGCCTACTCTAACCTCACCCCCTCCGAACGTACAGCCCTCTGCTCACTCTGCAGCAACCCCACAATTATTATCAAACCCGCTAACAAGGGAGGTGCCAGGGTAGTCTGGCGCGCTGACCTAGGCGTCAACTCTCGGACACTTCCTCCTGCTTATCCTTGGACCATGACCCCAGAGTAGAGCACCGGACCATAACATTTCAGACCATTTCTGATTTTATCACTTCTGGCTGTCTGCCCCCCACAGCCTCCATCTTTATCGCTTCCCAGCCCCACACAGCCCGGTTTTACCTTCTCCCCAAAATCCATAAACACAACTGCCCTGGCAGATGCATTGTTTTTGTCTGCTCCAGTCCCACTGAAATGATTTTGGGTTTCTGAAGAAGGTTTCGGCCCGAAACGTTGCCCATCTCCTTCGCTCCATAGATGCTGCTGCACCCGCTGAGTTTCTCCAGCATTTTGTGTACCCACTGAAATTATTTCAATGTACCTTGACTCCATCCTATCCGCCCTGGTCCAATCTCCCCCAACCTGTATCCAAGATACCTAACGCATCCGTCATCTCTTTTATGACTTCCGCTTTCCGAGCCCCCACTTTGCTATGGGCGTTCAGCCACTTTACACCTCCACCCACCAAGAAGGCCTTAAAACCCTTCATTTCATCCTTGACTGCAGAACCAGCCAAATTCCCTCTACTAACACGCTCCTCCGCCTAGTGGAGCTGGTCCTCATCGTCAACAACTGCTCCTATGACTCCTCCCACTTCCTCGAAATCAAAGGCGTAGCTATGGGCGTTCGCACGTGCCCCAGCTATGCCTGCCTCTTTGTCGGGTATGTTGAACAATCCCTGTTCCAGACGAACACAGGCCCTGTCCCCGAACTCTATCACTGTTACATTGATGACTGCATTGGTGCTACCTCCCGCACCCATGCAGAACTCATGGACTTCATTAATTGGTGCGTTATTTTGCAAGACTGGTGCATTATTTTACGTTTAACTGCAAACCAATTCCAGATTAACCCGTGCAGTCAGCTTTTTTTCCCCACCATACAGAATGTCTCTGTCTCTGTCTCAGTATTTTTCAAACAGTTCAAGGCAGAGAAAGTGCAATGATATTATATCAACATTGAGATTATTGTTAGATATCATCCCAATGGCATGTAACATGATGTAAATTATACTTGAAACATTTTTTGACCTTTGCAGGATTGGTTCAGTGCCCAGATTTTATTTGACCAAAGTTTCTCCTGCCCTACAAGAAATGCATCAGAAATAAATACATTTGCAATTTTGAAGGAAAGAAATAACATAATTTGAATCGATAAGTAGTGTTAGTGACATTATAAGGTTTCGGAGAGAGTGAAAATAATAAAATAGATATCCTTACGAAGAGAATAAGACTAGCAAGCAATGTGATTAGCAATGTCTTGCCATGATGGTGGTTGATATGTTCTCAAGCACTGTTAAAATGACTAATCCATAACTGCTTTGAACTGAGAGCAAAAAACTGCAGATGTTGGATTGTAAACAGAAACAGGAAATGCTGGAAGCACTCAGCATCCTTGAGAATTGAAAATAGAACTAATGATGTAGGTACACGATTTTCCATCAGAACTAGTTCTGATGAAAGATCATTGAGCCAAAATATTGACCGTTTATTTTTTTTAATGCGTGCTGTCTGGTCTGCTTTTGATGTTGAAGATAGACACAAAATGCTGGAGTAACTCAGCGGGTTAGGCAACATCTCTGGAGAGAAGGAATGGATGACGTTTCGGGTGGGAACCCTTCTTTAGACTACTTCAGTCTGAAGAAGGGTTTCAACCCGCAATGTCATCCATTTTTTTCCAAAGATGCTGCCTGGTCCGCTGAGTTACTCGTGCATTTTGTGTTTTCATCGGTATAAACCGGCATCTGAGTTCCTTCCCACACATCCTGCTTTTGATATTCATTTATTTCGGGGGACTCTCCATGTTATTCAGTGTTCCTTATTTTTAAATTATATCAAATGAACTGTTAACAATGCTTAGTTACACCAATATTCATAAGTCTAAAGTAAAATTTTAATTTCCAACACTTTTTAGCCCTAAATTTGAGTTAGTGTCATTTTCATCACAGTAGCTAGGTGGGGAAAGTGGTGCTAGTAAGGGAACTCGTGAAAGCACAGTTTTTAGTTTGTATTTTTATTTTTAATTCACAAATCCTCTCATTTATTAAGAGATATCTCAAACATTAATTTGTGAATGATAATGTGTATTTGAATATATACATTGCTTTATAAAATATTTCTATTATCTTTTCCTCCATTTGACATTTCCATCACTACAAAATGTATGCATTGTAAGGGGTTCAATATAAATATGATCCTCAGGGTTCAGAGGAAAGATATGATGGATTTTCATTTTATTTAATTCATAGGATAAATGTTATTTATTACCCATCCTAATTTGTCCTGTGGAAGGTGATGGTGTGCTCCCTCTTGAACTATTACAGTATGTATGGTTGGGCTGTGCCACAGTGCTGTTAGGCAGTGAGTTCTTGGAGTCTTACCCAATAATGCGGTAGCAATTGCAAGTCAGTAAAGTGTGTGAATTGAAGGTGGTAATGTTCATATTTATCACCTATCATAGTGCAGTGATGTGGCAGAAATTGCAGGTTTGGGAGATGTTGACGATTTACACGGTTGTTGCCAGGGCCTGAGCTATAGGGAGAGGTTGAGCAGGCTAACACTCTATTCCTTGGCGCTTTGAAGAATTAGGGATGATCTTGGAGAGGTGTAGGAAATCATGAGAGGAATTAAATCGGGTGGAAGTACAGAGTGTATTTCCCAGAGTAGGGGAATCAGAACCAGAGGCCATACGTTTACGGTGAGGGAGGAAAGATTGAGTAGGAACCTAAGGAGTAGCATTTGCACACAAAAGGTGGTAGGTGTATGCAGCGAGCTGCCGGATGAGGTAGTTGAGCCAGGTCCTATCACAACTTTTCAGAAACATTTAGGCAGCTGCACGGATAGGACAGGTTTAGAGGGATATGGACCAATCGCAGGCAGGTGGGATGCATTCTTTAATGCATAATAAATGAAGGGAGACTTTTTTCAAGATGGAGAATGGTGGCCCAGGTATCAAGTTGATTTGCCTTGGGAGTAGCAAGTATTTTATGTGATGGGTTAATAAGTTCCACTAGGCTTTTGCCATGTTCCTTGTTAAAGGTGAAATGGCATTGGGAAATGAGGAGATGTTCCTCCAGTCACAGTCTTTACAGTTGTAATGGGGGACATAGTTAAAGTTAAAATGGCTATACCGTGCAGTGGTCAACACTGTTGTGGACAGTTACATTTGTGACAAGTGATTTAGTGAGAACAAGGTCAAGTAGGTTCCCTCTATCTCTATCTCAATCTCCCTGGCATTCCCTCTATCTCTATCTCCCTCCACCACCCTAGTCGCACTAGCTTCTCATTTTCACACCACAAACAGCTTACAATGGCTTGTTCCCTTTATCATCGATACTTTTTTGCATATCTTTCATTCATTGTTCTTTATCTCTCCACATCACTGTCTATATCTCTCGTTTCCCTGACCAGTCTGAAGAAGGTTCTCGACCCGAAACGTCGCCTATCTCCTTCGCCTCTTAGATGCTGCTGCACCCGCTGAGTTTATCCAGCTTTTTGTGTAACCCCCAAGTAGGTTCCTCTCTCTTGCTTACTCAACGCCTGCAGCAAGAGAGGTTTGGCATGATGTCTATCAGGACAGTCATCGTGATGCAACTGAATTCATTTGGTTTTGACGAATTCAGACTCTTTCCTGACTGAACTGATTCCAGCTCTTTTAGTTCTGATCAAGATCCATCTTCCACAGGGCAGGGTACAACAATGGATGGGGGTGGAGGTGTCTGGGATTTGGTTGCAAGATCTAATCCTGCAAACATGGCCTTAGCTGTTCATTGGTACAATGTTCCAGCTTCAGAACAAGTTCATGGGTGTGAGTGCAAAGACCTGCAGTTGCAGTATGTATTATTGTCATTGCTAGCTGCTAGCAAGTTTAATCGTATAACTTTTTGATTTCGTATAATTTAATGGTCTTATGAGCCATTTGAACAGTTGACATTCAACAACATTCCTGCAAGTGAGGTTGCGTTGAATTCACACCACAAAATGATGGAGTAACTCAGACCACTCTGAAGAAGGGTCTCAACCCAAAATGTCACCAATTCCTTTTCTCCAAACTGCTGTCTGACCCGCTGAGTTACTCTAGCATTTATGACACAAAGCTGGGTGGCAGTGTTAACTGTGAAGAGGTTGCAGGGGGACCTGGACAGGTTGGGTGAGTGGGCAGATGCGTGGCAGATGCAGTATAATATAGATAAATGTGAGGTTATCCACTTTGGCGGCAAACACAAGGGAGCAGATTATTATCTCAATGGGGTTAGGTTAGGTAAGGGGGAGGTACAGCGAGACCTGGGTGTCCTTGTACACCAGTCACTGAAAGTTGGCGTGCAGGTACAGCAGGCAGTGAAGAAAGCTAATGGCATGTTGGCCTTCGTAACAAGAGGATTTCAGTACAGGAGTAAAAAAGTTCCTCTGCAGTTGTATAGGGCTCTGGTGAGACCACATCTGGAGTATTGTGTACAGTTTTGGTCTCCTAATTTGAGGAAGGACATCCTTGTGATTGAGGCAGTGCAGCGTAGGTTCACGAGATTGTTTCCTGGGATGGCGGGACTGTCATATGCGGAAAGATTGAAAGGACTAGGCTTGTATTCACTGGAGTTTAGACCGATGAGGGGGGATCTTATAGAAACATATAAAATTATAAAAGGACTGGACAAGCTAGATGCAGGAAAAATGTTCCCAATGTTGGGTGAGTCCAGAACCAGGGGCCACAGTCTTAGAATAAAGGGGATGTCATTTAAGATTGAGCTGAGAAAAAACGATTTCACCCAGAGTTGTGGAATTCCCTGCCACAGGGCAGTGGAGGCCAAATCACTGGATGGATTTAAGAGAGAGTTGGATAGAGCTCTAGGGGCTAGTGGAGTCGGGATATGGGGAGAAGGCAAGCACAGGTTATTGATAGCGGACGATCAGCCATGATCACAATGAATGGCGGTGCTGGCTCGAAGGGCTTAATGGCCTCCTCCTGCACCTATTTTCTATGTTTCCATGTCGAAATATTCAGTATAAACCAGCATCCTCAGTGCCTTCCTACGCATAGAAGTCAGACCAGATAAAGGTAGTGTTATCTTCTCTAAAAGGGATTAGTGGATCAATCAGGTTAATATGTCAGTGTGTCCGTTTCATAATAACCAGAACTGATGATTTAATTACATTTAGTTGCCTTCCTGATATAGTAATATTCAAATACAAATTTCTGTCCAGTATCGTAACACAATTGCCCAAATTGGATTTATATTCTAAACTGCAATATGTGTACTTTACTCAAAAACAAAAATTCCATTTCACCAACCAATATTTAAAAGAAATATTAATAGAATATTGACTGGCCTTGAGGGGGATACGACATATATTGCCTGAAGTAGATTCATATTTAAGAATATGGATCTAGTGAGGGCAATATATGTCGTATCCCCCGAAAGAGGACAGTCAATATTGTTATTATTACCCATATCAGACATCTAGAATCAGACATCTAGAGGAAAATCTCGTCAAATTGCTGTTCGTCAAAAGTCGCGAACCTCTTCTCGCAGGAGGCTGCCATTTTGCTTGTTTTGTCGAGAACAAATTCTAAATTTCCCACGCAGCGTCACATTGCCAAGTTCCCGGATGTGAGACCAGGGGAATATAAGACTATATTTACCGCTGTTTTAACACGTAAAGTCCATAGGCGTTCGCAAGAAAGGGGAATACAAGAAAATATTCCCCTGTTAACCCTGCTGGCACTCAAAACGAAGGGAATACAATTTTGTAAAAGCATACCTCAGATGTGTGATATGGGTAATAATAAAAAATAACACTTTCATTCTCAATGATACACAGCTTTAGCATTTTCCGAAATCACATTTAACATATCTATTGTCTCTTTTCTTTTAAACAGTTTTTGATTTAATCTACGATGGAGCTGGCAAGCAACTTTTTTCGTGTGGAGTTCCCAAATTTCACAAGTACTTTACTGCAAAGATTAAACCAACAGCGCCATGAAGGACAGCTATGTGACATAACTATTCAAGTTCAGGGCCATTTATTCAGGGCCCACAGGGCTGTGTTAGCAGCTAGTTCACCTTATTTTTGCGATCAGGTACTACTGAAGAATAGTAATCGGATTCTCCTGCCAGATGTGATGAGCCCAAAGGCTTTTGAGAATGTTTTGTTGTCTTGCTACACGGGAAAGCTCGTACTGCCAGCCACCGACATTGTCAGCTACCTAACAGTTGCAAGCTTTCTTCAAATGTGGCATGTGGTAGATAAGTGCACAGAACTCCTAAAGATCTGCCCCACTGTCCCATACCATAAGGCAAATCATTCCACTGACCATCAGTCACCCAGCAGCAGTAATTTCAATGGTTTAGGGGAGCATTCCGAACTCGGAGTTCTCGGACCGCCCGAACTCAGTAAAGGTCTGACCGACGATTCAAAAGCTGAGGAGAATGGCGAAGAGAGCCCCAAAGAGGATAACGTGTCACCGCCCCAATCAGTAGATCATGACAACCTTCCCAGTAATTCATCTGGGGAGCAAGATCATTTAAGTGCAGAAATGAACAGCCAGGATGGCGAGGAAGGAGCAAGTGACAGTGCGGAGTACGCATTTGCCAGGCCGCTCTATAGTCAACCCAGTATAATGCCTCACAAACGTTGGGTGTATGTGAAACAGGAAAGGTTTGAGCAGGATTACGGTGATGGGGTGACTCTCCCTGCAGTGGAAGATCATCAAGTCTCGGAGTCAGAAAACAACACTCAGGCCGAGCCAGTGATACAATCGTCAAGTATTGACGACAGCTTTAATATTGTTGCTGCCAAAAATCCCGAGGTGTTTGAGGAAGGGTCTGAGAATCGTTCCTATGATGAACAGGTTGACTTCTACGGCTCCTCGCTTGATGAATTTTCAGCAGACCGGGGAGATGGAAACATCAGTGCACATCGCCAGGATCCGCTAATGGCAGCTGAAATGCAGGTGAATCGACTGCCTGGTTATGGTGCGGATAGTGAGCCTGGGACGCTAGTCAATGAAAATACCCCTCACTCTGGCTTCACCGCTGTTGTTTACAAACTTTACCCCTGTCAGTGTGGCAAAAACTTCACTCACAAGAGTCAGCGGGATCGCCATATGAGCATGCATCTTGGTCTTCGACCTTATGGCTGTGGTGTTTGTGGTAAGAAATTTAAAATGAAGCATCATCTTGTTGGCCATATGAAGATCCACACTGGCATTAAACCATACGAGTGCCACATCTGCAGCAAGAAATTCATGTGGCGAGACAGTTTCCATCGGCATGTGACGTCCTGCACAAAACTCTATCGGGTCCCTGATGTCCGCTGACCAAACCTTTGGGCCGAGTGGCCTGTTTAAATTATATATGGTACTTATTATAGTGACGATGTTGTAAGTGCTTTCGACTCATTCAGAGGTGCCCTCAGTCACAGTAGAAAGTCAGTGGTGACAGCCTGGGATTTGTGATAAAAAATATTGGTGCCATGATGACATTTATTGAACCAAAACCATGTTACACTTTAAATCTTGCACAACTATGTGACTGCTAATCATCTGAAATGAAAAAGATGAGCCTTACGCACATGTTAAAGTAAGTGGAAAGAGGTTAAAGCAAAGCTAAAAATAAATGTTGATCTGTATTTTGCTAATGCCGTTGTTAGCCCCGTTTGCACACGTATATTTTACGTTGGGAGTATTGTGCGTAGCAATGCTATCGATTCTCAACTCTATCTTGCCTCTGACTCAGTAGGCTTGTGGGTTCAACTCCAAAGCAAGTGACTTGAGGATAGGCTGACACTTATGGGCATCGCTAAGAAAATAATACCCTGGAATGCCATCTTTCAGATGAGACATTAAACCAAGGCTGCGACTGCCCTTCAGGTATGGCAAAGATCCAGTAGCACTGCTTCATGGAACAGGGGAGTTAGCCTGATATACAGGCTAATATTTATCCTCAATCGACATCACTTGCAGAAAATAAAACAATCACGTCATTATTCCAATGTTTGCTGTGCATAAACTAGCTGTTGCTACATTACAACAGTGTTTATACTTCAAAAAAAATACTACTTTAGCTGTAAAGCAATTCAGAATGTCCTGAGGTCATTAAACAGACTCTATCTGAAGAAGGGTCTCGACCCAAAACGTTGCCTATTTCCTTCGCTCCATAGCTGCTGCCTCACCTGCCGAGTTTCTCCAGCATTCTTGTCTACCTTTGATTTTCCAGCATCTGCTGTTCCTTCTTAAACAAATATCAATCAGACTGATAGTTTCCCTTCATTCTTTCTCTCTTTCTGTCTTTCACAAAGGCAGTTGTATGTAATGAGGCGGATTGAGGGATAGGAGTTTAAATTTAGTTGGAACCGTCTATAATCATATTCAATCCCTAGCCTGAAAATTAATGGATATTCTGTACTCTGAGGCCTAATTTTTGCAAGAAAATTATATTTGTACCTTAAGGATTAGCAACCGAGTAGTCTATGTTCAAAAGGTGCCCACTGTAGTTTGTGAACAATGGGTGCAAGTCATTCTGCTAAAGACATGTGGATTCAAATAATCTTTCAAGCTCCCGAGGTCCTTCAATCAGACCTTTTTATGTAGGATGTTGGTTAATGAACAACTTAAGAAATCTTTCATTGGAATATTTGATATGTGGTAGTTTAGTTTGGTTTATTACGGTCACATGTACCAAGGTACAGTGAAAGGCTTTTGTTTGCGTGCTATCCAGTCAAGCAAAAGGCCACACATGATTACATTCAAGCCGTCCCACAATGCACAGATAAAGGGTACAACATTTATTGTTGGATAAAGTCCGATAAAAGTTGGTTCAAAGGTCTCCAATGACGTAGATGGGAGGTCAGGACCGCAGTGCAATGTATATTCAAAAATTGTCTCTGTTGATAGTGACTTTAAATAATTAAGTGTGAGGCAGGATGAGAGTAACATAATAGACTGTTTTATTCTCAAAAGGTATTACTTACATACTTTGTGTATGTATATATATATATATTTAAAGTATTGTGTCTTAGACACGCTAAATGTTGAGCAAGTGACAGCTGACGAGTAAATTACTAGTCTGTCTTATTGTTGTTAGTTTCTATTTGATAAGACCTTATTCACAACAAACCTATGAAACCACAGTGAAATTATAGAAGACATTTTTTGAAGTAGGAAAGGGAGGGGAAGAAACTAAAAAGATTGATGCAGCTCAAAAGGTGAAATGCAAAATGATTTATTGGCTACATCAATAAATGGTTGTTGGTTTGAAAATGACGTTGTGTAAATCAGTAAATTAATTCTCATCTGGGAAGATTTCAGTCCTCTCCTATTGTAAGTGAAGGGTTGAACACTACACTTCTATCCAATTTTCTAGACACAAGGAAAGGCAGATGCTGGAATCTTGCATAAAACACAAAGTGCCGGGTGTGAAGAAGGGTCCTCACCCAAAACATCACCTATCCATGTCCTCCAGAGATGGTGCCTGACCTGCTGAGTTACACCAGCACTTTGTATTCTATGCAACATTCCAGTTTTGTATTTGTCAGCATTTTTTTAAGGGACTAAAAGAGCTTGAGAACTGAACATTATAGGCTACATTTTCAATGACAAGCAGTTGATTTGATGATTTACAGAACTAATATTTAAATCAAAATACAATTCCCCTCTAAAGTAGTTTGCAGAATGCAACTTGGAGTACCTGAAAATTACTATTTTAAAAAAAAACAGTCCCTTTAGCATGAATTCCAAATAGCTCTAATGTTTGCAAGTGGAGTCTATAAAAATATTGTTACTTGTTCATTGAATTTACGTCTTTCATTGTGAAGTCTCTGCGATTGGTTTATCTGAAAATGATGCCCCATTTCGAGGATTGTGAAATTATTTGACAATGTGATGACTGAGCATAAACTGTCACAAGTACCTCAGGATGCCATTAACGGTGGGTGCAAAGCTGATTTTTTAAATTATTATTTTTTAAAGAATCCTTCAACATCCTAAGCCTTTTAATGCGATTAGAATCATAAAGTCATACAGCATGAAAACAGGCCCTTCGGCCCAACTTGTCCATGCCGACCAAAATGCCCCATCTAAGCTAGTACCATTTGCCTATGTTTGGCCCATATCCCTCTAAACCTTTCCTATCTATGTACCTGTCCAAATGTCTTTCAAAAACTATTATAGTACCTGCCTCAACTACCTCTTCCTCTTGCAGCTCGTTCCATAAACACACCAGCCTCTGAGTGAAAAGCTGCCCCTCGGGCTCCGATGAAGTCTTGCCCTCTCACCTTAAAACTATGTATTCTTGTTCTTGACTTCCTGTACCCTGTGTAAAAGACTGAGTTCTCCCTATCTATTACCCTCATGATTTTAATACTTCTCCATAAGGTCATCCCTTGGTCTCCTGCTCTTCAAGGAAGAAAATTCCTACCCTGCCCAACCGTTTTCCATAGCTCAGGCCCTCGAGTCCGGGTAAAATCCTCAGGTAGTTACTTTTCAGATGCACCACTGAACATTAAACTGCCATTCTGGATGAAGTGCCCACCATATAAAGTATTCAGTCTTTATATCCATTGATTTTAATGCAAAAGAAGCATGTGGTAATTTCTCAAAGGATGCGTGAATCCCTCAATGCCAGTTTCAAATCGTGATATTTGGTAAACAGACAATGAAGAGAAAATAATGTATAGTGTTACAGGAAAACAGCAGAGGGATGGGACTGTCTGAATTGCTGTGCAAAGAGACATCAGCATCGGTGCACTATCTGATTCAAATTGAAAGTTTACTCTAGTAGTGTTTATTAAATGTCCCATGCACCTATAGAGTATTGATACCTTTCAGCTCTCTAATTTTTGTTAATTAGATACATAGGCACCAGATAAGGGATTACTGATCTGACTCTGAAGAAGGGTCTCAACCCGAAACATCACCCATTCCTTCTCTCCAGAGATGCTGCCTGTCCCGCGGAGTTACTCCTGCATTTTATGCCTACCTACTGATCTGACTGTCATTCTTATAATTTCCAGTGCCACCGAGATTGATCAAAATAAGAGCATATTATTAAAATTTGAAGTGTGCTCATTTTGATTAGTGGGGGCAGGATGGAAGGAGGGGTGAGTTATCTGTGCTTTGAAAATGGTGAAGGGATTGCCTTCGCAGCTTCTATTGTCCTTTCCTCGTTAACTTAGTTCAGTTTAGAGATACAGCATGGAAACGGGCCCTACGGCCGACTGAGTCCGTGCCCACCATTGATCACCCATTCAGTGATTCAATGGCACTTTTATTGTCATCTGCAAGCGCACAGTGACATACTTTTCTTGCATACTAATAGTCCATTAAAGTATTGCCATTCCTCCACACATCCCCGATTAGCAAAGTGTACAGAAATAGTACAGTTTGTTAATCTCAGATATGCTTGGCTGTGGCAAGACATTACTATGTTATCCGACTTTCTCATCCACTCCCGACACACTCGAGGTAATTTCACAGAGACCAATTAACTTCCAAACCTCTTGCTTTAATCTAGAATAAAATGATGTACACCATAATTTGCTGCAGAACTGCCACTTGTGCTTACTGTGGTCCATTGTAAGAATCCAACAAAGAAGACAACCCAGAGAAAAATATTCCCAAGAAAGACAATAATACCCTTGCATTATTTAATAAAAAAACAATCACAAAGCTAATTACAGAGCTAAAAACGACTGCTGTTAATTTAGATATTTGAGTTCACTTATGAATAGGAAATTATTCTAACAGTGTTTGAAAAAGTGACTCTTGAAAAAGTATTTGCAGTTCTTAAAATATATTGGTTATATGGAGTCTGTGTGTGGAGTTAACAATCTTTAAAATAATGAGACTGGATCCCTTAACCTTTATTATGTGTTTGCAATGCACCAAATAAGACCAATTTTCATGCTTACTCATTGCTCAGTATGACTTTACAGCAGACTTATACACAGAATTAGTGGAGTATATAGGCATAACATTTTGTGTTGCTTAGCCTGGGATCTCAGTACTTTCCATTTTTGAATATTCTCTCCAGACCCCTGCATTTTTTTTCTGCTCAGTCTGTCTAGACCTGCATGATCTCCCGGTGGCTAAACACTTTATCTCCCCCTCCCATTCCCATGTCGACCTCTTTGTCCTGGGCCTCCACCACTGTGGGAGTGTGGCCCAATGCAAATTGGAGGAACAGCACCTCATATTTTGTTTGGGACGCTTGCATACGGTATAAATATTAGCTTCTCTAACTTCAAGTAACCCTTGCTTGCCCTCTCAATCTATCCCTCCCCCATCCTAATTTTCCGACTAGCTTGATTGTCCTCCTGATTAAATTTTACTTTCTGTGCCCCGTTGTCACCTTCCACAAACTAACAATGATTTATTCTACATTTTCCTTGAACTTCGATCCCTTTGACCTCTCGTTTTCACACCTTACTCTTCCATATCTCTGGTTTCCCTCTCCCCTGATTCTCAGTCTGAAGAAGAGTCTCCACCCGATACGTCAACCCATTCGTTCTAACTAGAGATGCTGCCTCTCTCACTGAGTTACTTCAGCATTTTGTGTCTATCTTTAGAATCATGAGAGTTATACAACCCAGAAACAAAATTTTCAGCACTCCACATCTATACTAATAATCAAGTACCATCTATATTAATAGAAGATGAATACAAAATGCTGGAGTAACTCAGCAGGACAGGCAGCATCTCTGGAGAGAAGGAATGGGTGACATTTCAGGTCTAGACCATTCTTCATCAATACTAATTCTATTTACCAACACGCTCCAAAGCCTCCTATGACTTGGCGATACACGTGCTTGGGGGCAACAAGCGAGCAGGATTTTGGAATCGTTACATATCTATAACACCCGATATAATCCTCTTGAACTATTAAATCATTTCTGTTTTGTGCCATTATGTGTAACTGGACCATCAGTTTAAGTTAACATCTTTCCCTTCATTGTGGTGCATGGCAAATATCTGTCAATAGCTAATTTTGTCATGTTTAATAGAAAGTCCTCATTAGATTTCTACTCTGTACACTTCGGCTAGGTTGTTCATGTTTTTCATTGCAGTTCCCTCTTTCACATCTATCCACATTTTCCCTATTCACAACCATTGCCTATTGCTTTCACTGCTCACTGTACTAGTGTTGCAATTATGTCGAGTGCTCAAAGAGCATATTAATGGAGCAATATTTGTGTGTAGTAAAAAACAGTAGTGGATGAAATTATTTTGTAAGTTCTATAAGTGACGTGGAATTGTAATTCAAATTAAGTCTGAAGAAGGGTCTCAGCTCGAAATTGCAGGAAAAATGTTCCCAATGTTGGGGGAGTCCAGAACCAGGGGCCACATTGTCTAAGAATAAAGGGAAGGCCATTTAAAACTGAGATGAGAAAAGGCTTGTCCACCCAGAGAGTTGTGAATTTGTAGAATTCTCTTCCACAGAAGGCAGTAGAGGCGAATTCACTGGATGAATTTAAAAGAGAGTTAGATAGAGCTCTAGGGGCTAGCGGAATCAAGGGATATGGGGAGAAGGCAGGCACGGCTTACTCATTGTGGATGATCAGCCGTGATCATAATGAATGGCGGTGCAGGCTCGAAGGGCCAAATGGCCTCCTCCTGTACCAATTTTCTATGTTTCCTTCTCTCCAGAGATGCTGCCTGTCCCGCTGAGTTATTCCAGCATTTTGTGTCTATCTAAACTTTAACAAACATTCACATAAGTATTTTAGCTCCACAGTGGTCCCATTTCCCATGATTAACAATTTTCATCTTTATTTGAAATAATTAATATAAAATTAAACACGTTAAAAGTGGTAAGTAAATGTGCACTGATTATTTTATAATTCAACTACAGCATTTATCAGACTTTCAAATCCAATAGTTTATATATCATAGATTAATATAAATTGATGTTAGACTTTATATTATATATAAATCAATCTTTAGGGTCAAAATTACTGGACACTGACAGATAAATTTATTTATATTGGAGAGGAGTATAAAATAAGCTTTGAAGAATTTAATCAGTAGATTGCAGTAGTCATTGCAATAATGAACATACCATCTTGGATAGGTATCAATATACTAATTCTGTTTCAGAAACGTGACCTTTTCTGTGATCAATATTCAATATGTCTATACAGTGCGTTTCCAGCAGATATCATGTTTAAGGCTACTCCGTTTGTTAAAATTGTAACGCTACCAAATATCAGATGTACAAGTTTAAAGTGCTAGGTTTTGTGAAATGGTATTTGCTATAGGTTTTTTTGATGCCAAGTAGAATTCCAATGAATTCAGTAAGATTCTCTCTTTGCACATAACCATGTTTGTTAGGTTTCCTCTTATGTTAAAATATTTATATTTATGTGTTGCCACAGCTTAACTTTAAATGTTGTTCAGTTCAGATATCTGCAATTTGTACCGTGCACATTTCTGATGCTTGGGTTTGAGTATGGTTAAGGAATAAATTATGTTGCCTGATTAAGATTAAACATGCGCAGAATATGCTGTTATATGTTGCAGCCTGGGCACTGTGCTATGCGTGAAGCTATATCAGAAACGGTAAAAATAAGATGTATGAACGGAATTAGGCCAATTGACCCATCGTCTACTTCGCCATTCTATCATGGCTGAAAATGGTTGAATAAGATGGCAAATTAGGGTCATGGTTCACTTTGCACCTTTTTGATCGCGTTCTTAGTTCTTTGGCTGTTACAAAATACAAATACATATAGGCTCAACTTGAATGAAATAATAATATTTTTGGGCTAGCTTTAGAGGTCAGGAAACAAGGATGGAATGTATATTTTATCAATAGGATGAACCAGGAGAGAAGACGTTTTTGCTTTCTGCAATGTCCTTTCTGTGATGCCTGTAAAGTAGGTCTTCAGATTGATTTCCCCCGTGCTCATTTTCGTATCACTATAAACCAATAATGATGCTACTGAAGAGGAGCGCAATAAGATGCAAGTAAGAATTTCATTGTTCCGTTTCGGGACATATGACAATAAAACACTCTTGACTCTTGACATGAAAGGGTCAAGGAAGAATTGTGACCCCTTTCAGCTTTAAACTCTCCATTAAGTCTAGTAGCACAAACTCATCAGTTAATGAACTTCTTTCTTTAGGAAACAAAGCTCCCAAACATGTTTAAGAGTTTCCAATTATATAATTTTAAGTTAATTGTGCAAAATGTAAATAAGATGTATTTAGGAGGTTTTGACACAGGAATGTCATCGTTTGTTTTTTTTGTAATTAGTGGAACAGAGATTGCAATTTTTTTTTCAAATTTCGCAGCTCATGGGTTCCAACGTGTGTCAGAAAAGGTTCAAAAAGACATATCAAATTGATACTATACGTATTATTTCAAAAAATCTAGTGGGTCCACCTGATTTTCTGTGTTACTTTAACCAATGTTGGTTAGGCTGTTCAATTTAAACAATCACCATCTTTCTGAACAATTGTTATCAAAGTTGTTAACTGTTAAATCATGTGTTCATGTTTTGTCCAATGTTATTTTCAAAAAAGTGCTTTCAACATGAATTTACACTGAAACTAATAGTTATGTCAGAAATTATGTGATTTTCTTTTCTCTTTGAAACTTTTTTTCTCATTTTAATAAATATACAGTATTTGGCATGCTACTTGCAGTTGCTAATGCTGTGAAAAATCACTTTCTTCTCATAGAAGAAAATTGTGACTGTTTGTATGAGTACATAATCGTAAAATAAATGTCAGTTGGCTCAAATTATTTGATTGCTGCTTTGTTATGTTTTGCTCAAATTAATTGGCCATCTTAGTCAAAAGTAATCTATTTTATAAACTATACTTACAGTGATAGAAAAAGCAAATGTTAAATTGCTATTATTTATTTGTGTAAAATGTCTGAATTTAGTCTACACTTACTGTACAAAATCAGGGGAGCAAACCATCCTAAAAGTTAATTTCTAAATTATATACCTGTGTATACCTATATATGAATTTTACATGGAACAAGTTGCCCATTGATGGCCTACATGTTCTAATCCAGTATCCAAGATACAGTGCCCTCCATAATGTTTGGGACAAAGACCTATCATTTATTTATTTGCTTCTGTACTCCACAATTTGAGATTTGTAATAGAAAAAAATCACATGTGGTTAAAGTGCACATTGTGCAAGTTCACATTTACTGTCACATGCACCAATTGGTACAGTGACATTTGAGTGACCATACAGCCATGCAAACAAATTGTCAGATTGTAATAAAAGCCATTCTTATACATTTTGGCTTCACCATGTAGAAATTACACCAGTGTTTATAAATAGTTTCTCTTCCCCCCCCCCCCCCCCCCCATTTCAGGGCACCATAATGTTTGTGACACAGCAATGTAATGTAAATGAAAAAAGCCATGTTTAGTATTTTGTTGCATATCATTTGCATACAATGACTGCTTAAAGTCCGTAATTCATGGACATCACCAGTTGCTGGGTGTGTAGGGAACGAGCTGCCAGAGGAGGTATTTGAGACAGGTACTGCAACAACATTCAAAAGACATCTAGACAGTCTGAAGGACAAGAAAAAGTTCAGAGGGATCTGGGCCAAACGCAGCCAGATGGGGCATCAGGTTCAGCATGGATAAGTTAGGCCGAAGGGACTGTTACTGCGATGCACGATTCTAAATGGGTATCCTGTGTTCCAAGTCAGTTCATCTGTGATGTAATTTTGACGAATGACATCATGCAACAGACTCCTAGTTTGTGAAGCATAAATAAATGGGAGTATGGGGCAGCTGGTAGTCCTGCTCTCCCACAACGCCAGAGACCCGGGTTTGATACTGACCACGGGTGTCCCGTATGTGGAGTTTGCAGATTCTCCCTGGTTTCCTCCCACATCCCAAAGACATGCCGGTTTGTAGGTTAATTGGCCCTCTGTAAATTGCCCAGAGTGTGTAGGGAGTGGATGAGAAAATGGGATAACAGAGAACCACAGCCACGTGTGTTTTACCTCAGCACTTGACTACGCCTCCATTTGTACATTGTGGCTTCCAACTACGGTTTCACACCTCCCAGTTCAGACCCAACCCGGAGTCTGAAGAAGGTTCCTGACCTCAAATATCACCCATCCTTTTTCTCCAGAGATGCTGCCTGACCTGTAGAGTTACTCCAGCACGTTATGTCTATCTGTATAAACCAGCCTCCGCAGTTTTGTGTCTGCAAATAAGAATTGTTATGTTGAAGAATAAAACACAGCCAATACAAAAACACATTCTGCTTAATCTCCACAAAATTATTAGTTTCATATCCACTTTTTTTTGTCTCACATTTGGCTGTTGCTACAAAAGAATTCCACACATAAAATAGCGTGTTGCTACATAGAAACATAGAAAAATAGGTGCAGGAGTAGGCCATTCGGCCCTTCGAGCCTGCACCGCCATTCAATATGATCATGGCTGATCATCCAACTCAGTATCCCGTACCTGCCTTCTCTCCATACACCCTGATCCCTTTAGCCACAAGGGCCACATCTAACTCCCTCTTAACTATAGCCAATTAACTGGCCTCAACTACCTTCTGTGGCAGAGAATTTCAGAGATTCACCACTCTCTGTGTGAAAATTATTTTTCTCATTTCGGTCCTAAAAGATTTTCCCCTTATCCTTAAACTCTGATCCCTTGTCCTGGACTTCCCCAACATCGGGAACAATCTTCCTGCATCTAGCCTGTCCAACCCCTTAAGAATTTTGTACGTTTCTATAAGATCCCCCCTCAATCTTCTAAATTCTAGCGAGTACAAGCCGAGTCTATCCAATCTTTCTTCATATGAAAGTCCTGACATCCCAGGAATCAGTCTGGTGAACCTTCTCTGTACTCCCTCATTGGCAAGAATGTCTTCATATTTGGAGACCAAAACTGTACGCAATACTCCAGGTGTGGTCTCACCAAGACCCTGTACAACTGCAGTAGAACCTCCCTGCTCCTATACTCAAATCCTTTTGCTATGGATACAAGGAATTGCAGATGCTGGTATCCTTAAAGGGCCTGTCACACTTGGGCGACTCTTTAGGTGACTGCCAGGGACTAGTTTTAATGGAATTCACCTACGACACCTGGCCACAACCTACAACAACGCCTACGTCAACCCACGACAGCAAAAACTCTCGCAGAAAATTTTTCAACATGTTGAC
Source organism: Okamejei kenojei (assembly GCA_035221665.1). Classification (NCBI taxonomy): domain Eukaryota; kingdom Metazoa; phylum Chordata; class Chondrichthyes; order Rajiformes; family Rajidae; genus Okamejei; species Okamejei kenojei. The sequence continues at coordinate 5,493,497 of CM069163.1, read as the reverse complement.
ATTTTTGCGGCAGTTGCCGGTAGTCGCCCAAAAAATCGCCTAAGTGGGACAGGCCAATAACAAAGCACAAAGTCAGGCAGCATCTGTGGAGTAAATGTATGGGCAATATTTTGGGTCAGGACCTTACTTCAAACTGAAGGACATATGTTAATATTTTAATATAGGGCACAGGGTTACTGTATGTTTCCACATTTGAAGACTTTGCTTGTAGAACAATGGAGTCTGTTAACAATCCTCTTGTCCTGCGCAGCGGAGGGGGACTCTGAGTAAGATGGCCAAAAATCACAGCCGTAAGTGGCAGCGTTTTTTCTAAAATCAATATACAGGAAGTGGTCAAGATCAGACTTTTAGTTATATTGATAAAAGGACTGGACAAGCTAAATGCAGGAAAAATGTTCCCAATGTTGGGTGAGTCCAGAACCAGCGGCCACAGTCTTAGAATAAAGGGGAGGCCATTTAAGACTGAGGTGAGAAAAAACTTTTTCACCCAGAGAGTTGTGAATTTGTGGAATTCCCTGCCACAGAGGGCAGTGGAGGCCAAGTCACTGGGTGGAGTTAATAGAGAGTTAGATAGAGCTCTAGGGGCTAGTGGAATCAAGGGATATGGGGAGAAGGCAGGCACGGGTTATTGATTTGGGTCGATCAGCCGTGATCACAATGAATGGCGGTGCTGGCTCGAAGGGCCTATTGGCCTCCTCCTACACCTATTTTCTATGTTTCTATAATACTATTTGCGCCATCTTAGATATGAAGCAATTGCTCAGAACAAATGGTCATTAAATCAATTTGGAAAGAGTACAGAGGAGGTTTACCAAAATTATGGATTAGGGGGGGCATTAGCTACAGGGGAGAGGTTGCACAAAAATATATATAGATGCAAGCAACTGTAGATGCTGGTTTTTTTTTTTTTAAAGTGCTGAAGTAACTCAGTGGGTCAGGTAGCAAATCTGGGGAGCAGGATATACTGTTGGTGACATTTCGGGTCTGGATTGGATTATTGGATTATTTTCTCTGGAATGCCTGAGGCTGAGGGGAGGCCTGATAGAAATATATAAAATCATGAGAGGCATAGATTTGGTAGACATTCAGATCCTTTTTCCCGGGATGGGAATATCAAATGTTAGAGGGCATCACTTTAAGGTGAGAGGAGCAAAGTTTAAAGGAGATGTGTGGGGCAAGTCTTTTTTTTACACAAAAGGTTAGTGAATGTCTAGACGCACTGCTGCGAGTGGTGGTGGAGGCAGATATGATAGTGGTTAAAAACCTTAGGATAGGCACGTGGTTATGCAGGGAATTGTGGAATATGGGTTATGTGCAGGCAGATAACCTGGGATAAAAAGATAACCAACTTTTTTTGGGAGCTGCGGACTCCGGTAGGAGGGGGCCAACTCGGGGTCCAGGCCACTGAGGACGTCCTCCAGCCCCGACGTCGGACTTGCATCACCCCGGGGAGCGGGCCTGAACATCGGGCCGCCCGTAGCGGCGACTGCAGAGGGCTCGGGGAGGCCCCGACCACGGGTGAACAGTGGGGAACATCAGGGGAAGAGAATGACTTTGGTGCCTTCGCTCACACTGGGAAATTTTGATCCTGTTGTGGGGGGATGTTTTACGTTGAATCCTATCTACTCCATGTTGTGTTCTTTATTTTTAATGTATGGCTGTATGGTGATTTAATTTCGCTGTGCCAATTGGCACATGTGACAAATAAATGCATCTTATCTTATCTTATAATAGTTGGCCTTGGCACAGACACTGCGAACCGAAGGGCTTGTTCCTGTGCTGTACTGTTCTATGTTCCAAAATAAGTTGTGACTCAATAGCTTTTTCGTAGTTGAAATTGAGAACATTTAAGCCTGGTTAACTTTTATTTGTCACGTAGAAAAACCATGAAAGCATATTTCTCTCCTGCCATCGGGAAGAAGGTAGGTAGGTCAGATAGTGGCCAGGTTTAGCAACAGCTTCTTCAATGATCAAGCTATCGAACGCTGCAGAATGAAACTGGGCGGCACGGTGGTGCAGCGCCAGAGACCTGGGTTCGATCCCGACTACGGGTGCTGACTGTACAGAGTTTGTATGTTCTCCCCGTGACCGCGTGAGTTTCCTCTGAGATCTTCGGTTTCCTCCCACACTCCAAAGACACACAGGTTTGTAGGTTAATTGACTTGGTATGATTGTAAAATGTCCCTAGTATGTAGGTATGTTACAAAACGTACCCTCAGCAGCGCTGCAGTTCTGCCACAGCCGTGTGCGCTACTTTGGCGCTGTTGGGGGGGCGGGATTAAAATGCCGTTTTCTCCTGCCTGTCCAAGAAATATTTTCTCGGGCTACCACCTGATGCTGAAAAATCGTTCCGACTTGTGTTCTCGGAAGTTTATAAAAAAAATTGCGGGACAATTTAATCGCTGGAGTAAAATTAAAAAATGACTTCTAACGGCGTGAACGCCGACAACGGGACGGATCTCACGTAGGGGACAAAACGTAAGGTAAGTCATTTATTTTACATATAAACTTGCTTCTTAGGATGACTAGTCAAAATGTCATTGGCGAAAATGTGATTGTGGCCCCATACGAACCGACAGTGTTTTTCCTGCCAATATGGGGTTCAAATTCACCGCAAACCACAACGTTCCAATCGATCGTGTTCCACAAAAACCTACTCGCAATATGATTAAAATGGCCATTAATTTACGGGAATTAAACATTAAATTCCTTCCATTTGGCCTATGGCAATGAGATTTAAAAATAATGTTAGAACATAGAATCATAGAAATTAGGTGCAGGAGCAGGCCATTCGGCCCTTCGAGCCTGCACCGCCATTCAATATGATCATGGCTGATCATCCAACTCAGTATCCTGTACCTGCCTTCTCCCCATACCCCCTCATCCCTTCAGCCACAAGGGCCACATCCAACTCCCTCTTAAATATGGCCAACGAACTGGCCTCAATTACCTTCTGTGGCAGGGAATTCCACAGATTCACCACTCTCTGTGTGAAAAACGATTTTCTCATCTCGGTCCTAAAAGACTTCCCCCTTATCCTTAAACTGTGACCCCTTGTCCTGGACTTCCCCAACATCGGGAACAATCTTCCTGCATCTAGCCTGTCCAACCCCTTAAGAATTTTGTAAGTCTCTATGAGATCACCCCTCAATCTTCTAAATTCCAGCGAGTACAAGCCGAGTCTATCCAGTCTTTCTTCATATGGTAATCCTGCCATCCCAGGAATCAGTCTGGTGAACCTTCTCTGTACTCCCTCTATGGCAATGAACCTTCTCTGTATGTTATATTGTGAATTCTTGTGTGAATGTTATTTGGACACTTAGGCTATTTAAAAATGTTAATCTTTTCTTAAGAAATGGCTAGATGTTTAGATCTAGTAATTGAATTTTGTAATTAGCTACAATTAGGTAACTAACTAATTATATGCTTTAATTTCAGGTCATCCAAGTAAGATTGTTTCATATTTGTTTCAGAATGTTTCAATCTATAATAACTGACAATTTCTTTCAGTTCTCTTAATTTTTAAGAAGGTTATGGGCTTTTGACTGTCCTCGATCACAGCTTTTATGTTAATTCAATGGAAAAGCAATAGGGAACAAGATGCTAATTTCCGAGTATGAAAATGGCCATAACTTTTTTAATACTGAAGATATAAAAGTGAATTAGGTGTCAAATTAAAATTCTTTTTATGCTTTATCTGATGGGGTAAATTGCAGACTTGATTTTTTAAATCTCAAAATTTTGTAGCATTGCTATTGTATGTGTAGGATACGGAGCTCGCTGGTCGGTGCGGACCCGGAGAACCGAACTGCCTGTTTCCGCGCTGTCTCCCGAAACTAAAGTTATTAGTGCAGAGCAATTTGCATTCAGTTGCCACGTCAGGACACAAGTGATCACCAAGCATCAAACAGGAAATTAGGAATCCGTGTAGCAAAAGTACAGCAGTCATCATGGGTGCCTTTAATCTACTTGTAGATAGGGCCAACCAAATTGGTAACAGTGCCGAGGAGGAGGATTTCCTGGAATATATCGGGATGGGTTTTTACAGCTATATGTAAATAAACCGACCAGAGGGCAGGACATCCTAGACTGGGTATTGTGTAATGAGGAAGGGTTAGTTAGCAATCTTGTTGTGTAAGGCCCCTTGGGCAACAGTGACCATACTTTGGTGGAATTCTGCATTAGGATGGAGAGTGGCACGGTTAATTTTGAGACTAGGGTCCTGAACTTGAATAAACGAGACTTTGAAGGTATGAGATGGGATTTGGCTAGGATAGACTGGCAAATTGTACTTAAAGGGTTGACGGTGGAGATGCATTGGCAAAGATTTAAAGACCGCATGGATGAACTCCCAAAATTGTTCATCCCTGACTGGCGAAAAAATAAAACGGGGAAGGCGGCTCATCCGTGGCTGACGAGGGAAGTCAAGTCAATATAAATTGGCCGGAAGAAGCAGCAAAGCAGAGGACTGGGGGAAATTTAGAACTCAACAGAGGAAGACAAAGGGGTTAAGTGGGGGGGGGGGGGGGGGGGGGGGGGGGGGGGGGGGGGGGGGGTGGGGGGGGGAAGATCATGAAAGAAAGCTTGCGGGGAATATAAAAACTGACTGTAAAAGTTTATTTAGGTATGTAAAATTCCTCGTACGTTGCAAAACATACTTGGCGAATAAAGTGTGATTCTGATTCTGAAGGAGAATGTAGGCCCTTTACCGTCAGAGACAGGTGAATTTATAATGGGGAAACAAAGACATGGCAGAACAGTTAAATGAGTACTCTGGTTCTGTCTCCACTAAGGAAGACACAAACAATCTCCCAGAAATACTAGGGGACCGAGAATCTAGTGGGAGGGAGGAACTGAAGGGATCCACATTAGTCAGAAAATGGTGTTAGGTAAACTGCTAAGACTGAAAGCAGATAAATCCCCAGAGCCTGATGGTCTGCATCCCAGAGTATTCGAGTTGGCCCTAGAAATCGTGGATGCATTGGTGATCATTTTCCAATGTTTCTCTCCACTCTGGATCAGTTCCTGTGGACTGGAGGGTAGCTAATGTAATGCCACTTTTTAAGAAAGGAGGGAGAGAGAAAATGGGGAATTATAGACCAGCTAGCCTTGCATCGGTAGTGGGGGAAGATGCTGGAGTCGATTATTAAAGATGTTATAGCAGCGCATTTGGAAAAACAGTGACGGGATCAGTCAAAGTCAGCATGGATTTACGAAGGGAAAATCATGCTTGACTAATCTTTTGGAATTTTTTGAGGATGAAACAAGTAGAATGGATAAGGGAGAGCCAGTGGATGTGGGTGCATCTGGACTTTCAAAAATCCTTTGACAAGGCTGACATACGATGAAAGAATCGGTCGACTGGGCTTGTATTCGCTGGAATTTAGAAGGATAAGAGGAAATCTTCTAGAAACATAAAATTCTTAGAGAATTAGACAAGGTAGATGCAGGAAAAGTGTTCTCGATGTTGGGGAGTCCAGAACCAGGGGTCATAGTTTAAGAATAAGGGGTAGGCCATTTAGGACTGAGATGAGGAAATACTTTTTCACCTAGAGGTGTGAATCTGTGGAATTCTCTGCCACAGAAGGCAGTGGAGGCCAATCACTGGATGTTTTCAAGAGAGATTTAGCTCTTGGGCTAAGGGAATCAAGGGATATGGGGAGAAGGTTGGAAAGGGGTACTGATTTTAGATGATCTGCCATGATCCAATTGAATGGTGGTGCTGGCTTGAAGGGCCGATTGTCCTACTCCTGCACCTATTTTCTATGAGGTATTTTTGTACGTCTATGTTTCAAGGAAACAGTAAACTCTCGTTTTAACGGATTTCGGTTATAGCGGACTGAATTTCTTGTAGACAGAAACATAGAAACATAGAAAAATAGGTGCAGGAGTAGGCCATTCGGCCCTTCGAGCCTGCACCGCCATTCAATATGATCATGGCTGATCATTTCAACTCAGTATCCTGTACCTGCCTTCTCTCCATACCCCCTGATCCCTTTAGCCACAAGGGCCACATCTAACTCCCTCTTAAATATAGCCAATGAACTGGCCTCAACTACCTTCTGTGGCAGAGAATTCCAGAGACTCACCACTCTCTGTGTGAAAAATGTTTTCCTCATCTCGGTCCTAAAGAAATCCCCCCTTATCCTTAAACTGTGACCCCTTGTTCTGGACCTCCCCAACATCGGGAACAATCTTCCTGCATCTAGCCTGTCCAACCCCTTAAGAATTTTGTAAGTTTCTATAAGATCCCCCCCCAATCTTCTAAATTCTAGCGAGTAAAAGCCGAGTCTATCCAGTCCTTCCTCATATGAAAGTCCTGATATCCCAGGAATCAGTCTGGTGAACCTTCTCTGTACCCCCTCTATGGCAAGAATGTCTTTCCTCAGATTTGGAGACCAAAACTGTACGCAATACTCCAGGTGTGGTCTCACCAAACCCTGCAGTAGAACCTCCCTGCTCCTATACTCAAATCCTTTTACTATGACTGCTAACATACCATTCGCTTTCTTCACTGCCTGCTGCACCTGCATGCCTACTTTCAATGACTGGTGTACCATGACACCCAGGTTTTCCTAATCGGCCACCATTCAGATAATAGTCTACCCTCCTGTTTTTGCCACCAAAGTGGATAACCTCACATTTATCCACATTATACTGCATCTGCCTTGCTTTTGCCCACTTACCCAGCCTACCCAAGTCACCTTGCAGCCTCCTAGCATCCTCCTCACACCTAACACTGCCCCCCAGCTTCGTGTCATCCGCAAACTTGGAAATGTTGCATTCAATTCCCTCGTCCAAATCATTAATATATGTAAATAGCTGGGGTCCCAGCACTGAGCCTTGCGGTACCCCACTAGTCACTGCCTGCCATTCTGAAAAGGACCAGTTTACTCCTACCCTTTGCTTCCTGTCTGCCAGCCAGTTCTCTATCCACATCAATACTGAACCCCCAATACCGTGTGCTTTAAATTTGTATGCTAATCTCTTATGCGGGACCTTGTAGAAAGCCTTCTGAAAGTCCAGATATAACACATCTGCTGGTTCTCCCTTATCCACTCTACTAGTTACATCCTCGAAAGATTCTATAAGATTCGTCAGACATGATTTACCTTTCGTAAATCCATGCTGACTTTGTCCAAAGATTTCACCACTTTCCAAATGTGCTGCTATCCCATCTTTAATAACTGACTCCCTCCCCCACCCACGTCACACCAGCTTTCCGGTCTCACCTTGCTACACGTATCCTTTATCATCGTTACTTTTTTGCATATCTTTTATTCATTTTTTCTATATCTCTTTGCACCCGTTATATGTCCCGTTCCCCGTTTCAGTCTGAGGGATCTCGACCCGAGAGACCATCTTCCCTTCTCTCCAGAGATGCTGCCTGTCTCGCTGAGTTACTCCAGCAATTTGTGTCTATCTTTGGCTTAAACCAGCATCTGCAGTTCCTTCCTACACAGGTTGGGATGGAGTTTGTCAATCTAATCAGAAGCTCTCAGAGTAGTTTCCAGTAGGCTGGGCTGGGCATACGCCGCTTTACCACTCTAATAAATATTAAATATAATGTGTGCTTATAAAAGCAGTATGTGACTCAACAACAAAGTAAATGCCGAGTGTAAAATATTGCAAGTAATGCAGTTTACAAATATGAAAAAGTTGCAGGTGATGAAAGTCACTTTGGCTGATGCGACACGGACTCAACTCCTTTCATCATGTGGCAGACTTCTTGTTTGTACAGGTGTTTGTGTAAGTCCTACAAAGCATGACTCTGTGTTGTCCCTGGCAGTTTCAAGAAGGGTTTCGGCCCGAAACGTCGCCTATTTCCTTCGCCCCACAGATGCTGCTGCAACCGCTGAGTTTCTCCAGCACTTTTGTCTACCTTCGATTTTCCAGCATCTGCAGTTCCTTCTTAAACAGTTTCAAGATATGGCTTAAGGGCCTGTCCCACTGTACAAGTCATCCCGACTTTTTTTTTTTTACTCGTGGACATTTTTCATCGGGATGAAAAAACGTCCCGACTTACCTGATGCCCCAGGTACCTACGGTTAGCATAACGAGCCGCTACGAAACATCCACAAACTCCTACGGCCTCGTTACGAACATTCTGCGAGTTCGAATCAGGGGAAAACTCGGGAGAATTCGTGAATTCGTACAGTGGGACAGGCCCTTAAGTACTGGCACTGTTTAAAAAATAATTCCTTGATTTGAGCAACTCTTAATCAGGTGATCTGTTATCGTCCATCCCTGACTAGGTTTAGTTTAGAGATACAGCATGGAAACAGATTCTCCAGCCCACTGAGTCCATGCTGATCATCAATCTATCTGTTCACACTAGTTCTATGGTATCCCATTTTCTCACTCCCTGCACGCTAGGGACAATTTAAGGAGGCCAATTAATGTACAACCCTGCATGTAGGGAGGTAACTGGAGCACCCGGAGTAAACCAATGTGCTCACATGGAGAACATGCAAACTCCACACAGACAGCACCTGAGGTCAGGATTGAACTGGGGTCTCTGTCTGGCCTGTGAGACAGCAGCTCGACCAGCTTCGCCGCGGTGCTGCCCAAAACTAAGCTAAACTAAATAAGACCAGCTCAGAGTCTGCTACAGTGGCACTGGAGGTTGGGGGGAGACCTGATAGAAGTATATACAAATTATTAGAGGCAAAGATAGGGTAGACAGTCAGAACCAGGGTACACCCAGAGTGGAAATGTCAAAAGACCAGAGGGCAGCATTTTAAAATGAGGGGGCAAAGATTAAATGAGAAGCTTGGAGCAAGTTTTTTCCACGGAGGGTGGTGAGTGCCTGGAACATGATGCCACAGATGCTGTCTGACCTGCTGAGTTCCGCCAGCACTTTTGTGTTTTGCTCAGGGTTCCAGCATCTGCAGTTCCTTGTGTCTCCTGGTTAGAAGCTGGCCGGTATATTTTTTGGGCGATTCTTGGCACCGCCCATGGAGAAATTTACTGTCATAACATTTAAGGGACAATTGGACAGGTACATGGATAGGACAGGTTTAGAGGGATATGGGCAGGTGGGACTAGTGTAGCTGGGGCATGTTGGGCGGCTTGGATAAATAGGGCCAAAGGGCCTGTTTCCACACTGTATGACTATGGCCATGCTGTGCTAAATTACACAAGCTTAAAGTTGTGTATTGGCTATAATATAGATTTTTATGAGTAATTTGACTGAAGACTTAAAGAAATAAAAATAATAATAATGCAGGACCATATGTCTTGAGGATAGGAACAGTTGCTATGGGAATGTCTAAAGTTTAAATTAGTTTAATTTAGAGATAAAGTGTGGAAACAGGCCCTTTGGACCACCGAGTCCACACTGACTACATCAATTACCCGTACACTAGTTCTGTTATCCTGCTTCCACACCCTTGCCCATTAGGGGCAATTTACAGAAGCCAATTAATCAGTCCGAAACGTCGCCTATTCCTTCGCTCCATAGATGCCGCCTCACCAGCTGAGTTTCTCCAGCATTTTTTGTCTACTTTTGATTTTTCCAGCATCTGCAGTTCCTTTTTAAACAAACCCACCGACCTGCATGTCTTTGGGATGTGGGAGGAAACTGAAGCACCCAGAGAAATCCCATGCGGTCGCGGGGAGAACGTGTAAACTCCATACAGACAGCAACCGCGTGGTCAGGATCAAACCCGTCTCTGGCGCTGTGAGGCAGCAGCGCTACCAGCTGCACCACTCTGCTGCCCTTTAAGAGCGAGGCTGCTCAAGAAAGAAGTCAAAAGTGTACAAGGGTTATCCACTTTGGCGGCAAAAACAAGGGGGCAGATTATTATCTCAATGGGGTTAGGTTAGGTAAAGGGGAGGTGTGGTGAGACCTGGGTGTTCTTGTACACCAAGCACTGAAAGTTGGCGTGCAGGTACAGCAGGCAGTGAAGAAAGCTAATGGAATATTGGCCTTCATAACACGAGGATTTCAGTATAGGAGTAAAGAGGTTCTTCTGCAATTGTATAGGCTTTTGGTAAGACCACATCTGGAGTATTGTGTACAGTTTTGGTCTCCTAATTTGAGGAAGGACATCCTTGTGATTGAGGCAGTGCAACATAGGTTCACGAGATTGATCCCTGGGATGGCGGGACTGTCATATGAGGAAAGATTGAAAAGACTAGGCTTGTATTCACTGGAGTTTAGAAACATATAAAATTATAAAAGGACTGGACAAGCTAGATGCAGGAAAAATGTTCCCAATGTTGGGCGTGTTCAGAACCAAGGCCAACAGTCTTAAAGGGGAGGCCACTGAGGTGAGAAAATACTTTTTCACCCAGAGAGTTGTGAATTTGTGGAATTCCCTGCCACAGAGGGCAGTGGAGGCCAAAACATTGGATGGATTTAAGAGAGAGTTAGATAGAGCTCTAGGGGCTAGTGGAATCAAGGGATATGGGGAGAAGGCAGGCACGGGTTATTGATAGCGGACGATCAGCCATGATCACAATGAATGGCGGTGCTGGCCTGAAGGGCCGAATGGCCTCCTCCTGCACCTATTTTCTATATTTCTATGTTTCTAAAGCATGTGTACATGAATTAGTATATCGCAACCATATAACTGTGGGTGGGGGGTGGGGGGGGGCGGGGGGTGTCCAAGGGTAGATTGCTCAAAATCTTTGAGGAACACAGTAGCTCAGTGTTCATCCCCAGGACAGACCTAGCCAGGACGAGTGACTGTACTCTAGCAAACAGGGTTGCATAGGAGTAACGGGAAATGCAGGCCATGAGTGCAGATCACACCCAGCAACAAAGAGGCCGTCAGCTTTGACCTTTGTGTTACACACTTATGGAATAGTACCATAGTACCATAAAACACAAGGACACATTTTTTTTCTTCCAAAATGAATGATCATATTCTACCAGGGAGGGATATGGGCCAAACGCAGGCAGGTGGGGCTAGTGTAGGCTGGTGTGGGCAAGTTGGGCCGAAAGGCCTGTTTCCACGCTGTATGACTCCATGACTCCAAGGATCACAATCCCTCAGCTTAATCCTTGCAGTTCAAACCATGTCAATAAGACAAACCATTTTCCAGCCATTTATTCATAATTATTCTCCACAACTATGTAAAATTACAAATGCCTGGCACGTTATTTTTACACGTCTGACTTCTGAACTCCGGCAATAACAGGCGATTAGTGTAGGCATCTTAACGGAAAGGTTATGTGGCTGGGACTATTTTTCGGAGCTTTCCTTTTGATGAAAGAATTGTGCCATGAACCTTGTGATTTCATTACTTTGGTGAGGGAAGTTCAGTCTCCGATCGTGCACGTCTTTCGAAATCTGCGGAAGAAAGTGAGGTTTTTAATTGATCAAACCATATCTGAGCCAAAGATAGACACAAAACCCATTCCTTCTCTCCAGACAGGCTGGAGTAGCTCAGCGGGACAGGCAGCATCTCTGGAGAGAAGGAATGGGTTACGTTTCGGGTCGAGACCCTTCTTCATACCCCACCCGAAATGTCACCAATTCCTTCTCTCCAGAGATACTGCCTGTCCCGCTGAGTTACTCCAGCATTTTGTGTCTATGGTTTAAACCAGCATCTGCAGTTCCTTCCTACAACATCTGCATTCCAGAAAGGAGCCCCATTTCAATATCTGTATCAATATAAAGAATTGTATTGAGTTTTTGTTTTATCAGAGAAACAAAGCAGCTCACACAAGGAGACAGCACACTGGTAGAGTTGCTGTTTTACTGCGCCAGAGGCCCAGGTTCGATCCTGACTATGGGTGCTGTCTGTGTGGAGTTTGAACGTTCTCCCTGTAACCTCTAACACAGTGACATTTATTTTCATACAAACAGTCCAGTAGTATTGCCCTACCCCCGATCCACAATTAGCAAGTGTACAGAGATAGTCCGCTGAGCCGCGTGCAGGAGTCTCCATGTTTTGGGGCTATTTTCAAAGTCCACGCTCTGGTTCTTATGAGTAATCAGCAGCCAGTCAGGGTAGAACCTGAGTCTCCATGTCTACGAGGCAGCAGCTCTACCTGCTGCACCTTCCACATTCCCAATACGTGCAGGTTTGCAGGTTAATTGGTTTCTGTAAATGCAGGATAGAACTAATGTTTGTGGGTTGGTTGGCATGGGTGGAAGGGCCTGCTTCCACGCTGTTTCTCTAAACTAACCCAAACCACAACACCCGCTCAACACATACTCACGACGGACTTTGCACTGTTGTGGTTTCTCTACGTATGAACTTCGGTTTTTGTAATTTATTGGATATTTATTGTTGTTACATTTAGTGCTCCCCCCCCCCCCCCCCATAAAGCCGCAACAAGTAAGAATTTAATTGTTCTGGCTCCCATCTGCTGGATATTTGCTATTAAATTGGAATGGCTACAGAGAAGATTTACATGGAGCTCCCGAGTTGGCCTCTTCTTACCAGAGACTGCGGGCTTCAAGATGTTAAAGTCCACAGGGCCCCACAGTTGGAGCTTCGATCCCTGGCAAAGGGATCGCAACCTCCGCGATGTTAAAGTTCCGCAGACTCCCGCGGCTTGGAGCACCCGTCGGTCTCCAGGAAAGGCCGCCAACTCCACGATGTTAGGCCGCAGTGGGGATGGAGATACAATACGGGAAAAAATCACATCTCCGTCGTGGTAAGATATTGGGAAAAAAAGGGTCCCCCCCCCTCCCCCACCCCCACATAAAACAAACCAAGGAACACTAAAACATACTAAAAATAACAAAAATAAAGGACAGACAGACTGTTGGCAAAGCACCCACTGCTGTTGGCACCACCCGGTCTTATTGAGGTGTATAAAATCATGAGAGGAATGGATCGGGTAGACGCACAGAGTCTCTTGCCCACAGTAGGGGAATCGAGGACCAGAGGACATAGGTTTAAGGTGAAGGGGAAAAGATTTAATAGCAATCTGAGGGGTAATTTTATTCAAACAAAGGGTGGTGGGTGTATGGAACGAGCTCCCAGAGGAGCTATTTGAGGCAGGGACTATTGCAATGTTTAAGAAACATTTAGACAGGTACATGGATAGGACAGGTTTGGAGGGATATGGGCCAAATGCAGGCAGATGGGGCTAGTATAGCTGGAACATGTTGTTCGGTGTGGGCAAGTTGGGTGAAGGGCCTGTTTTCACACTGTATGATGATAGAAAGATGGAAGAAGATGCAACGATGTCATTTTGGGTCGGGACCGGAAACGTCACCCAACTTTTTCCTCCAGAGATGCTGCTCCTGCTGAGTTACTCCAGTAGTGTCATAGAGCCATATGGTGACCTGCTATACCAAAGTGTCTATCTTTGATATAAACCAGCATCTGTAGTCCCTTGTTTTTACATGTTGCTTGATATGGCGTTTGGTCCACATCCCTCCAAACCTGTCCTATCCATGTACCTGTCTAATTTTTTGTTAAACATTGCAATAGTCCCTGCCTCAAATACCTCCTCTGGGAGCTCGTTCCATACACCCACTACCTTTTCTTTGAATAAAATGACCGGGGTGGGAGATTGCAACCTTCATGTGGTCCGCCCTGTTTCGACTAATGCAATCAACTCGACGTGCACAAACGGAAGATCAAATAGAACAAGTTGTCCAACATCTTTAGGCTGTGCATGCCACACGAAAGAAGACGAGGAAAATAAAATTACCCTTCACATTCCTATTAAATCTTCATCTCCTTCATCTTAAACCTATGTCCGCTGATCCTCGATTCCCCTTAATCTGGGCAAGAGACTCTATGCATCTCCAGCAGTTTGTGACTGAAGAAGGGTCTCGACCCGAAACGTCACCCATTCCTTCTCTCCAGAGATGCTGCCTGTCCCGCTGAGTTACTCCAGCATGTGTCTACCTTTAGTTTGCGTCTATCTTTGGTATGAACCACCATCTGTAATTCCTTGTTTCTACATGTTGCCTGTGCTGCTAAGTTACTCCAGCACTTTGTTTCTCCACACAGGGAATCATGCCTTTTTACCTAGTCTGGCTTAACCTGACGCACAGCATTGCAATTGAATGATGTCACTCGTTTTAAGGGTCTTTAAGGTGGGCAAAAGTTTCTGGCCATACAAAGCGCAGCGGGCTTTTGATGGAAAATTGAATTCATTTTCATCATTTCAATTAGCGCTCTTGAATCAATTCCCCGGTGTTCCTCGTTTAATATTCGGGGTTCTGTTTCCTATATTATCCAGCCTGCTTCAATATAATCAACTTCCATCTGCCTTCTCTCCATCATTAAAATGTCGAAATTGCTCCATTAGTTCAGTTAGGCCACATTTGGTGTATTGCGTGCAGTTGTGGTCACCCCATTACAGGAAGGATGTAGAGGCTTTGGAAGGGGTGCAGAGGAGGTTTACCACAACGCTGCCTGGATTACAAGTTATTAGCTCTACAGAGAGCTTGGACAAGCATGGATTGTTTTCATTGGAGAGTGGGGGGCCGAGGGGAGACTTGATAGAGGTTTTTAGAACTGGGAGGGGCATAGAGAGGGTAGACTGTATCTTTCTCCTCAGGCTTGTAATGTCAAAAACGAGAGAGCATAACTTTAAGATTAGAGGGGCAAAGTTTAAAGGAGATGTGTGGAACAAATTTTTTGATACCAAGGGTGGTGTGCGCCTGGAACACGCTAACGGCCTCGATTTCCCCTACTCTGGGCAACAGACTCTGTACTTCTACCAGATCTATTCCTCTCGTGAATTTTATACATCTCTGTAAGCTCCCACTCATCCTCCTGCGCTCCAAGGAATAGGGTCCCAGCCTCTACCTCTCCGCATAGCTCAAACCCTCGATTCCTGGCAACATCCTTGTAAAACCTCATATACTGCACTTCTGACTGAACAAGGTTGTAAACACTTTAGCAGTGTGTTGGACTTGGCTTGTTCGAACTTAGTTTAGATGTTTGATTAATTGAAAGACACGGCATGGAATCAAGCCCGCTAGCCCACCGAGTCCACTGACCATCAATTAACCGTTCACACTAGTTCTATGTTATCCCACTTTTGCATCTACTCCCTACACATTAGGGGTAATTTGCAGAGGTCAATTAACCTACAAATCCGCACGTCTTCGGGACGTAGGAGGAACCCCACGCGGTCACAGGAAGAACGTGCAAACTCCATGCAGACAGCATCCGAGGTCAGGAGTGAGCAGGTCTCTGTTGCTGTGCGGCGACATCTTTACCCGCTGCGCCACTGTGCCACCCATTGAAAATATCAAACTGTTGCTGGAGAAATTTACAGTCTCATCCCATTTTCAACGTGAGATTTCTACACCGGACTGTGGTTTTACAAGAGGTTTTGTGTCCTTACCAGTGGAGTAGTTATCCAGCCAATCTCCTGCGCTTCTGTTTGTGGCATGGTATACTTCATCCTTGGTTCCATAAACTTCTGCCGTAGTATTCTCGATAAATTTTCTAAAAGATGATAAAGATACCATATGCAAGAATTATTAAATTCAGGTCCACAACCGATTTTCCGGCAACTGATGGTCTGACCTCCCCCTTTTAATCCGGACAAAATACACCCCCCACCCCCCCCCACCCACACCCCACACCCCCATCCCCCCTCAGAAGTCACCCCGAAAATGTGGTGCCTAGGCCGGGAGAGGTGGCCCATCCCGACCTCATCGGGACTTCCACGGCCGTTCGTCGGGTCGAATCTGACCCTTGCGGCCGGGGCTCTGGAACTCCGGCCCGGCCGTAGATGGCTGATCCATTCCCATAGCCGGGGCTCTGGAACTCAGGTCTGGATAATCCAGAAAGGCTGGAGCCGAGAAAACCAAGGGTGCCGGAAAATCGGTGGTTGACCTGTATAAAGTTTTGCACATTTGAGGACAGATGCTTCAAATAAAATAAATAAAGGTACATACGATCCTCCTCCCCTTCTGCTTCCACATCTCGGACGTTAGGTTTTCCTGTAATACAATGAACTGTTGAGAAATAAATATAAGGTATCTCTTTAACCAGGAAATCGTACACACAAAGAAAAATTCCAGCAAAAAAATTAACATCAAAACCCAACCCGCTGGGTCCATGCCAACTATTGATCAGCCGTTCATACTAGTTTGATCCTACACACGAGGGACAAATTACCAAAGCCAATTAGCCTACAAACTCGCAGGTCTTTGGGATGTGGGAGGAAACCGGAGCACCCGGAGGAAACCCAAGTACAAACTCCGTACAGACAGTACCCGTAGTGAGGATCCAACACGGGTGTGTGGCTCTGCCCCACCTTTGATCATCCGTTCCTTCCCAACAAAATAGACAAAATCTTCATTTATTCATCAGACGTAGCTAGATATAGACAGTCAGAATATTTTCCCCATGTCAAAGACTAGAGGGCATAACTTTAAGGTGAGAGGGGCAACGTTTAAGGGAATGTGCAGGGCATGAGTTTTACACTGAGTGTAGTGAGTGCTTTGAACATGCCTGGGGTGACGGTGGAAGCAGATACGATAGTGGCACATGGATATGCAGGGAATGGAGGGATATGGATCACATGCAGGTGGCGGAGATTAGTTTAGTTTATTGTTTGGCGCGGACATTGTGGGATGAAGGGCCTGTCCTATGCTGTACTGTTCAATGTATCTACGACAAAACGTTTTGTGGGGGTCCTTGCTAATATTTAACCCTTATTCAACGTCACAAAAACAAATTGTGATCATAATCTCATTACTGCTTGCTGGAACTTGCTGCAATCAAGTGTGCCGGAACTGCAGATGCTGGTTTACACCGAAGATAGACACAAAATGCTAGAGTAACTCTGCGCGTCAGGCAGCATCTCTGGAGAAAAGGACTTGGTGACGTTTCGGGTCGAGACCTTTCTTCAGACTGAGAGTCAGGGGAGAGGGACACTAGAAGTATGAAAAGGTCAGAAGAGCAAATTAATGAAAGGTGTGAAAAGAACAAATCAAAGCCACTTTGATTGAGGCGGTGGCAGGCACTGAGAAAACACACGTGGCTGTGCTAGCGAGTCTGGGTTAAAACATGGTATGTGAGCTGAGAGCAGGAGGAATCACAGAGGGGGAGCAGCGACAGAGGGTGTTCCTCGCTGGAGAGGGGAAGACATCTTCAAAGTAGGCATGCCATGAGGAGATTTTGCAGTGTCACAGAGTCTTACAGCATGGAAACAGGCCGTTTGGCCCAACTTGCTCACGCCGACCAACATGACCCAGCTAAACTCGCATGTATTTGGCCCATATCCATCTAAACCCGTCCTATCCACGCACTGTCTAAACGTTTCTTCAATTGCAGTGCCTTCCGTGGAGCAGACATAATGTGTAGGAAGAAACTGCAAATACTAGTTTGCACCGAAGATAGATACAAAATGATGGAGTAACTCAGCGGGTCAGGCAGCATCTCTGGATTACACATTATGTATGCTCCAGAAATAGGTGACATCTCGTCCCAGTACGGGGGACCCAACTTTTTCCCTGTCAGGTCTCCGATGTCGTTGGGCCTAACATCGTGGAGCCGGCGGTGGCCTCCAACCGTAATCAACCTGAGGGCTCCAGTCACGGAGCCTGCAGACTCGCCATCGCCGAGCTGGCCGACTTCGGAGTGGGGAGAGCTGTGGTGGCACACGGCTGCAACCCGACTTCGGAACTTCGGAGGCTCCGGCCGCAGGCGCGGTGGACAGGAACATCGCGAGCTCGCGGGTCCCTGGTGGGAGACCGTTTTTCGGAGCTCCCGCAACGGCAACTTCTCCCGCCGGAATGGCGGGGTTTAAATGACTCGGAGCGGGGCCTAACATCACCCGGCGCGGCTTAAACGGCCGCGGGACTTACCATCGCCCTCCGGGGACTTTAACATCGTGAGCCCCAGTCGCCTCGACGCTGCAGTTGGACTGCTGGACCGCGGGAGAAGAACAAAGGGAAGAAATAAGACTTTTGCCTTCCATCACAGTGAGGAGGTGTTGGAGACTCACTGTGATTGATGTTTGTGTAAATTGTGTCAAGTGTGTGTCTTGGTTTTTTTTGTAATGTCATGACTGTAGGAATTTTGTTCTGTCTGTTTGAATGACAATAAAAGGCATTCTATTCTATTTTGGGCGGAGACCCTTCTTCAGACTGAGAGTCAGGAGAGATGGAAACTAGAGGTATGAAAAGGTACAAAGAACAAATGAATGGTATGAAAGGAACAAATCAAAGGCAGAGAATATGACCAATCACCCATTCATACTAGAAGGGTCCCAACCCAAAACGTCACCTATCCCTTTTCTCCAGAGATGCTGCCTGACCCGCTGTGTTACCACTTTGTGCCTTTCTTCGGTGAAACCAGCATCTGCAGTTCCTTCCTTCACACTATCTCCATGTTATTCCACTCTCCACATCCACTCCCTACACACTAGGGGCAATTTACAGAGGGCCAATTAACCTACAAACCCGCACATCTTTGGGATGCGGGAGGAAACAGGAGCACTGGGAGGAAACCCATGCAGACACAGGGAGAAGGTGCAAACTCCACTCCACCCAGGCAACACCCGAGGTCAGGATCGAACCTGGGTCTCTGTCACTTAATGCCACTTAATACAATCTGTCTCCACCGCCTCACCCGACATGTTCCAGGTACTCGCCATCCTCTGTGTAAATACACACATGCACAGCACATGTCCCACTCACCTTAAAGCGTGGAACTCTAGTATTTTAGCTATATAGACTTTTCCAACTTGGGGAAAATGTTCTGACCGTCTACCCTACCTGTGCCCCTCGTAATTGTGTATACTGTACGTCTTTCCCTCAGCCTCAGGCGTTCCAGAGAACTATTGCAAAGTGAAAGGAGGCACGTCTGGTGCCAACAGCCGGACTTACATTTGGTGTAGGAGTTGATGTTGAATTTCATGTACAGTTTCTGACTGCGCAGCACTTTCCTGATGTTTTCGCGATCAATGGCCAGCTGCTGCACCGCATCCTTGGGGATCTTTTCCACCGGCCGTGCCATGCTGTGAGCTTTCCCCTTGCAGACTGACACACCGCTTTGTTACACGGTAACCGGGCAACGGGCGCTGCAACCCAAACACACCGTCCGCCCCCCCCCCCCCCCCCCCCCCCCCGTGACAGAGCAACTCCCAGCCTCACCGTGAACCTCTTCACTGGATTACCTCCCCCCTGGCCTGATTCATCGCCAAATGAACAACATAAAATCTCCGCGGCGACAATTTTAAGCTTAACTAAACCAGCTTGGTCTGTGGCAGACACAAAAATGCCGGAGTAACTCAGAGAAACTGCTACTTATTTAGGCAGCATCTCTGGAGAAAGGGAAACGGCCGACGTTTCGGATCGGTTCATTATCCTCGGTATAAACCGGCATCTTCCCCACGCAGCATGATCACCTATCCATGTTCTCCAGAGATGTTGCCAGACCAGCTGAGTTACTCCAGCACTTTGTATCTTTTTTGTTTGCAAACCAACATCTGCGGTTCTTTCCTACACAGTATACAGTAGTCACCTATCCGTGTTCTCCAGAGATGCTGCCCGAGCCGCTGCGTTACTCCAGCACTTTGAATTTTTTTTTAGTGTAAACGGCATCTGCAGTTCCCCGTTTCCACTCTTTCTCCACCCTTCTTTGGTTTTAATTGTTGTTTGTTGTTGTTTTAACATTAAATAAAGAATTGGTCCGATACTTCACCGCAGCTGACTAACTTACCACCAATGTTCAAGGAATCAAGGGATATAGGGGAAAAATCAGGAACGTGGTACTGAGTTTGGATAATCAGCCATGATCATGGCTCGAAGGGCCGAATGGCCTACTCCTGCACCTATTTTCTAATGTCCATCTTAAAGAAAACTCCACCTTAAGAGGCATTCCACATTGAGCTAAGTAACGTACAAAAAAGAGACCTGATGCAAAATGTCCTCAATCATTTGAATTACATTAATCAATGACGTTATCAACCAGAACAAAAATATTTATTGCAATAAACGCAAATTATGGGTTTGAAATGACTGAGGTTTTTCTCCCCACGTTAAATCTTCATGCTATTTATTCATTCTATTGAGTTGAGTCCCATTCTGACCGGTGCAAGGACTGTTTTTTTGTTTGCCCCTGTTTCTCACCCTTATCGCTGGCCGGCACAGAAACCTGTCTAGGGTTGATGTTCAGAAACACTTGTTCAAAGGTGTCTTAAAACTGCGTCAGATTTGAAACAAAAATGGCTTTCTGAGAATCCTGGGTATAGTTTTTGTTTAAATATATGAACTCGTTAAATGACGTTAAACTTATTCGAACAAAAATAATTGGACTCCATTTGACTTTGGGATGTGGCTATTCATAGCATGCCGTCAAAGCGTAATGGAGAGGGCAGGGGATCAGATTGCTGTCTGGCCCTGTGTGTTATGGCCATAAATGGAATTGCCGTATAAACATAGCTTATGGTGCATGATGTTATATAAGAATGTCCGTCCTTATGTAATAGTGCACCATCAGATTTACCATTGGGGTTATCACTGGGAAATGCTGGCGTGTTAGGATTAGGATGCCTTCATCCGACACCGACTCGCTCATCTGCCAAAGTAACTGCTTTTGAAGTGCAAGGGTAACTCAGCGGGTCAGGCAGCGTCTCTACAGAACACTCTGCAGTCCAGAGGTGAAACATCGCCTATCTATGTGCTCCAGGGATGCTGACAGACTCGCTGAGTTACTCCAGCACTTGTTTGGTAAACCAGCATAATTATGATGATGCTTTAGTGTCACTTGTACCTAGTTAATTTTTTTTTTTGTTTTGCATACAATCCAGTTAAATCGTACATTAGATCAGCACAATCATAGAAAAGTACCAAAGTGCAACGATTGTAGTTTAGTTTAGTTTAGAGATAGAGCGCGGAGACAGACCCCTCAGCCCACCGACCAATGGTCCCCGCACACTTGCACAATCTTACACACACTAGGGACAAGTTACAATTATAGCAAGTCAATTAACCTACAAACCTGTACGTCTTTGGAGTGTGGGAGGAAAACCAGAGGATCCCGGAGATTACCCACGCAGGTCACAGGGAGAACGTACAAACTCCGTACGAGTTTGTCAGGATTGAACGTGGGTCCCTGGCGCTGTAGGGCAGCAACTCTACCGCTGCACCACCGTGCCACCCTGAGTGTAATCGTACACTTCACCGAGTCGAGTACACGAAGAGTTGCCACGTTTCTTGTGCCCACAAAGTGTCATCGTTCCTAAGAGTGCCATCTTATCTTGGCCTTAAAGGCCTGTTGACATGGCAGCACCAATCCCTTTGTCTAGTGTCCACTGCCATTGCCAACTACCACCGCCCTCCTCCCCGGTTCCCAGTCTGCAGGTCGAGCGGGAGACGAGCCTTGGACCACTCCAGTGGGTTCCCGGTTCTGCGGCGGCCGATCCAGGCCTGCTGTCAAGGTGCGGCCGCTGCCTTGTTCTACAGGTAACTGCTTTGCTGTGAGTTTGTTTTGAATGTTGATTTATATTAACTCAAAGATCGTAATATATCATAATCACAATCACAATCAATTTATTGGCCAAGTATGTACACATATAAGGATAGCCACAAAATGCTGGAGTAACTCAGCGGTACAGGCAGCATGCCTGGAGAAAAGGAATGGGTGACATTCAGACTGAAGAAGGGTCTCGACCCGAAACGTCACCCATTCCTTCTCTCCTGAGATGCTGCCTGTCTCGCTGAGTTGCTCCAGCATTTTGTGTCTATCTTCTGTTTAAACCCGTTTCTGCAGTTCCTTCCTATACACATACAAGGAATTTGACTTGGTGCTCTGCTCACACATGAAGAAAACACAATGTACTGCAAAGGGCGATATTTTAGCCTGGTTTCTTCACTGTCGGCTTTGTTGCCTTCTGCTTGAGAGTGTTCCTGCCACATATGTTCATCTGCAGGAACAGCACCTCATATTCTGCTTGGGCAGCTAACAACCCAACGTTATAGACAATAGGTACAGGAGTAGGCCATTCTGCCCTTCGAGCCAGCATCGCCATTGACTGTGATCATGGCTGATCATCCACAATCAGTACCCCGTTCCTGCCTTCTCCTCATATCCCTTTAACTATCTTTAAGAGCCCTATCTAGCTCTCTCTTGAAAGCATCCGGAGAATTGGCCTCCACTGCCTTCTGAGGCAGAGAATTCCACAGAATCACAACTCTCTGGGTGAAAAGGTTTTTCCTCATCTCTGTTCTAAATGGCCTACCCCTTATTCTTAAACTGTGGCCCTCGGTTCTGGACTCCCCAACATCGGGAACATGTTTCCTGCCTTTAGCATGTCCAATCCCTTAATAACTTATATGTTTCAATAAGATATCCTCTCATCCTTCTAAATTCCAGAGTATACAAGCCTAATCACTCCATTCTATCAACATGTGACAGTCCTGCCATCCTGGGAATGAACCTCGTGAACCTACGCTGCACTACCTCAACAGCAAGAATGTCCTTCCTCAAATTTGGAGACCAAAACTGCACACAACACTCCAGGTGTGGTCTCACTAGGGCCCTCTACAACTGCAGAAGGACCTTTTTTCTCCTATACTCAACACCTCTTGTTATGAAGGCCACTGCCTTCACTGCCTGCGGTACCTGCATGCTTACTTTCCGTTTCTTCACTGCCTGCTGTACCTGCATGCTTATTTTCAGGTTATGAACACTGAATTCTCCAATTTCGGGTAACTAACAGATCCCCCACCCACCCGTTCACTTTTTTTTCTCTCTCTCCTTCCCTGTGCCCTCTACCCCACCTAGATACTTTAGTTTAGATTAGTTTAGTTTAATTTAGACAATTTTCAATTTGCAGAAGCCAATTAACCTACAAACCTGTACATCTTTGGAGGGTGGGAGGAAACCGGATCACCCGGAGAAAATCCATACGTGTCATGGGGAGAATGTACAAACTCCGTACAGACAGCGCCCATAATGTGAATCAAACCCGGGTCTGGGGCGTTGAAAGGCAGCAACTCCACCGCTGCACCAACGTGCTCACCCATTTCTCCCACTATCCTGCTCCTGCCCTTCCCCTTCTGCCATCCATTTCCACCACCATATCCTCCCTGTTGCCTCGTTTTCTCACAGGCTGGCCTTTGTCCCACCCTCTTCATCCCCGCCCCCTCTGCCTTGTTCCCACCCATCAGCCCCCCCCAATCCCCTCCCCCCCCCCCCCCATAACCTGTATCCACCTATCACTCGCCAGGCTCTGTCCTGCTCCCATCTCCCTTGCAGCTTTTTCCCCCATGTTACATTCAGACTTAAGATAGTTTCCGACCGGAAACATCGTCTTTCCACGTTCTCCAGAGATGCTGCCTGACCCGCTGAGTTGCTCCTATACTTTGTGTCTATCTTTGCAAAAATGATATCGTTCTACCACAGTGCCTTGTAGCATTGAAATGCATCCTGCATGCAGAGAGGATGCATCAGATTAGCCCTTTGATTTCAAACTGCTGAGAAAAGGAGACCAATAATCCATTTATTTCTCTTCTGTATTTGTCGTAATAAATTTGAATATTAACTATCTGATCTTTAATAATCACAAAACTATTTTGGCCCTGACCACGGGTGAACAAGGAGGAGGACCGGCTGAACTTTGTTGCCTTCTGCCACAGCGAAGAATGCTGTGGAGGATGTCTGTGTTAAATTTTAATTGTGTATTCTGTGTCCTTTTTAAGTGTATCGCTGCTGGCAAATTCATTTCACTGCACCTTCGGGTACATGTGACAAATAAAATTGACTTTGACTTTGATTCTTCCTTTTTGAAATTGTTCTATTTTAAACCTTCTGCTATCTTTATATATGAACAAAGAGCATTCAAAGTTCAAGCATTTTGTAATATAAATTACCTAAAATAAACAGGAGTCACATGTCAATGCAGATGCTGGAATCTTGTGTATAACACAGTGCTGGAGTAATTCAGTGGGTCAGGCGGCGTCTCTGGAGAAGATAGACACAAAAAGCAGGACAGGCAGCATCTCTGGAGAGAAGGAATGGGTGACGTTTCGGGTCGACACCCTTCTTCTGACGGGCATCTCTGGAGAATATGGATAAGTGACGTTTTGGGTTGTGACCCTTCTTCAGACTAGTTATTTTTATTGGTTGATGATATATTAGTTTAGTTTAGACATACAGCGTGGAAGCAGGCCCTTCAGCCCACCAAGCCCATGCTGACCACCAAACACCCAGTCACACTAGTTCCATGTTATCCCACTTTCTCATCCACTCCTAACACACTCAGGACAATTTACAAAAGACTGTTAACCTACAGACCTGCACGTCTTTTGGGATGTGGGAGGAAACCGGAGCACCTGGAGAAAACCCACACAGTCACAGTGAGAACGTGCAAACCCTGCACAGACAGCACCCGAGGTCAGGATTGAACTTGAATCACAGGCGCTGTGAGGCAGCAGCTCCACCGGCTGCACCACAGTGCTGTATTAAGAAAAGGTAAACTATAATTTGAAACAAGCTGCCATTTAAGTACTTCCTATTTTGCATCATTGTACAAATTGCAAATAAACTTTTCTTCCCAAAATAGGAAAGGATGTTGGTTTCATTTCCACAGATAAATCAGCAATTGTCACTTGAATTTCTTAATTTAGAAGGATGAGGGGAAGGCCTCATTGAAATTTACCGAATAGTAAAAGGCCTGGAAAGAGTGGATGTGGAGAGGATGTTTCCACTCTTGGGAGTGACTAGGACCATCGGGCACAGCCTCAGAATAAAAGGACGTAAGTTTAGAAAGAAGATGAGGAGGAATTTCTTTAGCCACAGGGTGGTGAATCTGTGGAATTCATTGCCAGGCGGTTGTGGAGGCCAATAATTGGGTACTTTTAAAGTGGAGATTGACAGGTTCCCGATTAGTAATGGCCTCAAAGGTTATGGGGAGAAGGCTGAGAGGGAGAGATAAATCAGTCATGATTGAGCAGCAGAGTAGACTTGAAGGGCCGTATGGCCAAATTCTGCTGCTTTGTTTTATGAGCTTATGAACTTCAGGATTTATGAATGTGTTCCTTGCTAACCTTTCCAGTTGCGACTATCAGCATTCTTCAACTGGTTGCACTTCAGAATTACAGTCAAGTCGAGCTGGAGGATCAAAGCAGACAGTGTGAGCTGGCCCTCTGGTCGAGGATCGAGTGAGAGTCGCTTCTTTGATGTGATGTTAAATCGAGGTGTCGTCTGTCAGATTAAAGCGGATACTGAAGATCTCATGACAGTATCTGAAGCACTGTTCGCAGAGTACCCAGGCCAAATAACTGCATCAACTACCAAAAAGCAGATGAGTTTCCCCCCCCCCCCACTCTTTATTCCCAAGGGAAATCAGCATGCATTTGACTTGCTGCAAATTGTGTCACTTTGAAGCATTCATTAGATTTCCGTACAGATGTAGATGGTGCATAAAACAACCATTTTTGCAATTCTGTACATGTATTAGCTTGTTTAGTTTAGTTTAGACATACAGCATGGAAGCAGGCACTTCGACCCACCGAGTTTCTGTCGAACAACGATCACCTGTACACTAGTTCTGTTATCCCAGTTTTGCATCCTACACACTAGGGGCAATTTACAGAAACCGATTAACCTACAAACCAATTAACCAAATTAACACATTTGTTCGCCTTTGGAGTGTGGGAGGAAACTGGAGCACGTGGAGAAAACCCATGTGGTCACGGGGAGAACGTACTAACTCCGTAAAGACAGCTCTTGTAGTCAGGTGTCTGGCGCTGTAAAGCAGCAACTCTGCCGCTGCACCACTGTTGCCTGTTTGTCTTTGTTTACACGTTACATGACAATAAACGAACTTGAACTTGAACTTGTCCTTGCAACAGTGGTGGTAAATTTACACGTTACTACTTCACACTTTGCACGCGAAAAATATATACGCATCTGGAAAATATATACGTCCACTGGAAAATTCCTCCATTACTGATCATGTGTTCTGATTAAAAATTTATAATTCCTAAATTTTAATCTAAGAATGGAAAAATAAAGTAGTACTTGAATGGAATGAACCGGTACTAATTACCATCACACTTCGATGTTAATTTAAATGATGCTTCACCACATAAATTAGTAAAGGATCTCAGTCCTTGCAAACTCAGTTCACATAGAATATGCACTCATCCAGATCACCAGCATCTCATTAGGGTATAGAGCATAGAACAGCACAGCACAGGAACAGGCCCTTCGGCCCACAATGGCTGTGCCGAACATGACGCCAAAACCAACTCTTATCTGCCTGCAAATAATCCATATCCCTCCATTCCCTGCATATCCATGTGTGTGCCTATATTAATTTCCACTATCATATCTGCCATCACCAACAGCAGCGTGTTCCAAGCACCCACCCACCAACCTGTGTGTAAAAACCTGCCCCGCACATCTCCTTCAAACTTTGCCCCTCGCACCTTAAAGCTATGCTCGCTAGTATTTTATGTTTTCTTCCTGGAAAAAAAGGTTCTGAGTGTTTACCCTATCTGTGCCACTGATAATTGTATATACATCTATCAGATCTCCCCTCAACCTCCGGCATTCCAGAGAAAACAATCCAATTCTGTCCAACCTCTCCCTGTATCTAATATATCCTCTAATCTAGTCAGCATTCTGGTAAACCTTCCCTGCACCATTTTGAAAGCCTCCATCCACATCCTTCCTGTATCGGGGCAACCAGAAGTGCACACAACACTCCAAAGCTGTTCTAATCAAAGTCCGATAAAGATGCATCATGACTTTGTGACTCTTATACTCAATGGTCAGCACAAAATGCTGGAGCAACTCAGCAGGACAGGCGGCATCTCTGGAGAGATGGAACGGGTGACGTTTCGGGTCGACACTCTTCTTCAGACCCGACCCGACCTGAAACATTACCATTCGTTCTCTCCAGAGATGCTGCTGTCTCGTTGAGTTACTCCACTATCTTCAGTTTAAACTTGCATCTGCAGTTCCTTCCTACACATCTTATACTCAATGCCCTGAGCAATGAAAGCAACCATACCATATGCCTCTTTCACCACTCTATTACTTGTGTTGCCACTTTCAGGGAGTTATGGACTATGACATTATATGCAACCTTGAATTTACCTCAAACTAATCATCTTCTTTTCTCCTTCTTCCTTCCCAGCCCAGTTTTTGTAGGCTTTCTCCCTTTCTGATCAGCATTAGTTCATATGTCACACTCAAGCTTTGAGTATGGTGTTGGGTACAGATTCAGATTCCAAAGATTTCCCAGTTGCCAACCATTTGACCTCCCCTTCTCATTCCCATACCTCCGCGGGTCAAAGGGCCTGTTTCCATGCGGTATCTTTCGATTTAAAAAAATATGTTCATGCACATTAGCTGGATTCCAAAAAAATATTTAATTGACTCTAATTTGTGGGAGGAGGGCAAGGGGAAAGAGTGAAAACCATGTAAACATATGGATCAGAATTAGGATAGGGATCACTCGCATGGACATATGGATCACTCGCATAGGCCCCAGCTATGCCTGCCTCTTTGTAGGGTATGTACCGAACAATCACTGTTCCAGGCGTACACTGGCCCTATCCCCGAATTCTACCTCCGCTACATTGATGACTGCATCAATGCTGCCTCCTTATCGCTTCTGGATCTCACCGTCTCCCTCACAGGATACAGACTATTGACCGACGTCTACTACAAACCTACTGACTCCCATAGCTATCTAGTCTACACTTCTTCCCACCCTGCTTCCTGTAAGTACTCTATCCCCTACTCACAATTCCTCCGTCTACGCCGCATCTGCGCCCAGAATGAGGTTTTCCATACTAAATCATTGGTGATGTCCTCATTCTTTAGGAAACGGGGGTTCCTCTCTTCCATTATAGATGAGGCTCTCACTTGGGTCTCCTCAACCCTGTAACCACAGAAGATGCAACACTTGTCCCTTTACCTCCACTCTCGACTCCATCCAACGAACCCGACAATCTTTTTAGGTGGCAAAGGTTCACTTGCTGTTCCAGGTGTCAACTTCTGTACATAGGCATGACCAAGCGCAGGCTCGGCGATTGTTTCGCTGTACACTTCCGCTCAGTATGTCTTAACCTGATCCCCTGGTTGCTCAGCACTTTAACTCCCCCTCCCATTCCCAATCTGACCTTTCTGTCCTGGCCCTCCTTGCCAGAAAGAACAGGTGATACGGCAATGCCCAGCTGACAGGTACATAGCACCGCATCTGCGCCAGACCCATCCTTTGCAACATCGGTGACAGGTAGAGCTGCAGCCGATCGTGACACTTTGGTCACCTCTGTGTGGAGCCACAAGAGATAGGCAAGGTCCTCAATGAGTATTTCTCCTCTTTATTTACTGAGAGAAAGACAGGAGGAAGGAAGAATATGGCAGTCAATGGAAGTGTCTAGAGCAGTCAGTTACGGTCTAAGAGGTGCTGAAGGTACTATCGTGTATGAAGGTAGACAAATCTCCAGGGCCTGATCAGATACATCCGAGGACATTGGATGTATCTGATCAGAGAGGAAATTGCGGGAGCCCTGGTTGAAATTTGCGAGTCGTCTTTAAATACAGGAGAGGTGCCGGAAGACTGGAGTGTGGCAAATATGGTGCCTCTATTCAAGAAAGGCTACAGGAAAAATGCTGGGAACTATTGGCCAGTGAGCTTAACATCTGTAGTTGGAAAATTATGAGAGAGTATTCTGAAGGATAGGATATACAGGTATTTGGATGGACAAGGGCTGATTAGGGACAGTAAGCATGGTTTTGTACGTAGGAGGTCGTGTCTCACAAATCTGATTTGAGTTTTTTGAAGACGTGACCAAAATGATTAATGAGGGCAGAGCTGTAGATGTTGTATATATGGACTTCAGCATGCAACAAGCTTTTACATGGTAGACTGCTTTGGAAGGTGAGATCGCATGGGATCCAAGGAGAGATGGCTCAATGGATAGACAATTGGCTTCATGGAAGGAAGCAGAGGGTGGAAGATTGCTTCAAAGATTGGAGGACTGTGACTAGTGGTGTGCCTCAGGGTTCGGTGCTGGGCCTGTTACTGTTTGTTATCTACATCAATAATTTGGATGAGAACATACATGGCAAGTTTAGAAAGTTTGCCATTTATACAAAGTGGGTGGTTTTGCAGATAGTGAAGACGGTTGTGAAAGATTGCAGTAGTATCTTGATCGATTGACCAGGTGGGCTGACAAATGGTTGATAGAAGTTAATAAAGAGAAATGTGAGGCGTTTCATATTGGGAAGTCCAACATGGGCAGAACCTACACAGTGAATGGTAGGACTCTGGGGAATGTTGTAGAGCAGAGGGATCTGGGAGCGTGGGTGCATGGGTCCTTGAAGGTGGAGTCGCAGGTAGATAAGGTGGTCAAAAAAGCTTTTGGCACATTGGCCTTCATCAGTCAGAGTATTGAGTATAGAAGTTGGGAGGTCATATTGCAGTTGTATAAGATGTTGGTCAGGCCGCATTTAGAGTATTCAGTTCTGGGCACCATGTTATAGGAAAGATGTTGTCAAGCTGGAAAGGGTACAGAGAAGATTTACAAGGATATTGCCAGGACTAGAGGGTCTGAGCTATGGGGAGAGGTTGAGTAGACTGGGGCTCTTGTCCTTGGGGCGCAGGAGGACAAGGGGTGATCCTATTGAGGTTTATAAAATCATGAGGAATAGATTGGGCAGATGCACAGAATCTCTAGCCCAGAGTAGGGGAATCGAGGACCATGTTCAAGGTGAGGGGGAAAAGATTTAATGGTAATCTGAGGGGAAACTTTTTCACACAAAGGGATGGTGGGTATAAGGATCAAGCTACCAGAGGAGGTAGTTGAGGGTGGAACTATCCCAACCTGTAAGAAGCAGTTAGACAGGTACATGGCTAGGACAGGTTTAGAGGGATATGGGCCAAACACAGGCAGGTGGGATCAGTGTAGCTGGGACATGTTGGCCGGTGTGGGCAAATTGGGCCAAAGGGCTTGTTTCAATGCTGTACTAATATAATAAACAATATAATAAATGAGAAAAAAGGGAAGAAAAGAAACCCTTCTTCAGGTCGAGACCATTATCTCTTGTCCACATATCTGCATACCAGTCTGAAGAAGGGTCTCAACCCGAAACGTCACCTATTCCTTCTCGCCAGAGTTGCCAGCTAAGTTATTCCAGCATGTTATGTCTATCTTCAGTCAAATCAAGTCACTTTTATTTCTATAGCACATTTAAAAAACAACTCTCGTTGACCAAAGTGCTTTACATTGGTGGAGGTACTAACGTTATACAACAGTGGTTCATAGATTAAGTACATACATACATACATATATATAGCCCTCCCTCAGAGGACGTCAGGAAAGGCTTGAGAGTAAAGATGAGTTTTAAGACTCAACTTAAAGGAGTCGATGGAGGGGGCAGTTCTGATGGGAAGAGGGATGACCTTCGGCTCCATCCAGCTCGGCTCGGGCAGCAACATTTCTCCATTGCCATGAAGTCATATTCTGGGGGACAAGGATGGTGACAGTCGAAGTAAAAGTTCATTTTCAATCGTCATCGTTGCAGACCAAGGAACAGAGTCAAAGTCGAGCTCCAACGCCACTCGCCTCTAGTTCCCGGGGGAGGCTCCTGAAGATTCGTGATTAATGCGGGTGTCATGGGGGTTATGGCCTATTATAGATCAGCCGTGATTGATAGGCGGAGGAGACTTGAGGGGACGAATGGCCTGATTCTGCTCCTATCACATCACCTTTTGACCTTATGAGTTACTCGGCCCGTGGACTTCGGCCCCTTTAGGTTCGGCCTATTGAGCGGCCTTGGGCTTCGGCTCGGGCAGCGACCGCACTCGGGGCTCGGGGACTCGGCTCGGCCCCACTCGGGCCCACGGCAGCGACCCCGCTCGGCTGTGCCCGGGCAGCGACCCCGCTGGGCTCCACTCGGGCCCTCGGCTCGGGCAGCGACCCCGCTGGGCACACGGCTGTGGTCCACTCGGGCCCTCGGGTCCACTCGGCTCCACTCGGGCCCTCGGCTCGGGCAGCGACCCCGCTGGGCACACCGCTGTGGTCCACTCGGGCCCTCGGGTCCACTCGGCTCCACTCGGGCCCTCGGGTCCACTCGGCTCCACTCGGGCCCTCGGCTCGGGCAGCGACCCCGCTGGGCACACCGCTGTGGTCCACTCGGGCCCTCGGCAGCGACCCCGCTCGGCTGTGCCCGGGCAGCGACCCCGCTGGGCTCCACTCGGGCCCTCGGCTCGGCTCGGCTGTGCTCGGGCCCTCGGCTCGGCTCCACTCGGGCCCTCGGCTCGGGCAGCGACCCCGCTGGGCACACGGCTGTGGTCCACTCGGGCCCTCGGCAGCGACCCCACTCGGCGGTGCTCGGCAGCGACCCCACGGGCGCCTCCCCCGCGCGCGGAGCGGAGCTGCTGTCGTCGGGCGGAAGCGCGCGCGGCTTGGAGTTCCGGGTTGCGGCGGGCGGGCGGGAGGGCGGTTGCTCGGTGGGAGAGAGAGAGAGGGGGGAGGGGAGGGAGGGGGCCGGAGGGAGGGGGACCGAGGGGCCGAGGACTGAGAGGGAGCGAGCACCATGTGAGAGGCGGCCCCATGCGGAGCACGGCGTAAGTCCGGGGCTGGAGGGCGGGTGGTGGAGGGGCGGGGTCCGCTTCGCCCCGCCCGACACCCATCGAGGGGAGGCGGCCGGCCGCTCCCAGGGGTAGGAGTTCGAAGCCCCATGAGCCCCCCCGCCCCTCCCATCGCCCCCTCCCGGACAAGACTAAAGACCGCCCTCTCCTCCCTCCCTCCTCTCCTTCCCTCCCTCCCTCCTCCTCTCCCTCCCTCCCGCTCTCTCCTCCCTCCCTCCTCCACTCCGCAGAGAAAGAAGACCGACCTCCTCGAGAAAGAAAGCTCTCCCTCACCTCCTCCCCTGACCACCTCCCTCCCCCTCTCCCTCATCCTCTTCCAGCTCGCCCTCCTCCTCTCAGAACGCCCCTCCCCTCCCTCCCTCCCTCCCTCCCCTCCCTCCCTCCTCTCCCTCCCTCCTCCTCTTCCCTCAGAGAGAAAGAACCGATCCCACCTCCCTCCTCCCTCCCTCCGAGAATAAGACTCCGAAGAACTCAAGAAAGAAGGCCTCTGCCTCCTTCCTTCTCCCTCCTCATCCCTCCCTCCCAGAAGCAGAGAAAGAAAGAAAGAGCAGAGCAACCCATCCTCTCCCTCCCTCCACGTTCCTCCTCCCTCCCTCCGGACTCCCTCGCCTCCGTACTCCCTCGCTCCTCTACTCTCCACAGAGCGCCCTCATCGAAAGAGAAGCGCTCCGCACGAAAGAACAAGAAGCCGACCTCCTCCCTCCCCCTCATCTCAGAGAAAGCTCAAGAAAGCCTCACCACCGCCACTCTCCCTGCCTCCACCCAGCCTCTCTCCCTCCCTCACCAAGGGCAACCTCCCTCCCTCCCTCTCCTCTCCGCCTCACCCTCCCTCCGAGAAAGAAGAAAGACGAGACAGAAAGAAAGAACCTCAGAAAGAAACCCTCCCACCCTCCTCCTCTCCCTCCCTCCCTCACCCTCCCTCCCTCCTCCCACTCTCCTCTCATCCCTTCCGAAGCCCTCCATCACTCCCTCCCCCCTCACTCCCTCCTCCCTCCCTCCCTCGAAAGAAGACTACCCCTCCCTCTCGGCGACTCCCTCCCTCCCCTCCTCCCTCCTCCACCTCCCTCCCCCTCCCTACCCGTAGCCATCTATACGTCCTCCCTCACTCTCCCTCCCCCCTCCCCGCCCCCCTCCCGCCCGCCCTCCCCCCCTCCCACCTCCCTCCCATCCCTCCCTCCCCTTCCCTCCCTACGCATCTCCCTCCCCCTCCACCTCTCCATCTCCTTCCACCTCTCCCCTCCCTCAACTCAGGAAAGAACCTCCCCCCGAGACAAGAAAGAAGACCCTACCTCCCACCTCCTCCCTTAGAAGGTTAGAATAAATCCATATCATCAAGAAAGACGAACAGCAAGCCCTCGCGCCCCCTTCACCCCCTCCTCCTCCCGACCCTTCCTCTCTCCTCCCGCCCAAAGAAGCTTCCTCAGTATTCCCTCCCTCCCCCCTTCCTCTCCCCTCCCTCCCCCCTCCCTTCCCTTCGACTCCCCCCCTCCCCCTCCCTCCCCCACCCCTCCCCCCTCGCCCCCTCCCACCTCCCTCCGCCGAAAGAAGCCCTAATCTCCCCTCCGCTCCCCTCCCTCCCTCCCCCCCCCCCATCCTCTCACCTCCCCCCCTCCCCCCTCCCGCTCCATCCCCCTCCCCAATCCCTCACCCACCCCGCCCTCCCTCCCCTCCCTCCCCTCCCCTCCCTCCCTCCCTCCCGCCTCTCCCCCCTCCCCCCTCCTCTACTCCCTCCCCAACCACCTCCTCACCCACCCTCCCTCCCCCCCTCCTGCTCCTCCCCTCTAACCCCTCCGCCACCTCCCTCCCCTCCCCCCCCCTCCTCTCCCTCCTCTCTCCCCCCCCCCCTCTCCCTCCCCCCTACCTCTCCTCCCACCCTCTCTTCCCTCCCCCCCTCTCCCCTCTCCCTCCCCGCCCTCCCCCCGGTTGTCCTCTCCTCCCTCCCCCCTCCCCTCCCCCCCCCTCCCCACCTCCCTCCCTCCCTCCCCCTCCCCCCTCCCTCCCCCCTCCCTCCCCTCCCTCCCCCCTCCCCCCTCCCCTCACCTCCCCCTCCTCCCCCTCCCTCTCCCCTCCCCCCTCCCCCCCCCCTCTCCACCCCTCCTCCCCCCTCGCCCCGCCCACCTTCTCCTCTCCCTCCCCCCTCCCCCCCCCCCCTCTCCCTCCCCCACTCCCCCCCCCATCCCCCCCCCCTCCCCCCTCCCCCTCCCCCCCTCCTCTCCTCCCCCTCCCCCCCTCCCCCCCTCCTCCTCTCCTCCCCCCCTCCTCTCCCCCCCCCTCCCCCCCTCCCCCCCTCCCCTCTCCCCCTCTCCTCACCCCCCCTCCCCCCCTCCCATGAACTCCCCCTCCACTCTCCCCCCCCACCCCCCTCCTCCCCCCCTCGCCCCCTCCTTCTCCCCTCCCCTCTCCCCCCTCCTCTCCCCCTCCACCCCTCCCCCTCCGTCCGCCTCCTCCCCCCCCTCCCCCTCCCTCCCCACTCCTCTCCTCCTCCCTCTCCTCCTCTCCCCCTCCTCCCTCCCCTCCTCCTCCCCCCCTCCTCCTCTTCCTCCTCCTCCCCCCCTCTACCCCTCCTCCCCCCCTCCTCCTCCTCCTCTCTCCCCCCCCCTCCTCCTCCAATCCTCCCTCCTCCTCCTCTCCTCCCCTCCTCCTCCTCTCCCCCCTCCTCCTCCTCCTTCCCCTCCTCCTCCTCTCCCCCCCTCCCCTCCTCCTCCTCTCATTTCCCCCTCCTCCTCTCTCCCCCCCCCTCCTCCTCCTCTCCCCAACCCTCCTCCTCCTCTCCCCGCCTCCATCCCTCCAATCCCCCCTCGACGCCCTCCTCCTCCCCCTCCTCCTCCTCTCCCCCCCTCAACTCCTCCTCTCCCCCCTCCCCTCCTCTCCCCCTCTCTCCTCCCTCCCCCTCCTCCCCCTCCTCCTCCTCTCCCCCCCCTCCCTCTCCCCACGCCCCTCCTCCCTCTACCCCTCCTCTCCTCCTCCTCCTCCCCCCTCCTCCTCCTCCTCTCCCCCATGGTTGTGCAGTCAGGCGAGATTAATCCTACTTTCTTCCACTTGTGCCAACATCATAGATACTAAAATGTGGACACAAGGAGCCGCAGATACCAACAATATGCTGGAGTAACTCAGCGGTAGAAATGTCCCGATCTGAAACGTCACCGTTTCATGTTCTCCAGAGATGCTGCCAGACCCCACTGTGTTACTCCAGCACTTTGTGCCTTTTTCTTTCGTAAATCAGCATCTGCAGTTCCTTATGCTCCCATCGTGTTAAGTGGTGTCTCTTGTAGGGACATAGATAGTCGGTGAGAGACACGAAATGCTGGAGTGACTCAGTGGGACAGGCAGCCTCTCTGGAGAGGAATAGATAGATAGTCGATGTTCCAGACCAAAGAGGTTTGGAGTTGGGACTTGTCTTCAAACTGAAGCAGGGCCCCCAACCGAAATGTTGCCTATCCACGTCCTTCATAGATGCCTCCTGACCCACTGAGTGATTCCAGCACATATCTTTCTGTAAACCACCATCTACAGTTCCTTGTGCCAACAACGCCAAAGTACATGTGTTTTGTGTATGCTTACTTGCCAATACAAAAGTTAATTTTCAATCTGTCCGCCTGCATTGTGTGTTCTTGGAGACGCAAGAAAGTGCAGAAACTGGAGAAAACCGTGCTGGAGTAGCTCAGCGGGTCAGGCAGCATCTCTGGAGGGAATGGAGAGTTGACGTTTGGGGTTAGACCCTACTTCAGACTTATTGCAATTGGGGGGGTTGGGGGCTGAAAGTTGGAAGAGAGCTGGGGGGCGTGACGGTGTGTATGTGTCTGTATGCATACGTGCGTACTCAAAAGTTAATTTTTAATCTGCTGGTCTGCATTATATTCTTGGCGAGCACAATGAACTGCAGATGCTGGGATTTTGAGTGAACCACAAAGTGCTGGAGTAACTGGCAGTGTGTTCTTTTTCCACTTTGCCATGTGAGAATCATTTAAATTACCATCAACAATTGAGAGTCCAATAACAAAACGCATTGTCCATGACACGCTCTTGCCCTCCTTGAGAGAGACGTTGGTAGTTAGACTTTATATATCTATGTAAATAGTCGTGTACCGCATAATATAAACCGCATGAATTATTTCCCGAGGACTTTGATGTGTCCTTCAGAAATTCTCAAGCTGTCTGGTTGAAAACAACTCATATAATCTACTCTGAAAATACCACATCTGTTGGTAAACCTGTTTTACAAAACGGGGGAAGTTTCAGATGTTTCACTCGCAGAATGAATTGAGGAATTTTGATCGCGTAAACTACTGCGTCTTGCATTTTAAAAACGTGTCGTAACGGCCCGCGATAAAACCAGTCTCTTAGAGCTTTTAGATATTTCATGAAATCCCATTTTACCCCAGCCATTGAAAGGCGCTTTAATTTAGATAAAGGATCGACTTTGGGATTGGGCAGAATAATTGATTTTCCTCTTTACTTCATGGCAGGACAGAAAATCACTTGTTTGCACTTTCGAGGATATGTTTGCATTGTTTGTAGTTGGGTGCATGTCCGTGTAATATTTTTGTCTCAAAGAAAAGTTCACGGTGAAATTCCAACGCATGTTGCAATTTGCGAATTACTACTGTGTTACGTTTTTTGAACCGACATCCTTCCTTCCCGCACTTATTGCGTTTATGAAGCCTGGGAAATTTAATGTGGAGGATACCTTGTTTCATCATGAAAGGCAGGATATGTAAACAGAAAATAACTTCAAAACAGATGAAGCTTTATTGTTTCGATTTGAAGGCCCTTTCGTGTCTAAAACACTTGTCAGCAAATTTGATTTTTTTTTAAAATTTAAGCTGATGGCAACTTCAAAATAGATACATGTGAATTAGTTCTTTTTCCCTTTTACCTCTTTAGCATGTTCTTGTACTTTTTTTTGTTTTTGGAAATATGATCAGAAAAAAATGAGTAGTTAGTCACAAAAATACCACAGATGCCTGCTCCTTATCAGCTGCAGATTCAAACTGCCGTTTGGTGAAAGGTGTCTTCATCAGATTCCCTCTAAACTTGTAGGAAGGAACTGCAGATGCTGTCTCTCTGTCTCTGTCTGAAGCAGGGTCTCGAACCAAAACGTCACCCATTCCTTTTTTTTCCAGAGCTGCAGCTTGACTCCAGCATTTTGTGTCTATCTTCCCTCTAAACCTATACATTACCGTTACTGTTTACGCTTTACCTCCCCCCTTGACTTCATCCAAGGACCCAAGCAGTCTTTCCAGGTTAGGCAGAGGTTCACCCGCACCTCCTCCAACCTCATCTATTGCATCCGCTGCTCGAGGTGTCAACTGCTGTACATCAGTGAGACCAAGCGTAGGCTTGGCGATTGCTTCACCCAACGCCTCCGCACAGTTCGCATTAACCAACCTGATCTCCAGGTGGCTCAGCACTTCAACTCCCCCTCCCATTCCGTATCCGACCTTTCTGTCCTGGGCCGCCTCAATGGCCAGGGTGAGTCCCACTGCAAATTGGAAGAGCATCACTTCATATTTAGCTTAGGTAGTTTACACCCCAGCAGTATGAACATTGACCTCCAATTTCAATTTCTACCTTTGATTTTTCCAGCATCTGCCCTCTTCTTTCTTAAACCTTACCTTAAACCTATGCCCGCTGATTTTATACACATCTGCCACGGTGGAAAGCTTCTCACCATCTACCTTATAGTTAACAGGATACACTATGTTTAGTTCTGAGATACAACATGGAAACAGGCCCTTCAGCCCACCGAGTTCCTGCCGACCACCAATCACACGATGTCTACATTATCCCACTTTTTCCAACCACTCACTACACACTAGGGACAATTTTCTGAGGCCAATTAACGTACAAATCAGCAAATGCCCCAACACTGAGCCCTGTAGTACACCACAGGTCACAAGTTTCCCATCCTCAAAACCGCCCTCTACCATTGCTTTCTATCGCTGATCTAATTTGCCAACATTCCCTCGCGCCCATTAGCTCAAATAAATCCAACAGTTGCTGAAAATCTGAAAATTAAAAAAAAAAAAAGCAAAGTACAGGAAATACTCAGCAGATCAGGTTGTATGTGTGGAACAACACAAAATTAAGATCAGATGAAAGGCTTAATTTGCTGCCGGCTTCTGCACCTGTAAAGTCAGTTTCTCTTCCCGGTATTTTTTTTAGCATTTTCTGCTACTCTCTTCGGCTCTAACCTTTTGAACGAGAGTCCCATGTAGCATTTTGCCAAAAGCTTTATCAAAGTCCGTGTAGACTGCGTCAACCATTATAAAATTCAATCAGATTATTCCACGCCTGTATTTGCTTGTGCTTTCCTCTGCTTTCCTCTTTGTGATTGCTACTTCAAATCACGTTTGCCCGTTGTGTATGAAAGGATAGTTCAGCTCAGAGGGTGGACTTCAATTTCTCGATCGAGCCTTTAAGCCCAGCCTGTTAGTTTT
Source organism: Okamejei kenojei (assembly GCA_035221665.1). Taxonomy (NCBI): domain Eukaryota; kingdom Metazoa; phylum Chordata; class Chondrichthyes; order Rajiformes; family Rajidae; genus Okamejei; species Okamejei kenojei. The sequence continues at coordinate 5,455,550 of CM069163.1, read as the reverse complement.
ATTCTCTTCAAAAGGCTCAGCGTTGCACCAGGTGATGCATTTTTTGCAATCATAAACTCAGCACAGCAGCTTGCAGCTCCATTTTACCTGGTACAAGGCATGATATGACTTGTTTATTTGCAAACAAGATCTTTTTGATTTACTGCACGTCCATGATCACACATAATAGTTTAATAATAGAGAGCTGCGGTTTTGTTTAAGGCACTACTTTGATTAACTTCAGATGTTACAGCTATTTAAGCCCTATTGATATTTTTATTGCAAGCGGCTTAAAATACGCAATTACAATCCACCAGACATCTGTGTTTTATCTTTTTTTTTAAAATATTAGACTTTTGCATGTCAATCTAATTAGATTCTTTATCTTGTGCTTTTTGTAAGTTCCACTATTTTGGTTAAGAAGGAACTGCAGATGCTGGTTTAAACCGAAGATAGACACAAAACTGGGGTAACTCAGTAAGTCAGGCAGCATCTCTGGAGAGAAAGAATGGATGACGTTTTGGGTTGAGACCTTCCAGTGGTATTTCAGATTTGCCATTGGTTTAGATCTTGAGGAAATATGAACATTTATTTTGAATTGATGGGCACTAAATGCTGGAGTGACTGGGCGGCAAGATGGTGCAGTGGTAGATTTGCTGCCTTACAGCGCCATAGACCCGGGTTCAATCCTGACTACGGGTGCTGTCTGTAAGGAGTTTGTACGTTCTCCCCGTGACCTTCAAGGGTTTTCTCTGGGATCACCGGTTTCCTCCCGCACTCCAAAGACATACAGGCTTGTAGGTTAATTGGCTTTGGTAAAATTGTCCCTAGTATGTGTAGGATGGTGTTAATGTGCAAGGATCGCTGGTCGGTGTGGACCTGATGGGCCAAAGGGCCTGTTTCTGTGTTGTATCACTAAACTAAACTCAGCAGGTCAGGCAGCATCTCCTGAGATGCTGCCCGACCAGCTGAGTTACTCCAGCATTTTGTGCCTATCTTTGGTAACCAGCACCTGCAGCTCCTTCCCACTCATTTCATCTTCATCGCTGCGAAATCTCCTCATGGTATGCCTACTTTGAAGAAGTTCCCTCTGCGACGGGAGTTTTGCAGCACCACCTCTTGCTGCTCCTGCTCTGTGGCTCTACGACCACATTTTAACATAAACTCGCTACCACAGCCATGTCGACTCCAGAAAACCTGCCTGACCCCGTAGAGTTACTCCAGTATTTTGTGTATCTTCGGTAACTAGCATCTGCAGTTCCTTCCAACTCATTTATTTTTGCATTGCCGGAGCTCTGCTTTTAGATTTTGTTTTGCTTTTAGAGAGAGTGCAGCAACAGGCCTTTGGCCCACCGAGTCTGTGCTGACCAATGATCTCCACTCGCTAACACTATCCTACACGACAATTTACAATTTTACCAAGCCAGTTATCCTACAAACTTGTATGTCTTTGGAATGTGGGAGGAAACCAGAGAAAGGGGAAAATGAAGCAGGTCACGGGAGTCACGCCCAAACTCCGTACATACAGCAACCGCAGTCAGGATCGTCAGTTCTGTTGCGTAGGCTTTTGTTCTTGATTTTCCTCGTGTGTGTCTGGCATCGGTGCTCAAGGTGAGTTACAGTGTGAACGTTGCTGCTTCTCTGTGGTGAGAATACGTTTGATTCTTCCAATGCTGGCAGCTCCTGTGTAGTTCTTGCTGTTAAACCGCAGCGTGGTATTGATAGTCAAAATGTTTTAAAAAAGAACTGCAGATGCTGGTTTAAATCAAAGGTAGACAGAAAATGCTGGAGTAACTCAGCGGGTGAGGCAGCATTTCTGGAGAGAAGGAATGGGCGACATTTCGGATTGTGACCCTTCTTCAGACTGATGTCAGGGGAGTGGGTGGGACAAAGATGGAATGTAGTTGGAGACAGTAAGACTAATGAGAGAACTGGGAAGGGGGAGAGGATGGAGAGAGAAAGCAAGGGCTATCTGAAGTTAGAGAAGTCAATGTTCATACCGCTGGGGTGTAAATTACCCAAGCAAACCAAAAGGTGCTGTTCCTCCAATTTGCGCTGGGCCTCACTCTGACAATGGAGGAGGCCCAGGACAGAAAAGTCAGATTGGGAATGGGAGGGGGAGTTGAAGTGCTGAGCTACCGGGAGATCCGGTAGGTTTAGGTGGACTGAGCGGAGTTGTTCTGCGAAATTATCGCCAAGCCTGCACTTGGTCTCGCTGATGTAGAGAAGTCGACACCTGGAACAGCGGATACAGTAGATGAGATTGGAAGAGGTGCAAGTGAACCTCTGCCTCATCTGGAAAGACTGTTTGGGTTGTAGGATGGAGTCGAGGGGGGACGTAAAGGGACAAGTGTTGCATCTCCACCTGTTGCAGGGAAAGTACCTGGGGAGGGAGTGGTTTGGGTGAGATGGGACGAGTTGTCCAGGGATGTTTTGGAGGGAAGCAGAAAGGGGTGGAGATGGGAAGATGTGGCCAGTAGTGGGATCCCGTTGGATATTTTTTCAGTGCAGGAAGTAGCACCAATGCAGTCGTCATGGTAGTGGCTGTAGAGTTCGGGGATAGCGCCAGTGTACGCCTGGTGCAGGGACTGTTCGACGTACCCTTCAAAGAGGCAGGCATAGCTAGGGCCCATGCGAGTGCCCATAGCTACGCCTTGGATTTGGGGGAAGTGGGTAATTCTGTACTGGGCCTCTCCATTATCAGAGTGAGGCCCAGCGCAAGTTGGAGGAACAGCACCTCATATTTTGCTTGGGTAGTTTACACCCCAGTGGTATGAACATTGACTTCCCTAACTTCAGACAGCCCTTGCTTTCTCTCTCCATCCCCTTCCCAGTTCTTTGACTGGTCTTACTGTCTCCGACTACATTCTATCTTTTTTACACTGGTGATCAGGCATCTTGTTCTATCTGAGCTTCTCACTGTATGGAGATCATAAGTTTGTTAATATGGCATCTTGAATGTAGCTTAACCAAAGTGTTTCACAGAAACATTGGAGAAATTATTTTTAAAAGAGCTGGCATTGGAGCAAATGACCTAGGTTTTAATGAGTATAAGAAGCAACTGTAGATGCTGGTTTGCACCGAAGATAAACTCAAAATGCTGGCGTAACTCAGCGGGCCAGGCAGCATCTCTGGAGAACTTGGATAGTCTCCTATTCCTTTTCTCCTTTTCTCCAGAGATACTGCCTGACCAGCTAAGTTACTCCTTCATTTTGTGTCTATCTTGGGTTTTAAGGAGCATTGTCAAGGAAGAAAGGAAAGGGATTCTAAACCTTACAATTAGTGGCTGAAGTCACAGTCGCTGTCTTCAAAGTTATGCAGTTCAAGTGATGAGTTGAGAGCAGGAGGAGCGGGTTCTTTGTTGCTAAATGGGGGAGGAAATGAATTGTGCTGTTCCTACAGTTTCACAAGCTGTTTGCTTTAAGAGTAACTGAGGAACCTGTTTTGCTTTTTATTTGACAAAAAGAAGAGATTGTGAATGAACCATGTTGAGTTTCTGTTGTGATGAAGAAAATGTTTTTTATTATCATTCCATGACCCATTGGTTAAATACTATGAAATACTTGAAAGTGTCCAGGAAAAAGGATACATTTACTTATCTGTGGCAAAACTCCCTTCTATTTCATTGGTCTGATAGTGAAAGATAATTTTCACTTTCACTTAGTGAAAAGATAATTTCCTAGCTTCTCTTCTCTCTTTGGACCTGGTTGCTTAAACGTATATTCTTTTAAACAAATGCAGTTTGCTGTCTAATTTGTGCAAGATCAATTTAGTGCCTCTGCCGTATTGCTTCCTTCCCGTTGCTTTTCAAAGGACGTTTCTCCTGATCTAGTGTTTCTCCTATCTTGCACCTTTTGTCCACAACATCTCAGACTACAATATTGATCATTGATCATTTGAGCATTAAACGCCTGACCGCTGCTCTTTCACTCTCTTTCTAGATGATATAGCCGATATATCTGGTGCTGTTCCTCATCCTTTCAAATGTGTAATTATCTGCCTTGTGATAGAACGGAAAAGCCCCTTGACTTCTCTACCCTTGCAAGCAATCACCCATCTCCAGAAACCACTTTTCTCAGTACTTGAACATAATGCCAGTTCCCGGATTAATTAGTCATTCTACTGACAACGGTGGGTGAACCTTTCAAGGTAGGCTTCCAGCCGTGCCTCAGCACTGATAAGGATGTAAATCTACAAATTGCACCCTTTAGTGACGTGATCAGGGTGCCCTCTTCTCGTATCATTCCCTACAATTGCAGTTCTGCGGCTGACAATCGCAATTCTTACCCTGTACCACTAGGTTTTCTCTAGAATCTAATCTTGTTCTCTTCAAAAAGTTTCACTTGTGCACTGATCGCTGCCTTTCTTACATGCAATCCTAAATGAACTACCAGATAAATATGGGAATAGTGTTCTCCCTGGCCACAGTCTCTGGGTGATCCAATGGGGCAACACCTTTAGGCTGCTCTGTAACTTTAAGCCATACTTTACCAGTTAGTTAAACTACAATGATTCCTGTCTCTGCTGCTAACCCACCTATAGACTTTTGAAGTACAACAGGGAAACAGGCCCCTTCAGCTTACCAAGTCTGCTGCCGACCAGCCATCCCCAGACACTAGCACTATCCTATGCACTGGGGACAATTTACAATTTTCCCGAAGCCAATTAACCTACAAACCTGCAAGTCTTTGGAGTGTGGGAGGAAACATGAGCACCCGGAGAAAATCCACGGGGTCACAGGGAGATCGTGCAAACTCCATACAGATGGCACCCGGAGTTGGGATTAAACCTGGGTCTCTGGCACTGTGACTTCCTAATCTGCACAAATTTTTTAGTTTAGTTTAGAGATACAGCACGGAAACAGGCCCTTCGGCCCACCGGGTTCGCGCCAACCAGCGATACCCGCACATTAACACTAATGTAAACACCCACTAGGGACAATTTTTACATTTACCAAGCCAATTATCCTACAAACCTGTACATCTTTGGAGTGTGGGAGGAAACTGAAGATCTCAGAGAAAATCCACGCAGGTCAAAGGGAGAACGTACAAACTCCGTACAGACGGCACCCGTGGTCAGGGTCGATCCCAGGTCTCCAGCGCTGCATTCACCCTACCTCCCTATTTGGCTATCCCAGTACTCTGCTGGCTTGTCTCAAACCACCCACCCTCTAAATTGAGCCTGTCAAAAACTTTACTGCCTGTATCCTAACTTGCAGCACGTCCTAATTCACTTGTATTTGTTAACCTATATTGGCTACCATCCACTGTATTTCAATTTTAATTATATGCCTGTGTACAGATCTCTCATTGACCTACAATGTCCTTCAACCCGCTGAGAGCTGCTACTTCCTCTTAATCCAGCCTCTTGTGTGTGTGTGTGTGTGTGCTTTTTCTCCTGCCATCATTAGCTATTTCTTCAGTGAACTAGGTCTTCAGAATCTGAATTATTCCCTGAAGCCTCTCCCTTTCTCTTGTGAAGATTTATTTATCTGAAAATGCCCCTGTGACGCTGGAACTTTTACTTATCCTAAAAACGCCGTATAACTTGCAAGCTGCTGTGAAAAACTATATTAATTTGATATTGGTACTGATCGTTACTGACATAATTTTGATATTGTGGCCTACATAATCTGCTTACTTTTGCAAACTCCAAAATATAGGTTCAATAGTTTCTTGTCTACGTCACACAACACTATTCTAGATATTGTTTTGTAGTTGTAATATTGAAATAATTGTACAAGAAACTGGTACATTACGGCATTAATTTTTTGGTAATATTTTTTCAGTAACTTATTGTTAATCATGTCAATTAAAAAATCTTGCAACATTTATAGCTTGAAACGTTGACGTTTTAATTTAGTTAAATTGCATGATGTAACATCAAAAGCGCTTGGTTCCTTTTGCAGTGAACTATTGATGATCTTGCAACTTAAGATAAAATATCCCACAGAATCTTTCAGAATTCTTCTCAATCTCCTGCATTTGGAAATAGATGGAAATGCTGCAAATTAAGTCCTGTCAGGCAGCAATGTGATGAGGTTAATTATAACAGTGGTGAAGTGTGAAAGCATTGCGAGCCAAGTTCTCTGTCAGCGATGTGATATAGTGTTGTGAAAATTAGGTTTGGTGGCAATTTTTATTCAGTAATTGAAGTTAAAGGAGCTGTCCTGCTAAAGAACTTCATCTTTAGAATGTTCCAACGCACTTTACAGCTAGTGAAGTATTTTTGAGAGCATACTTGGTTTATTAATATAGAAATCCAAACCCTCAATAACAATATGTGTAGGAGGGAACTGCAGATGCTGGTTTACACCGAAATTAGACACAAAATGCTGAAGCAACTCATTACTTTTTAATTGAAGAACTTCAGCATTTTGTGTCTATCCTCAATAACAATAAGTCAGTAACCAAGAAGCTGGGCATCTGACTTAGTTTAGTTCAGAGTTACACCGCAGAAACAGGCCCTTCGTCCCCCTGTGTCTATGCCGACCAGTGATCCCTGCTCATACTACACACACTGGGGCCAATTTACAATTTTTACCAAAGCCAATTAACCTACAAACTTATCGCGTGAGAGGAAACCGGAGCACCCAGGGAAAACTTACACAGGCACAGGGTAGAGGGTACAAACTCCGTGCAGACATCGCCCATGGTCAGGATCAAACCCGGGTCTCTGGCACCGTAAGGCAGCAACTCGACCGCGGCACCACCTTATGTGGGCCACAAGTTCAAATTCCACTCCAGTTGTATTTAGATCAAAAAGAGTAATGGTAGTCGTGAAACTGTCAGATTGTTGTAAGGAAATCTGAAGAATGAAATCTATCCTTGCCTGATCTGGCCTTTCTGAGATTCCAGATCTATGTCAATTTGTTTGATCCTTAACAGTCCTCTGAAATAGACTAACTAGCCTTCAGAGTGATTGGGAAAGGGCATTGAATGCTGGGCAGCCTCTGATCCTCATATTGTATGAATGAATAAGCTTATTTTTTTATGATCTATTTTGGTTGAGGAATAATCTGGTCTCAAATTCTGTTTTGAATAAGTCTAATGAATTTCCACCTGCGTGGCCCAGTGGATCTAATACATTGTTGTTCTCTGAATGGTCTGTTCATCATTCTCTCAACAGCATTGATCATGTCTGGAGTGGGATCTGAATCCACAGACATGTTGACATTGGTGATAGTGTAAACAAAACACTTGATAACCATGGATTCTTTTATAATTCTTTAATTGACAATGGTAACTATTGGTAATCACTCAATTTTATTGTAAATTTCCATAGATTTGTCTTCATGTTTTGTATATCATTGCAGCCTAGTCGAGGTAGCTAGGTGCAGAATCGATGTTAAAAGTTGCCTGCCTTTGCGTTCTAGAAAATAATCCTAGTGGGCAAAATTATTCCATTAGAAGGTCATAATGTCATACAGCGTGGAAACATGCCCTTCGACCCAACTTGCCCATACCAACCAACATGTCTTATTTACACTTGTCCCATCTGCCTGTGTTTGTCTCATACCCCTCTAAACCTATCCTATCTATGTACCTGTCTAAATGTTTCTTAAACAATGCAATAGTATCTGCCTCAACTATCTCCTCTGGCAGCGTGTTCCATATACCCACCTACCCTTTGTGTGAAAAAGTTACCCCTCAGGTTCCTATTAAATCTTTACACCCTCACAGTAAACCTATGGTTCTCAATTCCTCTACTCTGAGCAAGATACGTAGTGCGTTTGCCTAATCTATTCTTCTCATGCTTTCCTACACCTCTATAAGATCACCCCTCATCTTCCTGCGCTCCAAGGAATAGAGACTGAAGAAGGGACCCGACCTGAAATGTACCAATCCATGCTCTCCTGAGATGCTGCCTGACCCGCTGAGTTGTTCAAACACATTTGTCTTTTTGATTAAAATAGAGATTTGTTTGAATTTGACCCTCATTGAAATCAGTGCGCCCACTGGACTAATCTCCCCCATCAAGCAAGAGGTGCAGAAGTTTGAAATCGTACTTCTCCTGATTCAGCTGCTATCAGGAAACGGAACCATCCTATCACCAATTCAACCTCATTGGAGACCTTCGGACGATCTTTCATTAGATTTTACCGGACTTTATCTTGCACTAAACGTTATTCCCTTTATCCTGTGTTTGTATACTATGAATGGCTTGATTGTAATCATGTTTAGTCTTTTTGCTGACTGGATAGCATGCTACAAAAAAGTTTTTCACTCTACCTCAGTACCCATAACAATAATAAACAATTTATTTAAGAAGTAACTGCAGATGCTGGAAAATCGAAGGTAGACAAAAGTGCTGGAGAAACTCAGCGGGTGCAGCAGCATCTATGGAGCAAAGGAAATAGGCAACGTTTCGGGCCAAGTCCCTTCTTCAGAAGATGGGTTTCGGCCCGAAATGTTGTCTGTTTCCTTCGCTCCATAGATGCTGCTGCACCCGCTGGGTTTCTCTAGCACTTTTGTCTACCTACAATAATAAACTAAACTAATGCCAAGTTAAGACAGGTTTAGTGGACAGATTCCGCAGCTTAAGTGTTGGGAATTCTGATGAGGTTGGTGCTCTTGCTGGACTCCACAATCAGGCGTTTGGTGGAATGCAGTTGTCCTGCCATGCTGCTGTTACGTAGGAGTCCCAAGAATCAAATTTATATAAAGAGAAGCCGAGGGTCTAAGCAGAACTGGAGACAAGAGTGTAAAGAAGCTGGAATCTTGATGGAAAAGATAATTGCTGGAAGAATCTAGGCAGGTTGGGCAGCATCTTTAGTTTAGTTTAGAGAGAGAGAGTGAGAAAACAGACCCTACGACCCACTGAATCCACACCAACAATCAATTATTCGTACACTAGTTATATCCTACACACTAGGGACAACTAGCGAAAACCACAGCACCCGTAGAAAATCCGCATGGTCACAGGGAGAATGTACAAACTCCGTACAGACAGCACCCGCAGTCAGGATCGAACCCATGTCTTCCGCGCTGTAAGGCAGCAACTCTACCGTTGCGCCATGTGGCGCCCTGTGCATCTGTGGGATAATGTGTTGGCCTCGGAATCTTTAAAATTGTCCATCTACTTCCTCCACAGATGATGCCTGATCCGCTGAATACCTTCAGTGCTTTGTATTTTTCTCAGCGGAACTGTTGACTTTAAATCAGAAAATCGGGGCAGGCGATGGGGGTGTCATTTCCAGTTTGAAAGGAAAAAGCTTTTAGTTTCGGCATTCTTTTCATGCTTTTTTAATGGAAAGCTGTGGTGGTATTGGTATTTGTTATGCAGGAAGTTAACCGGTGTGAAAGATTTTTTTATGTGGCATTGTATTTTGTTCATGTGTTCGATACACTGAAATATTTTCCATTATTGCTGTTTGATCTACTTTCCAGGGAGTGGAAATACTTCACTGTTGATCTTTCAGTCGCCCTCCTGGATAGCATTGTTCACCAGAGAGATGAAAAATATTGAGCTCTGCGCTTCATTTGAATGCACATCTCAGTATGATTGTTCACGGAGAAATTTGATAGAAATTTGATAGAAATTAAATCCAACAGAGCTTATTCTGTTCCTAATACATAATTTGTTGTTTAGATACCGGTAGTGTTATTGTCTAAGGGTTTTGAGTAGGAAGTTAATATTGTACAAATGTTTTTTTTGTTTTATTGTCACGTGTATCAAGATGGAGTGGAAAATGTTTTATGTGTTAAGTCAAATTATACCATTACGAAACACAAAAGGGAAAATAAAGAGTACACAAAAAGCTGGAGAAACTCAGCGGGTGCAGCAGCATCTAAGGAGCGAAGGAGATAGGCGACGTTTCGGGTCGAGACCCTTCTTCTGATGTCAGGGGAGTGGGTGGGACAAAGATGGAATGTAGTTGGAGACAGTAAGACTAATGAGAGAACTGGGAAGGGGGAGAGGATGGGTGACATTTCGGGTCGAGACCCTTCTTCCGACTCTTTAGAATATAGTGTTACTCCGACAAAGAAAGAATAGATTTTGAAAAAAAATTCAGGGCAGCCATGTAAAAGTCTGGAAAATTTACCCTGGGCATATTCAAGGTTTGTTCAAGAGTGATATATTGAGGGGTTTTGATTATTAATTGAATAGTAAAGAATAAGAATATCCCTGGGTATCAAGTGTCTGAACTTGCTGTTTGCACTATCAGTGTCAAGACGTATTTTAGTTTTTTTCAGGGCTACTAAAAGATCACCAGGGAAGTATTTTCACTCCATGGAAAGTAGATCAAAATAAACTAGTTTTTAGTTGTGTGTAAAGGTACAGTGTGGAAACAGACATTTCGGTCCACTGAGTCTGCGCCAAACAGCGATCCCTAACACTATCCGACACACTATGGACAATTTTATCCCTACAAACCTGTACGTCTTTGGTGGGAGGAAACAGGGGCACCCGGAGAAACCCACGGTCGGGGGAGAATGTACAACCTCCGTACAGACAGCATCCGCAGTCGGGATCGAACCCGGGGCTCTGGTGCTGTGAGGTAGCAAGTCTACCGCAGCATCACCATGTCGCCCTTGTCTGAGTCTGGGTTGGAGCTTTTGTATTGTTTACCCGACAGAAGAGGGGAGAACAGAGATTGAGCGGAATGTGAATGGTCCATGATTATGTCTGCTGCTTTCCCAAGATAACATGACTTATAGACGGAGTCGAAGTGGAGGGAAGCTAGTTGCGTGATGGACTTTGCTGCGTTTTCAACTCTACTTCTTAGGGTCTTGGGCAAAGCAGTTGCCACACCAAGCTGTGATGCATCCCGATAGGATACTTTCTCTGCACATCTCTAGGAATTAGAGACTTTGGAGACTTGCAGAATTTCCTTAGCTTTTTGAGGAAGTAGATTAGTAAGATTGCAGATGATATTCAAGCAGGTCTTTTCTTAAACTGTGGAGATGGTTATCAATAATTACAGCAGGATCTTGATCAGCTGGGAAGTGTGCTGAGGAATTGCAAATGGAGTTTAAGTTAGAGAAGTGTGACGTTTAGCATTTTGGGATTTCAAACCATGTCAGGACCTTCACAGTGAACGGTAGGCCCTGGGAAGTCTTGTAGAGCAAAGAGATTTAGGAGTACAGGTAGCTAGTTCCTTGCAGGTAGATAGGTTGGTAAGGAAGGCTTTTGGCATGCTGGCCTTGGTTCAATCAAGGAATTGAGTATAGAAGTTGGGATGTAATGTTGCAGTTGTACAAGATTTTGATGAGGTCGCACTTGGAGTATTGCGTTCAGTTTTAGTCACTGTGCTACAGAAGAGATGCCATTAAGTTGGAAGGAGTACAGAGAATTTATACGGGCATGTTGCCAGGATCTGAGGGTCTGAGCTGTAGGACGTAGGCTAAGACTTTAATCCTTAGAGTGCAGGAGGCTCAGTGGCAATCTTATCGAGGTGCATAAATTAATGAGGGGAATATTTGGGGACAGCACAATGGTGTAGCTGGCAGAGACCCAGGTTCAATCCTGATGTTGGATGCTGCTCGGGTGTTGAATGCTGTTCATGTGGTATGTCTGTGTGGAGTTTGCGCGCTCTACTGTGACCATGTGGGTTTCCTTCAGGTGCTCTGGTTTCCTCCCACATCACAAAGATGTTGGTTAATTGGCCTCGGTATATTGCCGCTTGTAAGGGGTGGATGCGAAAGTGGAATCATATGGAACTTCTTTAAATGGGTGATCGATGGGAGGTGTTTTGATGGGCCGAAGGGCCCGTTTCCATGCTATATCTTCAAATCAATCAATCAGAATAGATAGGTGAATACCAGGGTAGGAATATCAAAAACTAGAGGGCATAGGTTTAAGGTGAGAGGGAAAAGATATAACAGTAAATTTACTTTTTCAAACAAAGGCTGGTAACGAGCTGCCAGATGAAGTAGGTACAAATAACAGCAATTGCTAGTTTATGAAAAAGACGCAAAGTGCTGGAGTTACTCAGCGGGTCAGACAGCATCACTGGAGAAAATGATAGGTGAAGTTTAGGGTCGAGATCCTTCTTCAGACTCATCCCTAAACTTCACCTATCCATGTTCTTCCTGAGAACAAAGAGGTCCTTCTGCAGTTGTACAGAGCCCTAGTGAGACCACACCTGGAGTATTGTGTGCAGTTGTGGTCCCCTAATTTGAGGAAGGACATTCTTGCTATTAAGGGAGTGCAGCGTAGGTTTACAAGGTTAATTCCTGGGATGGCAATACTGTCATATACTGAGAGAATGGAGCAGCTGGACGTGCACTCTGGAGTTTAGAAGGATGAGAGGTTATCTCATTGAAACATATAAGATTGTTAAGGGCTTCAACACACTAGAGGCAGGAAACATGTTCCCAATGTTGGGGGAGTCCAGAACCAGGGGCCACAGTTTAAGAATAAGGAGTAAGCCATTTAAAACGGAGACGAGGAAATGTTTTTTCTCACAGAGAGTGGTGAGTCTGTGGAATTCTCTGCCTCAGAGGACAGTGGAGGCAGGTTCTCTGGATGCTTTCAAGTGAGAGCAAGATAGGGCTCTTAAAAATAGTGGTGTCAGGGGATATGGGGAGAAGGCAGGAACGGGGTACAGATTGTGGATGCCGGTGCTGGCTCAAAGGGCCGAATGGCCTACTCCTGCACCTATTGTCTATTGTCCTGTTTCCATGCTGTATGACGCTTGAGGCATTGGTGTGCTTCTTGGTCGTAGCATCAACGAGGTTGGAATGGAACAAATTGATTAGACCGAGGAACTTAAAGCTCTTGACCATCTCTACTTCAGCTCCATTACTCCAGGTGGGTGTGCACCCCATTTGTCTAGAAAGGAACTGCAGATGCTGGTATATATCAATGATAGACAGAAATGCTGGAGTAACTCAGTGGGTCAGGCAATATCTCTGGAGAAAAAGGATTGCTGATGTTTCGGGTCGGGACCCTTCTTTAGAAGTCTGAAGAAGGGTCTCGACCCGCAGCATCAACTAGAGATGCTGCCTGGCCTGCTGAGTTACCCCGATGTTCATCCTGATGTTCATGGCCAGCTCCTTCATTTTGCGGGCATTGAGAGAGAATTGGTGGTAGGAGCTTCAACATGTGAAGTTTGACACCTACTTTCCCATGCCAATGCCAGTGGAGCGTGAACGAATGGAGTGCAAATGTTCCAAACGATGAGGAGAAAGGAAACCAGTGAGAAGCATTCCTGTTGATTAGCCACCAGTAGCTGTTTCAGGGTTGTGGCAGGGTCAGCCTGAAAGCAGTGCATTCTGCAATGGCACAGTTTTGGCCAGGAACCAGAAAAGCCTTGCATTCCAAACTTACAAGAAAATATTTAGTCATTGGTGACTTCTAGCTGAGCTGGCTCACTCGGGCTGAGAGCGTCTTTATGCAGAATGTGCCGTAGTGGAGAAGATGAACTGTGCTTTTGCTGCTTTACTGAGCCGTGCAGACCAGGGACAAGATGCTCTCAATCCTCCACTCGGTTGTCTAATCCCAGTTGACGTTATCCAAGGATCCAAGGATCCTAGGAAGGAGAATAAACAGAGGTTTGAGTGCATAATAGTCCATCCAACCTCTTTCATTAAGCAGCCCGCTAATGCTTGCTGCCATTTAGAATGATCATTTCGCGGAAATATTGCTTCTGATGACACCATAATTAAGGAATCGATGATTACAGAGGGGTGTGGGAAGTGCTACGTACAGGGGGGACAAATTTAGCAATTGTATTGTATCTTAAAATAAAGGACAGGACAGGCATGCTAGACTCCATTAGATGCTTTCAACTGTGTTCTTTCTGCTATTATTCGACATTCCACCCCCACACAGATACCTCCCTGTAAATAAAGTTTGGACAATATGTTTTCATACTTTTTTTTTACAAACATGTGCAGGAACATGCAGCATGGTTTGACTTGTTTATTGTGTCTTTTGACAGCCGGCTACTGTATTATGAATAATAGTATTGTGGAGCAATGTATGGGTCAGAGCAGTGCACATTCACATGACTGTAAAGAATTACATTCATCTCATGCTACATTGCAGACATTACACGTGCTGCTGCATAATTTCTATTCCTGGTTTACAGGTCATAACGCATAACGTTGGGCTGTAGCAGCCACAGTGCCCTCCATAATGTTTGGGCCACAGACTCATCATTTAATTATTGCCTCTGTACTTCATAATTTGAGATTTGTAATAGAAAAACATACGTGTGTTTAAAGTTGTCAGATTTTAATAAAGGCCATTTTTACACATTTTGGTTTCACCATGTTGAAATTATAGCAGTGTTTATACATAGTCCCCCCCATTTCAGGGCACCATAATGTTTGGGACGCAGCAATGTCATGTAAATGAAAGTAGTCATGTTTAGTATTGTGTTGCAAATCCTTTGCATACAATGACTGCTTGAAGTCTGCGATTCATGGACATCACCAGTTGCCGGGTGTCTTCTCTGGTGATGCTGTGCCAGGCCTGTTGTATTGCAGCCATCTTTAGCTTATACTTGTTTTGAGGGCTTGTCCGCTTCAGTTTTCTTTTCAGCATATAAAAGACATGCTCAGTTGGGTTCAGATCTGGTAATTGACTTGGCCACTGAAGAATTTATCATTTTTGAGTTTTGAAAAACTCCTTTGTTGCTTTAGCAATATGTTTGGGATCATTGTCTTGCTGTGGAATGAACTGCCGGCCAATCAGTTTTGAGGCATTTGTTTGAACTTGAGCAGATAGGATGTGCCTATACACTTAAGAATTCATTATGTTACTACCATCAGCAGTTATATCATCAATGGAGATAAGTGAGCCAGTACCTTCAGCAGCCATACATGTCCAGGCCATAACACCCCCCACCACCGTGTTTCACAGATGAGGTGGTATGCTTTGGATCTTTGGCAGTTCCTTCTCTCTTCCATACTTTGCTCTTGCCATCACTCTGATATGTTAATCTTCGTCTCATCTGCTCACAAGACCTTTTTCCAAAACTCTTGTTGCTCTTTTAAGTACTTCTTGCAAACTGTAACCTGGCCATCCTATTTTTGCGGCTAACCAGTGGTTTGCAACTTGCAGTGCAGCCTCTATTTCTGTTCATGAATTCCGTCTGTGGTCATTGACAAATCCACACCTGACTCCTGAAGATGGTTTCTGATCTGTCGGACAGGTGTTTGGGGATTTTTCTTTATTATAGAAAGAATTCTTCTGTCATCTTCTGTCATCCGGAGATCTTCGCTGGCCTGCCAGTACCTTTGCGATTAGTAAGCTCACCAGTGCTCTCTTTCTTCCGAATGATGTTCCATACAGTTGATTTTGGTAAGCCTAAAGTTTGGCTGACGTCTCTAACAGTTTTATTCTTGTTTTCCAGTCTCATAATGGCTTCTTTGACTTTCATTGGCACAACTTTGGTTCTCATATTGATAAACAGTAATAAAAGTTTCCAAGGGTGATGGAAAGTGGAGGAAAGACTAGGTGCTGAGAGTTCTCTTATAACCTGCATTAAGGGGGCAATTAAACACACCTGAGCAATTACAAAAGCCTGTGAAACGTGTGACCCAAACATTATGGTGCCCTGAAATGGGGGGACTATGTATAAGCACAGCTGGAATTTCTACATGGTGAAACCAAAATGTATAAAAATACCCTTTAATAAAATCTGACAATGTGCACTTTAACCACGTGATTTTTTTCTTTTACGAATCTCAAATTGTGGAGTACAGAGGCAAATAAATAAATGATGGGTCTTTGTCCCAAACATTATGGAGGGCACTATATTCGTGCTTAGATTTGGGTGCATGAGAGCATTAGCCTCTAGTTGTAAAGTCCACAGATAAAGGATCCTCTCTTTACGATTGATACATTGCATTTACTTGCAGCCGTCATATAAAATTGACTACAATAGTGGCTTTGTGCATGTAAGTGTAAAGTGCCCCATGGTTGTATGTAGAGCATGAATCGTAATATTCAGTCTGTTGTAATCTGTCGTCTTAAGGCTCGCAGTCAAGATGGATGAATAGTAAATATAGCTTAATATCCAAACAAACCCCGAGGTGCCATTTTATTACTGTCTGCAACTGTCACATTTCCATAGCGAGATTTTGGGGGGAGGATTGATGGAGAGGGCAGATTTATAATTGTTCGGCTATAAAGCACCAAAAAAAAGACTTCATATTCCTGCCTTTAAAATAAGCCAATTCCAGTGAAAATATAACAAAGATACAGAATTACAGAATCGTAAAATGCAGCACAGGATACAGATGTTAATCAATTTAGCCAAATTTACTGCAAATCCCAGCTTTTCACTCCGTGATCATGCATTATATTCTTTAGTGCTTTTCAGGTAGAAATCTTAATATCAAATCTCAATAGATGCGATATAGAAACCGGCTCTTTGGCCCAGTGAGTCCACACTGACCATCAATCACCCGTCCACACTAGTTCTGCGTGTAGGAAGGAACTGCAGATGCTGGATAATACCGAAGAAGGCCGCAAAATGCTGGAATAACTCAGCGGGTCAGGCAGCATCTCTGAAGAAAAAGGAATAGGTGGGTTTTGGGTCAGAACTGAAAGATGGGGGGGGGGGGGGGGGGAAGAACCTATTCATTTTCTCATGAGATACTGCCTCACCCACTGAGTTATTCCAGTATTTTGTGTCTATCACACTAGTTCTATGTTATCCCACTTTCCCATCCCTACCCACAAGGGTTAGTTTACCAAGACCAATTAATCTACTAACCCGCACGTTTTTGGGATGCGAGAGGAAACCGGAGCACCCGGAGGAAATCCACATGGCCATCAGAGAACGTGCAAACTCTGCACAGACAGCACCCGAGGTCAGGGTCTCTGGCGCTGTGAGACAGTGGCTCTACCTGCTGCTCCACTCTGCCGCTACGTGGGGAGATGGAGGAAATTCTACTTTCCGCTATCGTTTTTGCAAATTATATTAAGTCTGCAGCCTTGCATGCCTTTGGATTTCCTTTCTGTTAACTTTTATGTCAAAGTATTCTGGAAAACATTGAAGTTACCGATTTAATAGCGTCAATAAACTCCAGCAGATGTAAAGGGAAAAAGCGGTCCTGTTTGGTGTCATGGGAAAGACTACTTCATTGCCTTGTGTTAGCTGATAGCACTGTTGTTGATTTTTCCTCTAAGATCCAACATATCTAATGCAAAGCTTTGCTCCCCTCAATGCCTTTGCAAACTTAGGGGTGCAGCAAAATGTTTTTGATTTAGCAAAAAATTGAAATGTAAAAAGGCCCCAAAATCTTAAACGTCTGAAGAAGGGTCTCGACCCGAAACGTCGCCTATCTCCTTCGCTCCTTAGATGCTGCTGCACCCGCTGAGTTTCTCCAGCATTTTGTGTAACCCCCAAAATCTTAAAGTTGTGAACAAAATAAAATGCTGTGAAGGTGGCATGGTGGAGCAGCGGTAGAGTTGCTGCCTCACAGCACTAGAGACCCGGGTAAGATCCTGACTACGGGTGGTGTCAGTACAGAGTTTGCACGTTCTCCCTTTGACCACGTGGTCTTTCTCCGGGTGGTCCGGTTTCCTCCCACATTACAAACATGCATGGGTTTGCAGGTTAATTGGCTTCTGAAAATTGGCCCGAGTTTGTAGGATCGAACTGGTGTACAGGTGATCGTTGGGCAGCGTGGGCTGAAGAGTCTGTTTCCACAGTGTCTCTAAAATAAAAAACAAAACTGATAACAATTTAAGAAACGATACGTAGTCTTGAGAATTCTCTTGCCACATTTTTGGTCAATCATTTTGCTGTCATATTTGTGTCGACATTTAACTTTGTAAATTGTCAGTTATCAATTTTTCCCCATTTAGTTGTGATGTGTCGAGTGTACCAGAGTGCATTGATCTGTTTGCAGAGTTTTTAAGTTGTTTCTGAAGTTCATTTCCTTTCATTTCTTCCATAATATTTTGTGGGCCTTGCTACTGTTTACCAGACTGTTTGTTTTAAAGGAAACTATGGTTAACTTGAGAAGAAAAAAAAAAATAGTAGTGGAGGAATGGACTGAATACTTAGCTGTTGTTTTATAACCTTGATGCATAAACGGGAATGAGAAGGCTCAAGAGAAGATTATAGACAAGGAGATAATGAAAGACACTGGCACGACCACGGTGAAAGGGCACCACAGTGGCGCAGCTGGTAGACCTGCTGCCTCACACTGCCAGAGACCCAAATTCAGCCAGCATCCTGACCTTGGGTGCTGTCAGTGTAGGGTTTGCACGTTCCGCCGGTAACTGCTCTAGTTTCCTCCAGCATCCCAGTGGTGCGGGTTTGTAGGTAAATTGAGCTCCGTAAAATTACTCCGAGTGTGTTGGGAGTGGATGAGAAAGTGGGATAACACAGTACTAGTGTGAACGGGTGGGCGATTGAAGGTCGGCGTGCTCTCGGTGAGCTGAAGAGCCTGTTTCCACGTTGTGTATATCTAAACTAAAAAGGCACTTTATCCCACTGATTTGCATGCTTGGAATGTTTGAAGATTTTTGACCATCCTTCGTCCATTCTTTGAAATGCAAATTGAGTCAAATATCTCCCTGTGTAACGGCTCTGCTTTTAAAACGGGGATTAAGTGGGTAATTACAGACTCGTTCAGACCAACGTAAATACTTTATATGCTTCCAGGGGCCAGAACCTGAAACCAAATTAATATGTGGAAACATGAGTTAATGAAGGACAGCTGTCAGGAATTTGTAAACAGAAGGTTGCATTCTTATTACTTCATAGAGCTCTTTGCAGAAATAACAAATTACATCCACAAAATGATGCTGCAGTTTCAAAAATCATTTGATCACCTTGTGGCAGAGAGTGCTAGGCTTTAAATGGGATTCTTGTGACCGGGTGAGAGAAAGCTTGGTTTGAAGTGAAGGAAAAGATTTGTTAATGAATGACATCTGGATTGGAGCATTATAAGTAGTGACGGCAATCGTTGTTAATCCCAGGTTAGTGTCAGAGCTGCCATTTTCATTATGAAAATATTCTTTGAAATGGAATGCCACGAATGTTTGCAATCCAATTAGCATTTCAAAAGGGACAAATAAGTGACTTGGGTTGTACATGCACGCACGAGTTCGGAGCTTGGGGACACAATGAAATTTAGTGCATGGAAATTAGATGAGATATTTGAAAGGGAGGAGGAATCTTTAACCTAATTGTAAAGACAATGTGAGGGAGATCAGGTCATAGAGTCTTCCAGTGGAAACAAGCCCTTTGGTCCAACATGCCCTCAACGGCCAACATGTCCCAACTCTACTAATCCCACCTGCCTGCGTTTGGTCCATAGCCCTCTAAACCCGTACTATCCATGTGCCTGTCTAATTGTTTCTCCAAAGTTGGGATAGTCCCAGCCTCAACTACCTCCTCTGGCAGCTCGTTCCAGACACCCACCACTCTTTGTGTGAAAAATTGACCCCTCTGGTTCCTATTAAATCTTTTCCCCCCTCACCTTAAAAAAAAAGGTGCCAGAATCTTTAAAAGTAGCAGCACTAGGTAGGTTTTTCCCCCCAAAAAATCATTTAATCAACTGTGCAGTGGGTGCAGAATCTGAACCTAAAGGGTCTGTCCCACTTAGGCAATTTTTTAAGGCGACTAGGCTGTCGCCACTCGGTCGCCAGGGTGTCTGTCACCTGTATGGTCGTGATCGTCTCCTCATGCGCCCAAAGAGTCGTAGCATCTTTCTGGTTGCCGCTGGATTTTGAAATGTTCAAAACTTTTCGGCGACTGTGGGCTTATCGTAGCTTGTCTGCTCCTGACGTAGGTGCTATTGTAGGTTGTCGCCAGGATGGCGTGGATTGTTGCTGGTGCTGACTTTGGTGAATTCCATTGTCGTAGTTGCCAGCAGTCGCCTAAAAAATTGCCTAATGGGACAGGCCCTTATCACAAAACCTGTG
Organism: Okamejei kenojei; assembly: GCA_035221665.1. Taxonomy (NCBI): domain Eukaryota; kingdom Metazoa; phylum Chordata; class Chondrichthyes; order Rajiformes; family Rajidae; genus Okamejei; species Okamejei kenojei. The sequence continues at coordinate 5,435,729 of CM069163.1, read as the reverse complement.
CAGGTAACTGTTTTACCATTAAAGTTCCAGTTTTAGTTGCCCTACTTTATGAAGGATGTCAAGCCCATAGAGATAATGCTGGTGTCTTTTTAGGTGACAAGGACGTTAGAAAAACGGAGAAAATTAAGAGGTGGAATATAAATGCTCAAAATCTTAATTAAAATATAGGGGGAAATATTTCTACTCATTGTTGTACAGGCACCGTGCTCCTCTTTCTGATTTGATCATCAACCAAACTAATTAGGAAACATTTTCATGTGAAAACTTGAGAAATGAGAAGGAATAGTGTGCGCATACTGGTGGCACGGTGGCGCAGCAGTAGAGTTGCTGTCTTACAGCGCCAGAGACCCAGGTTTGATCCTGACTACGGGTGCTGTCTGTATGGAGTTTGTACCTTCTCCCCGTGACCTGGATGGGTTTTCACCATGATCTCCGGTTTCCTCCCACACTCCAAAGACGTACAGGTTTGTACGTTAATTGGGATGGTAATATTGTAAATAGTCCCTAGTGTGTTTAAGATAGTGTTGGTGTGCGGGGATCACTGATTGGCACGGATTCAGTGGGCTGAATGGCCTGTTTCCGCGCTGTACCTGTAAACTAAACTACTGCTGTTATGCCACTGAGTAGTAATTTTAAGAATAAAATTGTATAAGACCAATAACCTTATCCAGATAGACACAAAAAGCTGTAGAAACTCAGATAGCGTCTCTGGAGAAAAGGAATAGGTGACATATTGGCTTGAGACCCTTCTTCTGACACATTTCTCCAGAGATGCGGTCTGACCCGCTGAGTTACTCCAGCATTTTGTGTCGATCTTCAGTTTGAACCAAATCCTGTAGTTCCTTCCAAGTAGTAATACATAAGAAACAAACTTGAAAAGACTGGCAATAATTAGAATTGAGATCAGTTGTTGGATGAAATGTTGCAAGTATTTTGAAAAGAAATGTTAGGAAGCTTGGGGAAAGGACAGAAATTGGATTAAATGCAGAAATTATCAGAGGATTGTTATGAGCAGTTATGAATGAATGGCTCACCACGGGCTGCGAAATTGGAATCTTGCGAAGACATTATTTCTTTAAAGAAACCTTGGATTTACTTCAATGTTTTTTAAAAAAAAGTCAGGACTGGATGCCATCTTAAACCCCAGACGGCACTACTTCAGTAGTTTTCATTGAACATTATAATTTTTCTTTTTATGAAGATTAGGACTTCAAAAGCCACTTTGCTGCACCCATTTCATTTCATGAACCTAAATATTATTTTTTTTCTCATAACTGATTTCTGGAAAATAAATTATGTATTCCAAAAGTTTGATAGGTTTTTTGATTTTGGCAAATCCTTATTTTTACATTTAGCTTGTGCATTTATCATCTTGCCACTCTTTCGTTAAGTTCAATGTAAAATTGCAATAGTTAAGAATGTAATTAAGCCAGTTAAAAGATGGTAGCTTTACTTGACTACCGATTTATTTCAAAGTGAAGTTTTTTTGCTTCTGCCCCTCGTGATAAATTAGTCTTTTAATCCAAATTAGTGGTTATTTTATTGGCCTTTGACATTTTTTTGTTTTATTTCAACACAGTAGGAAAGAAGTTATTAAGTTGTAAAGGGTACAGAGATGATTTACGAAGATGTTGCCAGGACTCAAGGGCCTGAGGTACAGCAAGTGGTTGAGCAGGCTAGGCGGATAAGGGGTGATCTTACAGAGATGTACAAGATCATGAGAGGAATAGATAGGGTGAATGCATAGTCTTTAGACATTTACATGGATTGGACAGGTTCAGAGGGATATGGGCAAAATGCAGGCAAGTGGAACTAGTGTAGATGGTGCCTGTGGGTCGACTTGGGCAAGTTGGGCCGAAGGGCCTGTTTCCATGCCGTATGACTGACAGTGAGTTGTGATACTTCCTGTTGGGTGCATGAGCATTGACATTTGTTAGACAATGCAGGCATCTGGATCGGGTCTGATTTAGTGCAGGATTGCTAGGATTTGTATACCAGTGTGCAAGCTTCTTGTGCTCATTGTTTTTTTAATTTCCAGTTGTAAGCCAATTGAAAACAATTTCAATGAGGTTTAAGGTGAAGGAGAAAAGATTTAATAGGAATCTGAGCGGTAACTTTTTCACACAAGGGTGATGGATATATGGAACGAACTGCCAGAGGAGGTAGTTGAGGCAGGGATTATCGCAACGTTTAAGAAGCAATTACACAGGTACATCGATACAACAGGTTTAGAGGGATTTGGGCCAAACGTAGACAAGTGGATGAGTGTAGATGGGAGATATTGGTTGGTATGAACAAGTTGGGCTGAAGAGCCAGTTTCCACATTATGACTCGATAAGTGATTTCTCTCCTGAAAGATTGAGTGTTGGTGGCAAGTTGGGTTTATGGGCTTTGTCGCAGCTGAACCTGTTTATCTGCACCCAAATTCCATTCACCAGCAGACTCTGGATAGCAGACAGCAACACAAGCCCGGGTTGATTTCAATTTTCATCAGCCGCCCCCTGCCCAAGGGAGCTGAGGCTAATTATAGGACACTCATCCAGTGTCCCAGTTAATATCAACTAACCCAGTGCAGCTGGGAATTGAATGAGGTCAAGTAGAATACTCAGCAAGGCTGGTCCACTGAGCTATGGGGAAGAAACTAAGTTCATGTTATTTTGAGTTGCTTAAAAGCACGTGTCTTGTTGCACTGCGCAATGAATCTGGATTTTGGTTCTGCTTACTTTCTCCTTTATCAGGTTGTAATCACAACTTGTCTATAATAGTATGGACGAACGAAAGTAATTGCCTACTCAGGTGGCCAAGTCAAGTTGCAAAATGACTTTTGGCCAATTATTAACTGCTTGCCATTTTTTTAAATGAAAGGAGAAAAATGCAGCCCACCAAAATAGAGCAGATATCCTTTGGTGTGTAGTATTTGACAGTTTAAGGGAAACATTTGTTTCTGTGTGAGAAGGAACAGCAGATGCCGGTTTACGCCAAAGATAGACACAAAACTGTTGGAGTAACTCAGCAGGACAGGCAGCATCTCTGGAGAGAAGGACAGGGTGACGTTTCGGGCCGAGACCCTTCTGCAGACTGAGAGTCAGGGGAAAGGGAAACGAGAGAGATCGACGGCGGTGTCGAGAGATATAGATCAAAGAAATGAAAGATTTCATTTTCAATGAAACAGCAATGACTACTTCCTTGATCACGGGACTTTTTGTATATCTTTCATTTCTTTGTTCTTTATCTCTCTATATCGCCGTCGATCTCTCTCGTTCAGAATGAAGAAGGGTCTCGACCCGAAACGTCACCTATTCCTTCGCTCCATAGATGCTGCCTCACCCGCTGAGTTTCTCCTGCATTTTTGTCTACCTTCGATTTTTCCAGCATCTGCAGTTCCTCCTTAAACTCGATTTAAAAGTGCATTTGGGAATGTTTCCTTGAGGGTAGAGATGGTGCTGTCATGTCCTTCAAGTGTTTTATACTACCCCAATGCTTTGTATAAAATTAATCCCACACAAACCTGCCCAATCCTGCGCAATATCCGCAAAAACGCAGCAGAAAGCATTTTACCGGGATGCATCATAACACGGTTTGGGAACAGCTCCATCCAAGACCGCAAGGAATTGTGGACGCAGCCCAGACCATCACGCAACCAACCTCTCTTCCATTGACCCCATTTACCCCTCGCGCTGCCTCGGCAAGGCCAGCAGCATAATCAAGGACGAGTCGCACCCTGGCCACTCCCTTTTTTCCCCTCTCCCATCAGACAAAAGGTACAGAAGTGTCTTAAGGAATAGGAGTAGAATTAGGCCATTCGTCCCATCAAGTCTATTCCGCCATTCAATCATGGCTGATCTATCTCTCCCTCCTAACCCCATTCTCCTGCCTTCACCCCATAACCTCTGACAACTGTACTAATCAAGAATCTATCTATCTCCGCCTTAAAAATATCCATTGACTTGGCCTCTCCAGAGCCAGCACACCCTTCCTCAGATATGGTGCCCAAAATTACTCGCAATATTCCAAATGCGGCCTTATAGAGCCTCAACATTACATCCCTGTTTATGTATACAAGCCCTTTTGAAAGTTTGCTTTCTTTACTACCCATTCGACTTGCAGATTATTTTTTTGGGAATCCTGCACCCAGCACTCCTACGTCCCTTTGCACCTCCGATTTCTGGATTCTCATCCCATTTAGAAAGCAGTTCACATATTTATTCCTCCTACCAAAATGCCTGATTCCATCTGCGTGAAGTGTTAATACTCATACGTTGTGACGGGCAGAGCCATTTTGGTATCGAACCGTCGTTGGTCGGGCTCGAACTCTCGCGTGGACCGGGCGTGATCTGGGTCAACCAATCATGTGGTCAGGGGGGCGGGCTGTCGTGGGGTGAGAGAACAAAGGATTGGCAGTTGGAGTGGAACTCGGGTGTGCTCACCAGCGGCCACACGGTAATAGTTAAATATTAACTTGATGCGCATGTGAACGAAGCGGTTAATTATTAAACAGAGTGTTTATACAACATGTGGACCTCTACAGTGGTGACCCCGATGATCCAAAACAGCCTATTTTGGATTTTATCATGTTTGCAGCCGACAAACCAAACCAGTAGAACGCAGTTTTGATTAAACTGCCCACTTTCTGGACATCACTGCCCCTGGTGTGGTTTGAACAGGCTGAAGCCCAATTCCACATTCGCCAGATCACAAATTCTACTACATGGTCAGTGTGCTGGACGAGTACACCGCAGGGCGTCAAATCGATTACCTTCGGCAGCCACCAGCCGACGGCAAGTATGAGGGCCTCAAAACGTTCCTCTTGCGCACTTTCGGTCTCAGCAGCCATGACAGGGCTCCAGACTCCTGCACATGGATGACCTAGGCGACCGCAAGCTGCCCGTGCTTGTGGATGAAATGCTCGCCTGGGTGGACGGATACAAGACCTGCCTCCTGTTCCAACAGGTGTTCCTCGAGCAGATGCCTGATGACATTCAACTGCTCCTCGCGGACGATGATTTCACCAACAGCTGACTGCCCGTGCGGACGTGCTGTGGCAGGCCAAACAGCAGGGTGGAGCCACCATCAGTAGGGTGTCGGCGGGTCAAGCGGCCGGTCCCAGCCTCCACCGGAGGCAGTGAGGCTGGCCACAAGCGACGCCAGCAAAGGTACGTGATGCTACTACCACCAAAGGTTGGGTTCCGAGGCCCGCCGATGCTTGCCGTTGACTGGTGGCTGGCAAAGGTAATTCCCCCATGTCACACCTTCCCAGTTCACAACGGCCAGCCCCAAGCACGGGGTGAAGCACCATATCCACACCACCGGACCACCACTCTGTGCACGCGCACGCAGGCTGCCCCCCGACAAGCTCCAACTGGGCAAAGACGAGTTCCGCAGGATAGCGGAAATGGGCATAGTGCGCTGCTCTGACAGCCCGTGGGCATCTCCACTTCACATGGTCCCCAAAGTGTCTGGGGGCTGGAGGCCCTGTGGGGACTACCGCCGTCTCAACGACGTCACAATGGCCGACCGGTACCCTGTCCCTCACATCCAGGATGTCAAGGCCAATCTGGACGGCGCCAAGGTTTTTCCAAAATCGACCTGGTACGTGGCTACCATCAGATTCCAGTCCACCCGGACGACATCCCCCAGACAGCTCTCATTCAGATTCAGATTCAATTTATTGTCATTGCACTTTTCAGTACAACAAAATGGTTTAGCCTGCAGTCATACATAGAATAAATAACAAAACACACACTCAACACAGTTTTACATCCACCACAGTGGGTCCACCAGGCATCTCCTCACTGTAATGGAAGGCAAAAGTCCCAAAGTCCATGTCTCTTCTCTCCTTGTTCTCCCTCTGCGCTGAGGCGATCCAGGCCTCCGATGTTGTGACCCAGCCGGGTGATGGTAAGTCCAGCGGCCGCATCCGAGCTCCGCGAACGGGCCGGTGCAAACACCGCGGCCCGGTGCGGTCGAAGCTGCCGCCCTCCAGTCCAGCGGACGCAGCTGTTGTTGCGGGAGCTCTGGAAAAACAGGTCACCACCCTGTGACCTGCGAGCTCCCGACGATGCCGTCCACTGGCCCACGGCCGAGACCACTGGGCCCGCGGCCGAGACCACTGGGCCCGCGGCAGAGTCTCTGAAGTCCGGTCGGAAGTCGGGTCGCAACGCCATCACAGCCCCGAAGTCGGCCAGCCTCGCGTTGGTAAGTCCTGGCTCTGCCTCCGGAGCCTCGGTCGGTCCCTGTTGGAGGCCGTCAGCTCCGCGATAGGCCTCAGCGCAGACGGAGACGGGGGATACGGCAAGAAAGGTTGCATCGCCCCGAAGGAAGAGTCAAAAAACAAGTTTCACCCACCCCCCCCACCCCCCCCCCCCAAACATACACAACTAAAATAAACCGAAATAAACTGTAACAGTGGGACAAAATAAAACAAAAAAAGAAAAGACAAACGGACTGCAGGTGAGCCGCAGCTGCAAGGCAACGCCGCCACTTCCGGGATGGCCGGAATCACCCTATTCGGGCTTTTTGAGTTCCCACGGATGCCTTTCGGCTTCAAGAACGCCTCCCAGGTTCATGGACACGATGGGCTGCGGGCTGGACTTTGTGTTCCTTTACCTCGATGACATCCACATCGCCAGCTGCTCTTCCCAGGAACACCGCGCACACCTCTGGCTGCGCTGCCAGCAGCTCAACGACCATGGTCTGGCCATCCACCTTGCCAAGTGTCAGTTTGGCCTCCCTTCCTCGGCCACCACATCAACCAGCAGTCCCGCTCCCGACCAAGGTCAAGGCCATTCGCCAGTTTCCCAAACCCTCTACGGCGAAGGGACTCCAAGAGTTTGTCGGCATGGTAAACCTCTATCACCATTTCGTGCCAGCAGCTGCCAGGGTCGTGCAACCGCTGTTCAAGGCCAACAAACCAAGACACCTCATTTGGAACGACGCAGCCACGACTGCTTTCAACAACGCCAAGGAGGCTCTGGCAAGGGCGACGATGCATGGTTTACGCACCTGGCACAGCTGTGGGCGGAGTGCTGGAACAACTGATCGATGGAAGCTGGCAGCCCCTCACCTTTTTCAGTCGTCACCTGAGATCGCCCGAGCAGAAGTACCACGCTTTCGACCGGAAGCTCCTCGCGCTCGACCTGGCCATCTGGCATTTCCGCTACTTCCTCGAGGGCAGAGGTTTCGCTGACTACAAGCCACTCACATTTGCCTTTGCCAAGGTGTCCCGGCAGCAGCGTCACTTGGCCTACATCTCCTTGTACACGACTTGCATCCAGCACATCGCGGCAAGAGCAACCAGGTTGTAGATGCATTGCCCTGCACCGCCATCAATGCCATCCATGCTTTGCCCCCAGGTGTCGACTACACAACCAGCTAGAGGATGAGGAGATGCTCGCCTACCGCACAGTCATCTCAGGCCTGTTGTTGGAGGCCTACTGGAGAGCCGAGACCCATCATCTCTGCAGCCTGGCGCCGCCGGATTTTCAACATGGTTCATGGTTTAGCTCACCCTTCCATCCGGGCAACAACGGCACTCGTGACAGCCAAGTTCATGTGGCACGGGTTGTGCAAACAGGACGGCAACTGGGCCAGAGCGTGCATCCCCTGTCAAACCTCAAACATTCAGCGACACATCAACGTGCCGCGGCAGAATTTTGTCCTGCCACACCGGTGTTTCGAACACACCCATGTCAACATCGTTGGACCGCTGCCCCCATCCAGAGGTGTCGCCCACCTTTTCACCATCATCGACCGATTCACGAGATGGCCGGAAGCCGTCCCGCTCTCGGATACGTCCACTGCGATGTGTGCACGTGCATGTGCCCGCGCTGCCCGCTTTGGTGTGCCGGTGGACATCTCCGACAGAGGTGCGCAGTTCACCTCCAAGTTGTGGTCAGCAATGGGATGGCTGCTTGGCGCTCAGCTGCACCTCACTACAGCCTACCACCCACAAGCCAACTGCCTTATGGAGAATAGGTGCAGGAGAAGGCCATTCGGCCCTTCGAGCCAGCACCGCCATTCATTGTGATCATGGCTGATCGCCCACAATCAATAACCCGTGCCTGTCTTCTCCTCATATCCCTTGATTCCACCTAGAGCTCTATCTAACTCTCTCTTAAATCCATCCAGTGATTTGGCCTCCACTGCCCTCTGTGGCTGGGAATTCCACAATTTCACAACTCTCTGGGTTAAAAAGTTTTTTCTCACCTCAGTCCTAAATGGCCTCCCCTTTATTCTAAGACTGTGACCCCTGGTTTTCACCGGCACCTGGAGACATCCCTAAAGGCACGGGCCCGGACTGGATGCACCAGTTGCCGTGGTCCTGCTGGACATATGCACTGCCCCGAAGGAGGACCTGGCAATTTCCTCGGCTGAGCTGGTGTACAGGGCCCCGCTTACGGTCCCAGGGGACTTCATCTCGGCAGCACGTGGATATCAGGAACCGCCCACGACCATGCTGACGCACCTCCGAGAGAAGGTGGGCACACTCTCCCCAGTCCCAACGTCCCGCCACGGACTCGCCACCACGTCTTCCTTTGCCGCGATTCCCACCGTAACCCACTGCAAAGGCCTTACGAAAGGTATTGCAACACGGCACCACGACCTTTGTCATCAACATGGGCGGCAGGCACGAGACTGTCTCCGTAGACCATCTTAAGCTGGCACACTTGGACATTGACAAACCAGTGCAGGTGGCACAGCTCCGCCGTAGAGGGTATCCACCGTCACGACCGCACCCACCCTCAACTCTGCCAGCTGCGACCCCGAACACTGGAGACAAGTCCACGAGATCGGGCCGCCTCACTTGTGAGCCTAACCGCCTCCTTTACTCTGGTTCTGGAGGGGGGGCCATGTGGCGGGCTGAGCCGTTTTGGTATCGAACCCTTCGTTGATCGAGCTCGGACTCTCGCGTGGACCGGCATGATCTGTGTCGACCAATGACGCGGTCAGGGGGGCGGGTCATCGTGGGGTTAGAGAATGAAGGATTTGGCTGTTGGAGTTTAACTCGTGTGTGCTGACGAGCGACGGCACAGTAATAGTTAAATATTAACATTGATGCGCCTGTGAGCGACGGGGCTGTATTGGTTAATTATTAAACGGAGTGCTTACACAACACGTGGACCTCTGCAACGTCCAGATTCAGAGATAGTTTCTTCCCAGCTGTTATCAGGCAACTGAACCATCCTACCGACAACTGGAGTGCAGTCCTGAGCTACCATCTATCTAATTGATACCCTCAGACTATCTTTGATTGGACTTTACTGGACTTTATCTTGCAGTAAATGTTATTCACGTTAATGCCATTATCATGTATGTGTACACTGTGGACGGCTCGATTGTAATCTTGTGCTGTCTTTCCACTGACTGGTCAGCACGCAACAAAAGCTTTTCACTGTACCTAAGAACACGTGACAATAAACTAAACTCAAGATTTGTTCCTCTTAAGTTAAGCAAATAGTATTTTCCATCTAAGGAAGGATTGTGCTATCTATTCTAGCTGCATTTTGTTGAGAACAATATTACAGGGTGTGGGGGAAGAATGTTTGGGTTCAGTTAATATTAGTGTACCATCTTAACCTGGTGGGCCGAAGGGAGATGGAGAACTTATCGTTGTGCTTTAGGTGCCATTTTAACATGGATCCCTTCCTGACCCTTGATTCTTTCTAACCATTTTACACAGCTTGACTTTTAGGTATGCCATACTTCCTCTAAATTGATTTTGACAAGGGTATTTTTTTTTAAATGCCACTAATTTAATGTTGTTGTTAGGACCACCTCCGACTCAAAAGATCTATACAACGCGTAAAAGTAATCAATCAATATTTTCTATAAGCTTGCCACTTTTACCCTGGGAATACGTGGTCAAAACTGAAATTACTGAAATTCAGTCAAGCTACCTCCCTGTAAGGCAGTTCTAAATGGATTTGAGATTTCTTGGTGCTACAGTGCCCTCCATTATGTTTTGGATAAGGACCCATCATTTATTTATTTGCCTCTGTTCTCCACAATTTGAGATTTGCAATAGAAAAAAAATCACATGTGGTTAAAGTGCACATTGTCAGATTTTAATACATTTTTATACATTTTGGTTTCACCATGTAGAAATTACAGCAATTTTTATGCATAGTCCCCCCATTTCAGGGCACCATAATGTTTGGGACACATGGCTTCACAGGCGTTTGCAATTGATCTGGTACGTAATTAATTGCATTAAGTAGGTTATAAGAGTGCTCTCAGCACCTAGTCTTTCCTCCAGTCTTTTCATCACCTTTGGAAACTATTATTGCTGTTTATCAATATGAGGACCAAAGTTGTGCCAATGAAAGTCAAATAAGCCATTACGAGACTGAGATACAATAATAAAACTGTTAGAGACATCAGCCAAACCTTAGGCATACCAAAATCAATTGTTTGGGACATCATTAAGAAGAAAGGGAGCACTGGTGAGCTCACTAATCGCAAAGGGACTGGTAGGCCAAGGAAGATCTCCACAGCTGATGACAGAAGAATTATTTCTATTAATAAAGAAACACCTGTCCGACAGTTCAGAAACACTCTTCGGGAGTCAGGTGTGGATTCTGTCCGCAGAAGACTTCATGAACAGAAATACAGAGGCTACACTGCAAGATGAAAACCACTGGTTAGCCGCACAAATAGGATGGCCAGGTTACAATTTGCCAAGAAGTACTTAAAAGAGCAAAGTTCTGGAAAAAGGTCTTGTGGACAGATGAGACGAAGATTAACTTATATCAGAATGATGGCAAGATTAAAGTATGGAGGAGAGAAGGAACTGCCCAAGATCCAAAGCATACCACCTCATCTGTGAAACACGGTGGTGGGGGTGTTATGGCCTGGGCATGTATGGCTGCTGAAGGTACTGGCTCACTTATCTCCATTGATGATATAACTGCTGATGGTAGTAGCATAATGCCTTTACTTTCTGAGAAGGCTCAAAAAAGCCCACCTGTCCCCCCTGATCCTGACCAACTTCTACCGCTGTACCATCGAAAGCATCCTGACCACCTGCTTTACGGTATGGTACAGCAGTTGCACCGTAGCAGACAGGAAGGCACTACAACGGGTGGTGAAAACCGCCCAGTACATCATCGGTGCCCCGCTCCCTGCTTTGGATGCCCTCTACTGAAAACGGTGTCTGAGACGGGCTGGGAAGATCATCAAGGACCCCTCCCACCCTAACCATGGACTGTTTGCCCTCCTACCATCGGGGAGGCGGTACAGGAGCCTCAGGTCCCGCACCAGCAGGATGAGGAGTAGCTTCTACAATAACACCATCGCACTGCTGAACTCGGAGTCCCGCCGATAGATTCCCACATCTGTATTTATTTATCTGTATTTATCTAAACATTGCTATCACTACGTACTGACACTAAACTGCATTTCGTTGTACCCATACTTGTATCTGTGCAATGACATTAAATTTGAATTGAATTGAATTGAATTGAATGAATTCTGAAGTGTATAGACACATCCTATCTGCTCAAATTCAAACAAATGCCTCAAAACTTATTGACCGGCGGTTCATTCTACAGCAAGACAATGATTCCGAACATGTTGCTAAAGCAACAAAGGAGTTTCTCAAAGCTAAACAATGGTCAATTCTTGAGTGGCCAAGTCAATCACCCGATCTGAACCCAATTGAGCATGCCTTTTATATGCTGAAGAGAAAACTGAAGGGGACTAGCCCCCAAAACAAGCACAAGCCAAAGATGGCTGCAATACAGGCCGAGCAGAGCATCACCAGAGAAGACACCCAGCAACTGGTGATGTCCATGAATCGCAGACTTCAAGCAGTCATTGCATGCAAAGGATATGCAACAAAATACTAAACATGACTACTTTCATTTACATGACATTGCTGTGTCCCAAACATTATGGTGCCCTGAAATGGGAGGGGGGGGGCAAACTATGTATAAACATGGCTGTAATTTCTACATGGTGAAACTGTAAGATTTGAGAAGTTTTCACTCATGCTACAATCAACAAAACCAAAGAGCTGCATTTTGGACATTTTTTTATACGGGACTTGGACTGAGAGAGAGAAGAGCTGTGGTCAGTTTTAACAAGGGATGTCACAATCAGTGGGGCCCAAGATGGCCGCGGGACCTCGTGACCAGCCACAAAAGCGAAACTCCACAGCCCAGTCTCTGGGTTTCTGCAAAGTCAAGGCCTGAACAATAGATAGATATTGGCCGTGCAGAAACCCCCGAAACCAGGTCGAAGTCCAGACATTTGGGACACTGACTTCAGCAGGCATCACAATGCCCAAAGCCGACCTACATAGTTAATCTCGTTAAGGGAGCACAATAGCCCATAGAAACCTACCTGGCCGGTGATGGGAAAACCAGTTAAACCCAATACCTCTTATCGAGAAACAAATTAACAGACCGTCTAGCCATCACCGGTACTCCCGGACATAACGCAGAACAAAGAGAGAGTTCGAAAACCCATCTTGTAAGCAAAGAGATCCCAAGATCTGGCAGGAGATAGGACGGGTCAGGATTAGAATAACTGGCCACGATTTTTGGGTTTAAGAAGGGAAAAAGAAAAAGGAGGGAGACACAGGAGTCACTGAACGAATCTGGAGACTTGCGGGGAGAGAGAGAGAGGACACAGGACAGCGCTTAAAAAGTACACGGTGTCTAGTGTGACACACAGTCCGGCTGGAGTCCCCGCCACGTGGAAAGAAAAGGAAAGCAGTAGGACCCCTGGGCGAGGTGAACCCCCGGGACCACCCGAAAGACCGAGACGACCCTTCCACAGCCACCTAATCGGAGGAAGCAGCACGACCAGCCAGTAACCTCAGTAATCGCCCCATAGTGAGCATGTACCCCGATCCTGCACATCCTGGACATAGTTTAGTGTAGGGGGGGGGGGGGTTATATTAATGTGGGTGTAAGTGTAGATGTGTTGGCAAATTTTACGATGTGCAATACGTTCCCCATCCCGCACTCGAGTATTGTATCGTAGTTATTGCGTCTATGATCCCGAAACAGGAACTGTAATTATGCCTTGTAGAACTGTGTCAAAGTATTCGTGTACCGTAGTCCCAACCGCTAAATAAAGTTATTTTCCTGTTTAAACCCTGGTCTTCAAATCTGGTCTGGTTGAACTTTCTCCACTATCAACGCTCCTGCAACTAAGTCCAGTGTCTAGAACCGTAGGGGGTGAGTGGGTCGAGCCACTCACAGGGAACCAGTGTGGTCAAGGGACCGGAGCAAACCACAGGGACCTTAGGTCGGGCGAAAGCTCGATGCAGAAAACCCTTACAAACCAAAATATATAAACATGGCCTTTATTAAAATCTGACAATGTGCACTTTAGCCACATGTGATTTTTTTTTTAATTACGAATCTCAAATTGTGGAGTACAAAGGCAAATAATTAAATAAATGGTCTTTATCCGAAACATTATGGAGGGCAGTGTATTTCACTGGGGCCCGGACTGATTAAGTGCAGTTTGTTTATTTGAAGTCTATACTGTATTCTGGTTGTCACACACTACAGAATGTAAACTGCTTGTTTCCTAAATGTGTTGACTTTTCAGTTCAAGCTATTTCCCTTCAATATTTTGAACTTGGGGAAAACGGAAAATATTTTCCTGCTGTTAAACTATGTGCAGGCTGAAAATAGTGCTACTCTAGCAGTCAAGATTTCCCTGAGGCCCTGGCACCTTGCGTCAGGTTTGAGGCATGCCGAATATGCCGCATGGTGTGATGCTAATAGAAAACATGCCGTTGAGTTCATTTTGTGTTTGGCGTTACGATGCCATACGAACGCTCAGTTGAATGAATAGTTCACTTTCAGACATGCTAATGTTCAATAGCCGCAGGCAGTGCAAATGGATGGCTATCATTGACAACTGCTCAGCCACCTTGTCTGTGTAAAAAAAAAATTCCCTATGCTCACATATGTTAATCAAAATTTGTTTCAACATATCTTAGAAGCTCAAGAAAGCAGCGTGGCTTGTGGTGTAGTGAAATGAGGAGGCAGAGAAAATATTTCTAATGCTAAAGCAGCTGTAATTTGCATAATACTGCACAGTGAAAGAGTATTCGTGACTGGTGGGGCGGTGCCAAACTTATTTTGTATCATGATTCATAGCACAGAAATGGTTTTGCCGCTTTACGAATACACACTCCACACTATTCATGATTGTTGACTTGGTAGAAAACGTGTAAAAGAAACTTGACTTTGTTGTGTATAAAAGAGGTCTTTATATTATGCGTAGCATGGATTTAGAAGTTTTTCTGGTCAGTGTGAAGGGGCTGACCCACCATTTAACTGCTCACAAAATTTCAGATTTCACCTTCCCATATCAGTCGTGAGATGTGCACTGCTGGGGACAGGTAACTTGCAGCAATGACGGTGTCATCTAGTGTTGGAAAGAATTGCAGATGCTGGTTTACACCAAAGTCTGAAGAATGGTCTCCACCCAAAACGTCACCTATTACTCTTCTCCAGAGATGCTGCCTGACCCGATGAGTTACGCCAGCATTTTGTGTCTAACGATGTAATCTAATAAGCTGATTGACCTCTTAAAAAGTAAAGAATTTTAATCAATAGCAAAACAAGAAGTATGGGAAAATAAAGAATATTTTTCAGTAAAATAATTAAGGTAAACTCATTGAAGGGAGGCACGGAGTTGTGGCCTTACAGCGCCAGAAACCCGGGTTCGATCCCGACTACAGATGCTGTCTGTATGGAGTTTTGGTGTTCTCCCCGTGACCGCTTAGATTTCCCTGGGTGCTCCAGTTTCTTCCCACACTCCCACACTGCAAAGACACACAGGTTTCTAGGCTTCGGTTAAGATTGTAAATTGTCCCTTGTGTGCAGTGTGTGCTAGTGGAACGTGGATTGCTGGTCAGCACGGACTCGGTGGGACAAAGGACCTGTATCCATGCTGTATCTCTAAACTAAAACTAAATTAGGTCAGTTTAAATATTTTCGATTTTTATTATTTTAAAATCTGCAGAATTCAGAATTCTTCAAAAAAAATTGAGCATTGATAACAGCTTGGTTTTAGGGGCCATGGTGGTGTTCAGAAATTATGTCTTGGTACTGGCCTTTAGTTTAGTTTTAGAGATACAGCATGGGAACAGGCCCTTCGGCCACGCCTACCATCGATGACCTGTTCACGCACTGGTCCTACGTTATCCCACTTTCTCAACCTCTCTGTGCACACCAGAGGCAATTTACAGACGGCCAATTAACCTACAACCTGCACGTCTTTGGGATGTGGGTGGAAACCAGAGCACCCGGACGAAACCCACGCGGTCACAGGCAAATTCCATACTAATAGAACCCACGGCTAGGATGTAACCCGCGTCTTTTGTGCTGTGGGACAGCATCTCTACCAGCTGCACCGCTGTGCTGCCCTCTCTGTTCTTAAGTTAGTTCTATCTGGGTGAATATGGCAATTTCTTTTTTCAATTATATAATAAATGAAGCTAGCGAAGGCTGGGCATTCTCGCCATTTGTAGCTCAATATCCCAGAAACACATGGACCTTTCCTCCAGTCCAAGATGTGGTGAGTCGCAGATGTCAGCTCTTCTGTCTGTCCACTCCATCATGTGGAGCCAGCCAGGCTTAACGCAGGGCTGATGTCCTCACTGATTTGAATGGGGATTTCTGGGCCTGCTAGTAATTGGGCAAAGGCAAGTTCACATTTCTTTTACATTTTAATGTAGGGATGGTACATCCCGTACACGGCGGTTGAGTTGCTGCCTTACAGCGCCAGAGACCCGTGTTCCATTCTGACTACGGGTGCTGTCTGTACAGAGTTTATACGTTCTCCCTGTGACCGCGTGGGTTTTCCCCGGGTGCTCTGGTTTCCTCATACACTACAAAGACCTATAGGTTTGTAGGTTAATTGAATTCGGTAAAGATTGTAAATTGTCCCTAGTGTACGGGGATTGCTGGTTCCCGCGGACTCTGTGAGCCGAAGAGCCTGTTTCCGCGCTGTATCTCTAAATCAAAATAAAGTTACGAATTTAATTGTCTGATGAAGGGTCTCGAGCCGAAACGTCACCCATTCCTTCGCTCCATAGATGCTGCCTCACCTGCTGAGTTTCTCCGGCATTTTTATCTACCTTTGATTTTTCTAGCATCTGCAGTTCCTTCTTAGACATTTTAATTCTAGTAGTGTTTTTAACTTTGCCTATTAAAAAAAAAATCTTAATTTAAAAATGGCAGATAATGGTTACAATACCATTGGTGATAGAGTCTTTTTGAAAAGAAATGCATTGCTGCACCCCTTCCCCCTGCATCAGGCATTTTCAAGGCTGAAGTCTCAGCAGTCTTAGATGTGCCGATGTGTTTTATTCCATTAAGACTTCACTTTGGCTCACCAAACACTTCTCAGGCACGGGGTTTGGTTTTCTTGGTCTCCAAAGATGACAAGCAGCATGTCTGGGCAGCAGATCAAATCCAATTGCAGTCAGCTTAAAAGTTTTTTAAAGTTAATATCAGTTCATCTTTTTCCACTGTCTGTCTCTGGTGAAGACAGCAGTACCACACCCTGTAGGAGAGAGGCATATCCCCAGCAGTCACTCCTAGATCACCTACACATGTGGATGCTCCAGATACTACTCTCATACAGCACCACTGCTAATCTCTTTGCAAAGTCCAGGCTATTGTGCTTTAGCTATAGAGTTACAGCGTGGAAACGGGCCGCCCGTCCCTAGTCCACGCTGACCATTGATCACCCGTACACTAGTTATATGTTAAAGGTAGACAAAAATGCTGGAGAAACTCAGCGGGTGAGGCGGCATTTATGGAGCGAAGGAAATAGGCGATGTTTCGGGTCGAGACCCTTCTTCAGCGTAGTCTATTTCCTCCGCTCCATAGATGCTGCCTCACCCGCTGAGTTTCTCCAGCATTTTTGTCCACCTTCGATTTTCCAGCACCTGCAGTTCCTTCTCAAACAACTAGTTCTACGTTATCTCAGTTTCACATCCTACACACTAGGGGGCAATTTTACAGAGGGTCAATTAACCTCCAAACCCGCACGTCTTGGGGATGTGGAAGGAAACCGGAGGACCTGGAGGAAACCCACGTGGTCACGGGGAGCATGCAAACAGCACCTGTAGTCAGGGCCCTGGACACTGGCGCTGGGAGGCAGCAGCTCTACTGCTGCGCCACTATGCTGAAAACATAAAGTTTAATCTTACATTTTTAAGACTTTACTGTTAGAAATAAGGGGTAACTTAGGTTCACTGAAAAATGATAATTTCAGAACCTTTCCATATCTGTGCTTATTCTGCACCAGGATTGTTGATCTTTTTAATTGCTTTCCATTATTTTATCCACTGTTAGATTTGCCCCTTTCTCGAACCTAAAGTAAAACATTGTTCCAAGAAATACATGTATATTAAGGACACATTGATTAACAAATTCTTGATTAGTACGGGTATCAGATGTTATGGGGAGAAGGCAGGAGAATGTGGTTTGCAGGGAAAGACAGATCTGCGAATGGCAGAGTAGACTTGATGTGCCGAATGGCCTAATTCTGCTCTGAAAACCTGTGAATAAAGTGCTGGAGTAACTCAGTGGGCCAGGCAGCATCTTGGGAGAAAAAGTATAGGTGACGTTTCAGGCCGGAACCCTTCTTCAGACATGTTATTTCTACGTATGTAATTTGTCTTTCATATTAGTACAAGGAAATTGCTTGCGTATAATGCTAATCTCTATTTGCTGCAAAATATATGACAAAATGAGGGACAAAGTGCTTGAATAACTCTGCATCCCTGGAGTGTGTGGGGAGGTGATGTTCGGGTCGGGACCCTTGTTCAGACTGAAATGTCATGTGTCCATGTTCTCCAGAGATGCTTCCTTACCTTCCAGCACCATGTGTCCGTTTTTGTAAACCAGCATCTGCAGTTCCTTGTGTCCACAAGTAAGGCGTTTCTCTGCCCTCAATTTTTTGAACCTCTTTCCCCACCCCTTCTCCGTAACCTGGGCACAGTGTGGCATATGGGCCTAGCGGGTAGTGCAAATGCCTCACAGCGCCAGAGACCCTTCTTTGGAACTGGTCTTTTTGTTTTGTATACCACCATGTGCAGTTTCTACAAAATGACAATATGAAGTGCTATTTCTGGAAAGATTTGATCCTATTGATTATGTTTCCATTTGTGTGATCCCTGCAGGTTTTCCCTTCTGACCACGGAAGAGAGATGGATAACAGTGGATATATTCAGTTTGACGTGCCCGAGTATAGCAACTGTGTTCTGAGCCAACTAAATGAGCTACGCCTACAAGGAAAGTTATGTGACATTATAGTTCACATTCAGGGTCAACCATTCAGAGCCCACAAGGCTGTCCTTGCTGCCAGCTCCCCTTATTTCCGAGATCATTCAGCGCTGAGCACCATGAGTGGTTTATCAATATCAGTTATTAAAAATCCAGATGTATTCGAACAGTTACTTTCATTTTGTTACACTGGGAGACTGTCGTTGCACTTGAAAGATGTTGTTAGTTTTCTCACTGCCGCAAGCTTTCTGCAGATGCAGTGCATCATTGACAAGTGCACACAGATCTTGGAGAGCATTCACTCCAAATTCAGTATTGTGAGTATTGACTCTGCGGTGGCCAGCGCTGAAGATAATCAGGGAAACTGCAACGGGGTCCGAGAGAGCACCAGCCGCTTCTTGAACCCGGTTGAGATCTCGCCGCCGTACTACGGGCAAGCCAGGCAGGCAGCCGCAGCCACCGAGCCGAGGGCGGAGGCCATGCCCGGCCGGGGCTTTCCCAACCGGGCC
This sequence comes from Okamejei kenojei, assembly GCA_035221665.1. Lineage (NCBI taxonomy): Eukaryota > Metazoa > Chordata > Chondrichthyes > Rajiformes > Rajidae > Okamejei > Okamejei kenojei. The sequence continues at coordinate 5,416,954 of CM069163.1, read as the reverse complement.
ATGGAGGAGAGGCACTCGGACCCGGGCAGCGGCGGCAGCGGCTCCGAGCACGAGATCCAGATGGAAGGCGACCCCGAGCAGGTGGAGCTGATGGCGAGGGAGACCAACCCCATCGGCGCCCAGATCGCCGAGGTCAAAGTGAAGATGGAGAAATCGGACCGGCCCAGTTGCTCGGACAGCTCGTCCGTGGGAGACGACGGCTACCACACGGAGATGGTGGACGGCGACCACGTGGACAGGATGGTGGGGGTGAATGTGGGCTCGTACGGCCCGGTGTTGCAGCAGGCCTTCTCCCTGTCGCAGCCCGCCGCCCACGGCTGCCTGGCCAGCCCCGGCCCCGGCCCCGGCCCGTCCCGCTCCATGCTGGGCGGCTTCAGGGGCCGCGGCCGGCTGAAGCGCAGCGTGCAGCTGCAGGGCGACGGGCAGGGCGCGGCCGGACAGTCGTCCAACGGCGACGACGGGCCCGACAGGCCGAGCTTCGGGAGCGCCAACCCCCACGACCACGACGCCAGGGAGCACTGGTTCCCTTACAACCAGCGGCTCATCTGCATCTACTGCGGCAAGTCCTTCAACCAGAAGGGGAGCCTGGACCGCCACATGCGCCTCCACATGGGCATCACCCCGTTCGTCTGCCGCTTCTGCGGCAAGAAGTACACGCGCAAAGACCAGCTGGAGTACCACATCCGCGGCCACACGGACGACAAGCCGTACCGCTGCGAGATCTGCGGCAAGTGCTTCCCCTTCCAGGGCACCCTCAACCAGCACTTGAGGAAAAACCACCCAGGCGCCTCCGAGATCCGAGGGCGCGTTGAGTCGCCCGACCGAACTGAGCCGCACACGGGACAGAAAGAAGGCGACGAGCCTTCGCCCACAGACCAATCCCACATGGACACTGCGGTGCAGGACGTTCTGCCACTCTCCCACATTCACGAATGAGCGAGCGGCTTGGGGCCCAACTATGCCAAAAGCGCACAAAGATGCTGAAAAAGATCTTCGTATTTTTAGGGTTTCTTTTGTAGAAAAGAGCATTCGCCGTTTATATAATGTTTCTGGTTCTGAAATCGCTTCCCCACTCCTCCCTCCCCCCCCCCCCCCCCCCCCCCCAATCCATTTCTATTTTTCCCTGTATGGATTTAACCCTGAAAATGTTGAATACTCAAGTGTCTGACTTCAGCTATAATATAAAAATAAATGGCCATATTCAAAAGGATAATTAGTTACGGTAACAGGAAGGGATGTTTGAGGCAGCGCAGCGCATCGCGATTATCACTGACAAGTCTAAATTTCAATTCACACTCTGCACAGCAGTGAAACACTCTATCATGCTCCATTTAACTTGCTTTCGTTAATAGGGGCAGAAATATTTTGTTTCCGTTGTCCCAATGGTTTGAACGTCACACCTGGCACAGATTGGGTTTGAAGTTCTGCCGCCCTGCGAGTGACGAGGCTGGCCCTTTTTAAATCGTCAGCTCAGTGGAAATTGTTCATTGATTGTCAGCCTCGGCTGTTCCTCGCACAACCGGTGCCCTCTGCTGTCCAGTTCGTGTGCAGCAATCCCCCACACATACCTCAAAATAAAAAAATTCCTTTGCGCCAGAAGATGGACACAACATGCTCCAGTCTGAAGAAGGGTCTCAACCCGGAAACGCCACCTCCTCCTCCTCTCCAGAGATGCTGCCTGACCCGCTGAGTTACACCAGCATTTTGTGCCTATCTTCGGTGTAAACCAGCATCTGCAGTTCCTACACATTTTCTTAGGATCCGACTGGGAGATATTGTGCGAACGCATAATAAAACCCTAAAAATCTTGATTAAGTTTGCAGTGTTAAGCAGTGTATTTCTCTCAAATCAGAATTGCTTTTTTTTTTAAACTGCTGTGTGGAATAGTGTGAATGTTTAAAGGCTAGCAGTGCAGAAACATCATTAAGCAGACCTTTTCTGTTGGGGAAGAGATCTTTCCGCTCACTGATACAGGAAAGCTATATACAATTTATTAGACAGATTAAATTTTTTAAAGATTTTTTTTCAACAAGAACTACTGATTTTTCTATTAGAATCAAGTCTGCTCATGTTCAATGATTGTTAAAGTTGTAAGTGTTCTATCAGCCAGGATTAGACCCCGTTTCATAAATGCGGGTATCTTTGGGTGAATGGTCAGATGGACAACAATTACTCTCACTCACTGCGTCGAGGTTCAAGATTGCCTTATCTCCTTTGATGTGCCCGGTACAAACATGGTGACTTACTGATGGCGATGAGGTTATTGTGTTGGCAACTGTGTTCTTGGTGGCTTGACTGGGAAAGAACGCTTCCTCAATGCTCAAATGTGGAGGCAAGCGTCGACAATGAGACAATGGCAAGCATCGATCATTGAGAGTCAACCTAATGATCACCTTGCGAGTGGCATAATTTTGTTTAATTTAGCAATATCACAGTTCCATGTTTTTACATGGATTTCAATATCATACCTCGATTACGGGGGGGGGGGGGGGGGGGGGAAATCAAATCAGTATTTAAAATACCAGATGGTACATGACTACTGTCTGCATGTTAGCCATGGTTTTGTTTATACGCAATTATAAATCATATACTTTAAGATGTATTAGTGCTGTATTGTAGAAATTTGTTTTTAAAGAAGGAAATCAAGCAATTTTTATTTATTTAAAACTGATTTTAACCAAAGCCTATATGCCTATTTACCCTGCATATTCTTTCTTTAAAAGACTATGGTTAATCTTGCTGTAGTGCGGCTACTTGGGAGCTCACTTTAATATCAGAAGTTCAAATGACGATGCTCTATTCTGTGCCAGTAATGGCCTGGGTCTGGCACATAGAATTACGTTCAAAAATTGCATATTGTGCAAAGATTAATTCAAAAAAGGCTTTGACCGTGGGTCATTGAAGAGCTTCACACACCATGCAATGGATGGAAATGCTTGGAATCTAAGCAGATGTGTGATTTGTTTTGAATCACAAGCTTCCGTATTAAACTTATCAGGTGCCACATTGCTTGCTTCTGAAGTCTGGGGGAAAAATCAACCAGCCTTTTAAAATGACAAAGTACTTACCTTTCATCTACTTCATAGCCATTGCAAATGATTAATTTATGATCTGCATTGAAAAAAATTAAACCACCTCCCTCTGCAATACTCTTATGCCCTCTTCCTCCAAATAAAAACTTTCTGGTTATATTTAATGTACAACATATGTTAACCTTACGAACTGTAACCTGGGATTATTTGATTAAGGATATTTGATTACATGTGTTTCTAATGGCATCAATAATTGTATACTTAAACGTTTCTGCTGTATGTTTTTTACGAGGAAAGATGACTGCTTATAACTGTTCAACAATTTACTAATTTGAGCACTGTCACAGAGGTTTTCTTTCTGCAAGAAAACTCCTGCTTCCAACTAGAGAGATCCTTCTGCCAACCTTAATGTTCATTGCGAGCTTCGTCGGGAAGAGTTTGCCGTTATTAGCTGGCCGGTAAATGTGGGGGAGGCTTCCCGGTCCTACGTTAGTTCAGAATTTCTAGAGTTTAGCCGTACATGGTTGGAAAACCTCCTGTGTGACCCGTAAGAATCTGCCTTTGGCATTCTTTCTTCATCCGACAGAAAAGCCAATAAACTGATGAATCCAGGATTTGCGGTGAGCATATAGTTAACGTATGCAGGCCAATTGTTAGTGTTGAACAGAGAAACCATTGGCCTTTTTTTCCCTCAGCCTTGAAATATGAACATTATAGTTGGTGTGCAATAATCTGTATTTTATTTTGCATTTTACAAGCCAGATGAATAGTTATTCCAGAATCGTGTGTCCACACTCAACGGACCTCGTCTACATGCTGTGACATGTTACCGATTTATTTTAAACTACCAGTACTACTAATCCTTTCAAGTCTGATTGTTACTTGGTGAAAGTCTAGTCTGTTGCAGATGACCGTTGTACGGTGGGTCATTGAGATTGCCATCAACCCCATATCCATGCACACCGACCATGCAGATTTTTGGGCTCTTTGAGTTTGGAGCCACAAAGTCAAAAGGGCCCTCCGCAGGTGAGGCCATCCGCAACTTTTTTAGGGTATTTACCCTTATGGTGCTGTTAGATCAGGTTAGAATTATTTATTGAACCAGCATTAACAATTTTATATATAATATTTGGGTGAGTACTGTTTAAAATTGTTTATAAATTCTTTATATGAACCCTGTAATATAATTCATCTGGAATTTTAGTCAACTTCAAAGGATTGAATGAAGTTGATGCTTTCTGGAATGCATGTAATCTTTAAAGACACCTATAGAGTTTTAATCTATTTGTTCAAAAATCCATCTTATCCATTATATGTTTCATATAGCTGAATGAATTAACGCTGTTCAGAGCTAAACTAATTTTGGGTTTTTTTCCCCCCGAGAAATGATTTTCAATGGGTAACCTAATATTTAGCTGTAATCCTGAGAATTTCCAAAACAAAAGCAACTGTGATAGTCAAGATACAATGAATTCTATCCAATAAAGTTTTCTATCCAGCTAGTATATTTTGTAAATGGCTGACATTTTATCAGCCTAGCATAATCTGTAATTTGACCGTTTCAATCTCTGAGCTACAATGCCAAATCCCTCTCGCACTTTGACTTCCTGGTCAGAAATGCTCGCCGACCTGAACCTCAACAGATGCAGTTCACAGTAGCACAACAGTTTAATTTAAGGACCAGTAATTCATAGCCTGGACCGATACTCCACAGATGCTCATTTAGGTCCCTCTTCAGCAGACGGAGAATACAAACTAAGTTAATTTGGAATTGAAAGTTGAGATCGGTTAAGGGCCTGTCCCACTTTCAAGACCTAATTCACGACCTATTTTACTCATGAATATTTTTCATCAGGCTAGAAAAACGCCCCGACCTACTTGATGCCACGAGTACCTACGACTACCATCACGATCTACCTATGGCCTCGTGACGACCATGCTGCGAGTATGAGTCAAGGGCAAACTCGACAGAGGTCGTGAAAGTGGGACAGGCCCTTTAGGATGACCATGAGGTTACTGAGACAAGTAGTTAAAAACGGATTCACTGTTTGACTGATGTCCTTTCAGGAAGGAAATCCGTTGTACTTGCCCAACAGGGCCATAATTGCCCACTGCTCTGGTTTACTATGCCACTCAGTTCCAGGGCAATTTGGGCACTGCTGAAATCCCGTGAATGAATAGGAGGAAAAGATTGAGTAAGACACTTTAAACTGTATCATTACAGAATAATTAGGAATTCCCTCTGCTCCCCTTGCCTATTCTCAGTCAAAAAAAACACAAGGCAGTATTCGAGACATTCATTGTTTGCAAGTTCTGGGCTGTGATTCGGTGACAATGGAGACAAGTGGAAAAATATTTCATACATGCTTGCATCGCTTGCCGACACCAGGCTCTGAGTTCAAAGACAAAGGTGAATCAAGTAGTATAACAGGCAGATATAGCTTGGTTGGCAGATGCAGCTGCTGCTAAACACTTAAGGTGTGTGTATGTGTGTGCGTGTGTGTGTGTGTGCGCGTGTATATATAACAAAAAAAAGCTTTTAACAGCCAGACTGGGACATCACACACCTAACACTTTAAACAACCCATACTGACTTGATTTTGGTGCAATGAATACTCAGTCACATTAGACACATACAGTTTTAAATAAGCTACTTATAAACCATACTGTGCTTTTTTTTACTTTTGATATTTACTGTGTATAATCTGTTTAGCATCATAAACAACCAAAAATGTATTCCACTGTTTTATCAAGCAGTATGTTTCAAAGGCTTTGTTTTATTTTTCATAAAAACAATTGCTGAAGGCGCCACAAACCTTTTTGAGGGCATATAAAACGAACTATAAGGGAAACGATTTGACACCATCAGAGCACGTTTTAATTCACCCACCCACAGATATTTATTGCCTGTAGCACCTCGAGAGCACAACATGGCTGCTGGTTTGTCACTAAATAGGATGTTAACTTGCCAGGGACTAGCAGATCATTACCCATGAGTGAGTGAAGTAAATTAAGCTATTAAAGTTGATGCTCTGACCATTAATAACTAGCCAGTTTTGGATGTATTTTCTGGCATGAATGCAATCAATATTTATTCAAAAGTATATGTTTTTTCTCTTATCCTATTAGCTGTGTCTGACTGTGATCAATTAATATTTCAATGCTGCTTAATTGTTTTGATGTTAATCCTTTATTTCTGTACTTCCATTTTGTTGCTTGTAAACAGCTTTTGTATTGTTTGAAGAGTAATAAATGGGAAGTTACTGTTTTTTTTGTAAATAAAACTTTTGCTGTATGGAATTCCAATTGCCTGGCCTCCATTAGAGACTATAGTGCGTTAGAAAAGAAGACAAAAGTGCTGGAGTAATTCAGAGGGTCAGGCAACATCTCTGGAGAAAATGGATCAGTGACGTTTCAGGTCGGGATCCTTCAGACTGAATTTGGTTGGGGAGAGTTGGGTTGGGGAGAGGGTAAGAAAGCTGGACCCAGGGAGTTTGCACGTTCTCCCAGTGACTGCGTGGATTTTCTCCGGATGTTCGATTTCCTCCCGCATTCCATCGACGTGCAGCTTTGTAGGTCAATTGGATTCTGTAAATTGCACCCTGGTGTGGAGGATGCGAAAGTGGGATAACATAGAAAAAATGTATGGATGATCTTTGGTCAGTGGATTCGGTGGGCCGAAGGGCCTGTTTCCACGCTGTGTCTCTAAACTAGTAAGTGATGTGGATACCCGGGGGGGGGGGGGGGTTGATAGGCAAATGGTTGGACAAAGGCCAGAGATGAAAAGACCAAAGGTTTGAGATGTGGGTAGAAGATTTGCAAATTGTGACGCGAGAGGAAGTAACGTAGGTGGAAGGGATGGGGAGGGTGTGCAGAACAAATTGGTGAGAGTCTAGGATGCTCACAGGGAAGAGTGGGGGAACGGTGTTGGTTATTTGAAATTGGAGAATTCAATATTGTGTAGGAAGGAACTGCAGATGCTGGTTTACACCGAAGATAGACACAAAATGCTGGAGTAGCTCAGCGGGACAGGCAGCTTTTCTGGATCGAAGGAATGGGTGATGTTTCGGGTCGAGACCCTTGTCTTCTTCCCTCTTCCATCCTCTTTAGTCTATTTAACAAATATTCCACTTTTCCGCTGTATGTACCAAGGTGTATGACTTTAGCCCATAACCTACCGTGGTCATACTCGCTCACTCAACTCGTCCATTTCCCTTAACGCTTCAGCATGCTACAAATTGAGTCGCTGTAGACCCATGCTCAAATTGTTGCAGGATTTTAGCATCATTTTCCTCGACTGAAGGATTTCAATTGTACAGAATTGGGCTGCAATACAATATAATTGTCACTCCTGCTTTAAAGTGATGTACTTACTCAAGATGTGGATAAAGCATGTTGCATCTTTGCGTGTCTGTACTGTAGGGTTCGGGTTCGTTAAGATGCCGGTGGGCATTTGGCCCATCGGGTTCTTGTCAGACCCTATCCATCCTACCCCCCCCCCCCCCCCCCTTATTTCTGTGCACTCTTGCAAAATGTCCTCTCTCACACAGAACACAGGACAGCACAACTCCGAAACAGGCCCTTCTGCCCACAATGTCCATGCTGAATATCATGCCAAAAATTCTGGATTCATCTGCCTGCACACCATCCATATCCCTCCATTCTTTAGACTTTAAAGATGCAGCGCAAAAGCAGGCCCTTCGACCCCATTGAGTCCGCGCCGACCAGCGATCACTCCGTACACAAGCACTATTCTACGCACTACGGATAATTTACAATTTTTATCAAAGCTAATTAACCTACAAACCTGTACGTCTTTGGAATGTGAGAGAAGACCGGAGTACCCATAGAAAACCCACGTGGTCACGGGGAGAACGTATAAACTCACAAGCGTACAGACAGCTCCCTTAGTCAAGATCAAACCGGGGTCTCTGGCGCTGTAAAGCAGGAACTCTACCGCTGCGCCACTGTGCTGCCCATTCCCTGCATATCCACAGAGCCGCGCAGCGGTAGAGTTGCTGCCTTACAGCGCCAGAGACCCAGGTTTGATCCTGACTACGGGTGCTGTCTGTGTGGAGTTTGTAAGTTCTCCCTGTGACCGCGTGGGTTTTCTATAGGCGTCTCCGGTTTCCTCCCACATCCCAAAGGTGTGCAGGTTTGTAGGCTAATTGGCTGTAGTGTGCAGGATGTGAAACTGGGAGAAACAGAACTAGTGTGCGGGTGATTGTAGGTGGATGGCAGCATCTGTTTCCACACTGTATCACCAACTACAAAGCTAAACATGTCCATCTGAAAGCCTCTTGACATGTCCGCCAATGCTTTTGAGACTTGCCTACACCAAGGAATAATTTACAGCAGCCTGTCAACCAACCTGCCGCCGCACCCTTGACCTGGGAGGAAACTAGATGTTCTCGGTCATAGGGAGAACATGGAAACTCCACCCAGAGCCCCCGAGGCCAGGGTGGGGCCTGGGGTGTTCATTGTGTTGTTCCCTTTGTCCCTTACAGCGCTCCTAGTAACAGGAGGTGTGTCTCCATTGTGAGTAATTGACAACTCTGCCTTCTTACACAGCGCTACCAGCTGTGCCTCAGTGCCAGCCCCGCAGGTTTGATCTTGTCCTTGGGTACTGTCTGTGCAGAGTTTGCACGTTCTCCCTATGATCACGTAGTTCCCACTTTAAAAAAAAATTATTATGCAAATATTTTTATTTAAAAAAAATATATATACAAATTCACACAATCAAAGACAGCCTATGTTGACAGTTTTACAAACAAACGATCATCAAACGGCAACTTTATCAACAAAACACTCAACGTCCCGCGGCCACCCGCATTCACGGAAGGCCTCCAAAGTCCCCGTGGACACTGCGTGTTCCCTCTGCAGGGACACGCGGGCAAGGACGTAGGCCCGGAAAAGGGGCAGGCAGTCAACCCTGGTCAGGCCGTCGACTGCCCGCTGCCTGGATCCGCGAATGGCCATCTTGGCCAGGCCCAGGAGCAGACGGGCAGGGAGATCCCCGACCTTCCCCCCCTCTGCACCGGGTGCCCAAATATTAGGAGTGTGGGGCTAAAATGCAGCCAAAACATGAGGAAAAATCCTTTCAGATAGTCGAACAGGGGCTGCCACCTCACACACTGCATGTACAAATGGAACACAGTCTCTTCCTCGCCACAGAAGTGACAGGCGGCTGGCGAGTCCGTGAACCGGCTCAAGTACCTGTTACAGGCTACAGCCATGTGCAACACTCACCACCCCCAGGGCCCCGATGTTAAGGGGGAGGACTCACTTATAGAGAGATCTCCACTGGGGACCACTCCCGCCGTCGGGTGGTAACACGGACTGCCAGGGCGTGTCCGGACGGAAGACAAGGGCGAGGAAGTGTAGAGTGTGCAGGAGCAGCCTGTACAGTACGCACCTCTCCGCGTCACAGAACGGCACGCTGGGCAACTCGGTAAGGTGGCTCATGTTGCGTGGGGCCGGCTCTCGGGAAGGGACCCGGGCCGTAGGTTCTATGAGCAATTCCGACGGAGCGGAGATAAGCTGGGAGCTCTGGTTTCCTTTCACATTCCAAAGACATGCGATGAAAAGACTTTTAGTAAACCAGCATCTGCGGTTCCTTGTTCCTTCATGCTCATTCTGCGTTTGTGATCCTAGCCCTCGCATCGCCTCTCTCTTTCTCTCCCCATCTCACTCCTATTACGATCTATCCGTGGGCCTTTGCTCTGTTCTATAGAGCAAATGAAAATGGAAGAAGTAGAAACCCAGGTTTGATCCTGACCTCGATTGCTGTTTGTATGGAGTTTGCACGTTCTCCCTGTGACCATGTGGGTTTCCTCCAGTTGCTCTGGTTTCTTTCCACATCCCAAAGACATGCAGGCTTGTGGTTAATTGGCCCTCTGTAAATTGCCCCAAGTGTTTAGGGAATCGATGCATAAGTGGAATAACAGAACTAGTGTCCAGAGGTGAACGATGACTGGCCAAGCTCGGCGGGTAAGGACCCGTTTCTGTGCTGTGTCTCGAAACGAAGTAGGCCCTACCATCATGTAATTGGCAAACTTGGATACCTCGCACTGTATCCCCTACTCCGTCATTTAATCGGGATGCTAATTGAGTAACTAAGTAATCATGGCACAACGTGTTAAATCCTTCCAGCCCAAAAAGTGACCCATTTATTCCAGCGCTTCTCTGAAGGCCCAAACTAAGACTGAGGAACGGCACCTCAGATGGTAACATTGCAGCATGTTCAGCAATTTAAGGTAATTAACTTCTCTGATATTGGAACTGCCTTGTTCTGCTGGAAGGTAATCAGGATGTAATATTAACTGTCTATCTCTCTGCAGATACCATTCTACTAAATGTTTGGATTCAGTTTCAGCTACAGTTTAATACCTGTGTAGATCAAAGCTTTATGTCTCTCTGTGTTTTCTCTGTCTAATGTTCTGTATTAACTCCGTTTTGATGTGAGACTTGTTAATACAGTTAACCTTCCCTTTCCATCTATATCCCGTACTCTGGCTTCACTTTTTTTTTGCCACTTCTCTCCTTATCTCACAGCCTTTTGCCTCCCCCTCACCTCTGTCCATCCACCTTGCCAATCAATACCCCTCGCCTGTATCCACCTATCACTTAAGATGGACACAAAGAGCAGGAGTAAATCTGCGGGTCAGGCAACGTCTGGAGAAAAAGGATGGGTGACGTTTCGGGTCAGTCCCATCTGACCCGCTGAGTTACTCCAGCACTTTGTGTCTTTCTCTGGTATAAACCAACATCTGCTGTTCTTTGTCTCTCCACCTATATCTTGCCCGGATTTGTTCTGCCCCCACCTCCCTTAGCCAGCTTCCCCCCCCCCCCCCCTCCTTACAACCAGAGTGAAGAGATGCCCTGACCTGAAACATCACCAGTCCATGTCCCCCAGAGATGCTGCCTAACCTGGTGAGTTACTCCAGCACTCTGGGTCTTTATTTTGTTAATGCCTTCCATTGAGGCTCTGCCCGTCGGTTGTATTCCCTCACCCTCACCGACCCCACACTTATTTCCCTGCAACATATTCTCTCGCACATCCCCATCAACTCCCCACCTTATCTCTTGCCACCCACCCGCTCCTGCTGCCACAAACAGTTGCCAGTTGACGTACCAGCAGCAGGTCTTGAGGTCGTGGAAGGAACTGAACACCCAGTGGCAACCTATGCAGTCACGGGGAACATAAGCAGACACCACACGGCGAACCCATGGACAGAATTAAACCCTCTTCAGTGAAGCTCGGTGGCAGCATCCATAACTGTTATGTGCGCTACACACTGGCGCAGCTGGTAGCTGCTGCCCTACGGTGCCAGAGATCCGTTTAGTTTAGCGATACAGTGCAGAAGCAGGCCCTACTGCCCACCGTGTCCACATCAACCGGTGATCCCCGGCCATTAACACTACCCAGCACACACTGGGGACAATTTTACATTTATTGTAACCAAGCCAATTAACCTACAAACCTGCACGTCTTTAGAGAAGACGAAGATCCTGGAGAAAACCCACGCAGGTCACGGGGGGAACGTGCAAACTCCGTACAGACAGCACCCGTAGTCGGGATCGAACCGGGGTCTTGGGTGCTGTACGGCAGTAGCTCTATTGCTCTGCTACCGTGCTGCCCATCACAGTTATTGATGCTCTCACATCGTGTTTGACCCCAACTGCATGTGCTGTCTGTGCAGGGTTTTCTCCGGGTGCTCCTATTTACCCATTCATTCCAAAGACGAGCAGGTTTGTAGGCTAATTGGCTTTGGTAAAGATTGTAAATGGTCCCCAGTGTGTAGGATAGTGTTAGTGTACAGGGTGATAGCTGGTCGGCACGGACTCAGTGGGCCGAAGGGTCTGTTTCTGCGCTGTGTCACTAAACTAAACGGTTTGTATTTCTCACTTTCTTATCAATTTCCTCCAGATGACGCCACTCATATGTGCACACCAGGGACAGTTTACAATTAACCTTCAAACACTTTGGGATGTGAGAGGAGACTGGAGTATTCTGGGGAAATCACACGGTGATGGGAGAAAGAGCAAACTCCACACACAGAGAGCACTGGACCCATCACGCAAACCCACCTCCCTTCCATTGACTCCGTTTATACCTCACGCTGCCTCGGCAAGGCCAGCAGCATCATCAAGGACGTGTCGAACCCTGGCCACTCCCTCTTCTCCCCTCACCCACGAGGAAAAAAATATAGAAGTGCGAAAACGCACACCTCCAGATACAGGAACAGTTTCTTCCCAGTTGTTATCAGACAACCGAGCCATCCTACCACAACCAGAGAGCAGTGCTGAACTACGCTCTACCTCATTGGAGACCCTCGGACTATCCATGATAGGACTTTACTGGATTTTATCTTGCACTAAAGGTTATTTACGTTATTTTCCTTCACAAGTATCTGTGCACGGTGGGTTGGCTCGATTGTAATCATGTATTGTCTTTCAGCGGACTGATTAGCACGCAACAAAAGCTTTTCATTGTACCTTGGTACGTGACAATAAACTAAACTAGAAACTGAAACAAAAACAACAAATGTTGCAAATTCTCGACAGGTCTGAAACATCGATGCAAAATATGGTTAAGGTTTTGGATCAATGACCTTCAATCTGAAAAAAAACACCAACTATGTTTTCACATCATGCACGACTTCAGATTCAGGGACAGTTTCTTCCCAGCTGTTATCAGGCAACTGAATCATCCTACCACAACCAAGATACAAGATACATTTATTTGTCACATGTACCAATTGGTACCAGAGTGCAGTGCTCAACTACTATCTGCCTCATTGTGGGCCCTCGGACTATCTTTGATCAGACTTTGCTGGCTTTACCTTGCACTAAAGGTTATTCCCTAATCGTGTATCTATACACTGTAATGGATTTATTGTAATTATGTTCTGTCTTTCCGCTGACTGGTTAGTGCGCAACAAAAGCTTCTCCCTGTATCTCAGTACAGGTGACGATAGACTAAACTGAACTAAACTGAACCTGGGGCACTGGAGCTGTGAGGCAGTGGCCTTGTGTCAGAAGGAGATGCAGGAGTTTGAGTGGGCAGTATTACACAGCAAGCTCCCACAGACAGTGATGGGACCATGATGGATCATCTGCTATTAGCTATGGCCAGGACGTTGAGGTGGCCTGTGGTGAAAGAATGGATCGACTGGGCTTACATTCACTGTAATTTAGAAGGGTGAGAGTGGATCTTACAGAAACATATATAATTCTTAAGGGATTGGACGGGCTAGATGCAGGAAAAATGTTCCTGATGTTGGGGGAGTCCAGAACGAGGGGTCATTGTTTAAGAATAAGGGGTAGGCCATTTAGGACTGAGATGAGGAAAAACGTTTTCTCCCAGAGAGTTGTGAATCTGTGGAATTCTCTGCCGCAGAAGGCAGTGGAGGCCAATTCACTGGGTGTTTTCAAGAGAGAGTTAGATTTCTCTCTTAGGACTAACGGAATCAAGGGATGCGGGGAGAAAGCAGGAACGGGTTATTGATTTTGGATGATCAGCCATGATCATAGTGAATGGCGGTGCTGGCTCGGAGGGCCGAGTGACATACTCCACCACCAATTTTCTACATTTCCCAGCTCCCCTTCAATGCTTTCGAGGAGAACATGTGGCGACTTGACTTTATGTCTCACTGCAACCCAGTCATTTCTGACAGGGCAACACACCTTCAGCACTGCCTCAGGCCATCGCACTGGGACTTAGCGAAGGAAAAACCACCAGAATCATTTGGGCAGGCTTAGTTCAGTTTAATGACCCAACATGGAAACGGTCCCTTCGGCCCACCGAGTCTATGCCAGCCATCAATCACCCGTTAACACTAGTTCTATGCTATCCCGCTTTCCCATCCTCTCCCCACGCACTAGGAACGATTTGCAGAGTTCCAATTAACTTACAAACCCACATGTCCTTCTGGGACGTGGGAGGTAACTGGAGCACCCGGAGGAAACTCACTCGTTCACAGAGAGAACGTGCAAACTTCACGCAGGCAGCACCCGTGGCCAGGATCGAACTTGGGTCTCTGGCACTGGAAAGCAGCAATTCTACCGCTGCGCCACTGTGTCGCCCAAAACATCATCTATCCATGTTCGCCCCAGATGCTGCCTGACCTGTTGAGTTACTCCAGCACTTTGTGTGTCATTTTTGAAAATCAAGAACGTGAATGTGCACAAGATCCCAGCATCAACAGTTCCTTGTGTCTCCGTTCATCCAATTATCCAATTGTTCAGAAATCTTCCTAGTTCAACCCCAGGCTATTCAGGTGCTGGTTCATAGACTGCCTTTGATGTACCTGGGCTCGGGCTCCAGCCTGCCGTTTACACTTTAGGACTCTGGTACCATACTCCCTTCAACACAACGAGCCTTGGTTTCTCAACTCCCTTTAACAATCCAAGACCCTTTTACCACTCTCCCTTTAAACTTAAGAAATAATAAATTGCTGAAGTAATTTAGCGGGTCAGCTGCATCTCCGAAGAGCGTGGATAGGTGACATAGAAACGTGGAAAAATAGGTGCAGGAGTAGGCTATTTGGCCCTTCGAGCCAGCACCGCCATTCAATGTGGTCAGGCATATCATCTAAAATCAGTACTCCATTCCTGCTTTTTCCCCCATATCCCTTGATTCCTTTAGCCCCAAGAGCTAAATCTAACTCTCTCTTGAAAACATCTAGTGAATTGGTCTTCACTGCCTCATGTGGCAGAGAATTCCACAGATTCACAACTCTCTGGGTGAAGACGTTTTTCCTCATCTCAGTCCTAAATGGCCTACCCCTTATTCTTAAACATGGTTCTGGACTCCTCCAACATCGGGAACATGTTTCCTGCATCTAGCTTGTCCAATCCTTTAAGAATTTAATGTGTTAATTTAAATTCCAGTGAATACTAGCCCAGTCGACCCATTCTTTCATCATATGTCAGTCCTGCCATCCTGGGAATTAACCTGCACTCTCTCAATAGCGATAATGTCCTTCCTCAAATTATGAGACCAAAATCCCATGTGCAATGTACCGGATTTGATAAGGGAACTCAAGGGAAAGGAACCATTGGGAAGTAGTGACCATAATGTGATAATTATTAATCGGCAATTTGAGAGGGAGAAGGTAAAATCAGAAGTGTCAGTATTGCAGTTGAACAAAGAGGACTATGGAGGCAGGAGCTGGCCATAGTTGACTGGAAAGGGACCCTAGCAGGGATGACGATGGAACAGCAATGGCAGGAATTTCTGTGAATAATCCAGAATATGCAGGATTATTTCATTCCCAAGAGGAAGAAAGATTCGAAGGGGAGTAAGAGGCAACCGTGGCTGACAAGGGAAGTCAAGGACAGTATAAAACTAAAGAGAAAACATATAACATAGCAAAGATGAGGGGGAAGCCAGAGGATTGGGTAATGTTTAAACAGCAACAGAGGATAACTGAAAAGGCAATACAGGGAGAAAAGATGATGTACGAAGGTAAGCTAGCCAAAAGATTATAGTAAAAGCTTCTTCAGGTATGTGAAAAGGAAAAGATTAGTTAAGACAAATGTGGGCCCCTTGAAGACAGAAACAGGCGAATTTATTATGGGGAACAAGGAAATGGCAGACGAGTTGAACAGATGCTTTGGTTCTGTCTTCACCAAGGAAGACACAATCTCCCAGATGTACTAGGGGACAGAGGATCTAATGTGACGGAAAAACTGAAGGAAATTCACATTAGTCAGGAAATGGTGTTGGGTAGACTGATGGGACTGAAGACTGATAAATGCCCAGGGCCTGATGTCTGCATCCTAGGATACTCACGGAGATGGCTCGAGAGATCTGGACACACTGGTGATCGTTTTCAGTATTCTATAGATTCTGGATCGGTTCCTGTGGATTGGAGGGTAGCTAATGTTATCCCACTTTTTAAGAAATGAGGTAGAGAGAAAGCAGGGAATTATAGACCAGTTAGCCTGACATCGGTGGTGTGGAAGATGCTGGAGTCAATTATTGAGGAAATAATAACGGCACATTTGGATAGCAGTAACAGGATCGGTCCGAGTCAGCATGGCATTACGAAGGGGAAATCTTGCTTGAATAATCTTCTGGAATTTTTTGAGGATGTGACAAGTAAAATGGATAATGCAGAGCCAGTGGATGTAGTGTACCTGGACTTTCAGAAAGCATTTGATGAGGTCCCACACAGGAGATTAGTGGGCAAAAGTAGAACACATGGTATTGGGGATAGGGTATTGACATGGATAGAAAATTGGTTGGCAGACAGAACAAAGAGTAGGAATTAACAGTTCCCTTTTCGAATGGCAGGCAGTGACTAGTGGGGTGCCACAAGGCCCGGTGCTGCGACCGCAGCTATTCACAGTATATATTAATGATGAAGGAATTAAAAGTAACATTAGCAAATTTGCAGATGACACAAAGCTCGGTGCAGTGTGAACTGTGAAGAGGATGCTATGACAATGCAGGGTGAGTGGGCAGATGCATGGCAGATGCAGTATAATGTTGATAAATGACACTTTGGTGACAAAAACAAGAAGGCAGATTATTATCTGAATGATGTCAAGTTAGGAAAAGGGGAAGTACAACGGGACCTGGGGGTCCTTGTACATCAGTCACTGAAAGTAAGCATGCAGGCAAAACAGGCAGTAAAGAAAGCCAATGGCATGTTGGTCTTCATATTGAGAAAATTTGAGTATAGGGGCAAAGAGGTCCTTCTGCAGTTGAAAAGGGCCCTGGTGAGACCACACCTGGAGTAATGTGTGCAGTTTTGTCCTAATTTGAGGAAGGACAAGGTTGTATCTCCAGTCTCTCTGTGGCCTAACATCTTGGAGCTGGAGGCTTGCCTGGGATCGATGCTCCAAACGCGGCCTACGAACTTTACCATCGAGAGTTCGGAGTCTCGGGAGAGACCGTGGATGTCGGGAATCCAGCAGAAGGTTCGACCAGCGAGGGAAGCTGAGATTCCCGCCCCAACACGGAGGGCCCGAGTGGCGCCAGCTAAGGGAGTAAGATTGTTCCGTCAACGGAAGGCTCAAGGCCCCCCGACAAAGATGGGAGGATATTGAACTTTTTTTTCACCTTCCATCACAGTGAGGAATGTGCACTCACTGTGGTGGATGTTTATATTAAAATGTATCGTAACGTCTCTTAACCCCCTTTCTCTAATTCTTTGACCAAGGGTTTCTTCTCCCTTTTGGCACGCTCTTTCACTATCGCAACTCTTTTCACCTATTTCACTCTCTTTCTTTCTATTCTTTTTCTTTAAAAGCCATAAAATTATGGGGTACAATGATTGTAACAAGATATATGTGAAGTACATTGATGTATTTACCTCTGATAAATAAAATATTTTTAAAAAATAAATAAATAAATAAATAAAATAAAAAATGTATCGCGTGTGTTCTGTTGCTTTTTAGTTGTATGACTGACTTGCCGAATGAAAATCCTCGTCTGTTGCAAAACATACTTGGCTAATAAAGTATTGTATGGTATTGTATTGTATAACCACCCTAGAGGTCCTGCTTTTCAGCCTCTACCTAGTTCTCTATACTCACGTTGCAGAACCTCCTGCCTCTTCTTACCCACACCATTTGTGCCGACATGCACAACTGCTTCCGGCTGTTCACCTTCCCTCTTGAGGATGTTCTTAAGTCAGGCAGGGACGTCTTGGCCCCTGGCACCAGGGAGGCAACACACCATCCTCGAGGCTCGCCCGTCTCCACAGAATCTCCTGTCCACACCTCTGACAATGGAGTCACCCACCACTATGGCTCTGCCTGATGTCGGTCACACCGGTCGAGCCTCAGCGCCAGGATTCGAGTCACAGGCCTGTCCGCCGCTCGGACTGGAAGCGTCGTCTGCCCCGACAGCTCCCCAGGGGGTGAACCTGTTATCAAGAGGCACCTCCACCGAGGTCTCCAGCGCTAGTTTCATCCCCTTCCTCTCCGTCTCTACCCGTTGCACCTCTTGTACTCTTGGAGTGACGAGCTGACTGTCGGTCCTGTCCAGGAAGCTTCCGTCGTCCCGGATGGACCGCAGGTCATCCAGCTGCTGCTCCAGTTCCATAACTCGGCCCTTGAGGAGCTGCATCTGGACACAGTTCCCACAGGTGTAGTGGTCGGTGACACCAGCCGTGCCCCTGACTTCCCACATCCTGCAGCAAACGCACCGCAGTAATATTCCTGCCTCAACATCAATGTTTAAATATTTAAATTAAATCAAACATACAACCGGATAAATGTAGCCTTCTCGCCGAAGACTCTTGAGACAACGACTTACACTTGACCTCTCCAAGGCGCTTGGCCTCAACAAGGCCGCTCCACTACACCTGCACTTAATGTTACCTAATCAAGGCAATGTTCCACTCAACTAATTACACTGTCGCACCCATTCCACTCCCTCGCTGGTCTGGCTGCTGCTCCTCTGCCACCTTCAAGGTAATTGCCATTTTGGGTCGGGCCCCTTCTTCAGATTAATGGCAAAAGGGGAGTTTGCGGGGGAAGCTGGTAAAGAGGTGGGGAGGGGGGCAATACGATGTCTGGTGAGTGATAGGTGGATACAGGTGAAGTGGAGGGGGGTTGCTTGGCAGAGGGTCGGCTAAAGGCTGGAGATGAAAAGACAAAGAAATGTGACCATATGGATAAACGAGGTGCGAATTGTGAAGCCAGAAGAAGGAGTATGGGCAAAATGGGGGCGGAAGGGGAGCATTGGGTGCAACAGGGTCCAGAGTGAGTGGGATGAATGGAGTTCTTCCTATCTAAGTGGAATTCCACAAAATTGATCTAAAATACTAGTATGTGGAGTGAAAACTGCACCACCCCTGGGTCAGAGGCATAAAGGCAGCTGCTCTGAACTGGGATATAGCCAGGTATTTATTTTGTATGCAGCACAGCAAACAGAAAGGAACTTATTGACCACAAACCTCTGAGAACTCAAACCGTGTACGTAATAGGAGAAGAATTGGGCTATTCAGCCCATCAAGTCTGCTCCCCATTCTCCTGCCTTCTCCCCGTAACCTCTGACACACGTACTAATCAACAATCTATCTCTGCCTTAAAAATATCCATTGACGGCCTCCACAGCCTTCTGTGGCAAAGAAGTGCATTGTAGAAACAAGGAACGGCCGATGTCGGTTTAAACAAATGGACACAAAGGGCTGGAGTAACTCGACGGGTCAGTCAGCATCTCTGGAGGACATGGAGAGGTGACGTTTCGGGTCTGGATTCTTCACTGTTTTCGTATAAATATGTTGTTCAATTTCAGCAGGTACCTGCGTGCAGTGCAGCTTCCAAATGGGTCAGTGTCTTTATGCTCTTAGCAAACATGCATTTTTATTTCTGATGTAAAATGTAATGAAAGGGTGCAGAGGAGATTTACCAGAATGATGCCTGGATTAGCGGGTATGGCTTACTTACAAGGGAGATGCTATACAGAATTGGATTGTTTTCTTTGGAAGGCCAGAGTAAAGAAGAAGTAGATAAAATCATGGGAGGCAAAAATAGGGTAGACAGTCAGATCCTTTTTCCCAGGATGGAAATATCCAATACTAGAGGGTGTAGCTTTAAGGTAGAGGGGTAAAGTTTAAAGGAGATATGTGGGGCAAGTTGTTTTACTCAGAGGTTAGTGAGTACCTGGAACGCTACCGGGGGTGGTGCTGGTGGAGGCAGATACGATAGTGGCGTTTAAGGAACCTTTAGAGAGTCACATGGTTATGCAGGAAATGGATGAATATGGATCATATGCAGGCAGATAAGAGACGGTCTTGATAAGAATTGAGAAATGTGTAAGAAGGAACTGCAGATAGTGCTTTAAACTGAAGATAGACAGTCAGAAGAAGGCTCTCGACCCGAAACATCACCCATTCCTTCTCTCCAGAGATGCTGCCTGTCTGCCCCGCTGAGTTACTCCAGCTTTTTGTGTCTATCTTTGATAAGAGTGGATCTTTTTGTTCATGTCTGGCACAGACCTTGTGGGCTGAAGGGCCTGTTCCTGTGCTGCACTGTTCTATGTTCTAAATCCATTTCTTTGATTACTCAGTATTAAGTTCTGCTCGCGCTACAATGACCAACTAACTCATTTCTCGGTTCTCGGTGTGGACTCCTCTATAATGGGCGGCAAGGTCGTGCAGCGGCAGAGTTGCTGCCTCACAGCGCCAGAGACCCGGGTTCGATCCTGACGGCGGGTGCTGGCTGTGCAGAGTTTGTAATTGCGTGGGTTTTTTTCCGATGTCTTAGAATTACTCCCACACACCAAAGACGTACAGGTTTGCAGGTCTGGTGAACTTACTCCAGTTGGTTAATTGGCTTGGTATAAATGTAAATTGAGTACATATGTGTATATATGTGTGTGTGTTGTATACAACATACACACACTTACAAACAATAATAGTGCTTATTTGGAGGTTAAAGTGTTTAGTAGCCTGATGGTTGTGGGGAAGAAGCTTGATGACACCGTTTTCAGGCTCCTATATCTTCTTACCGATGGCAGGAGTGAGATGAGAGCGTGGCCAGGGTGGTGTGGGTCTCTGATGATGCCGGCTGCCTTTTTGAGGCAGCGACTCCTGTAGATCCCATCGATGGTGGGGAGGTCAGTACCCGTGATGGACCGGGCAGTGTTCGCCATTGAAAGGGTGCTGAGGATGTTTATGAGAACGGTGTCGGGATTTGGGGGGCATTTGTTACAGGGAGAGGTTGGAAAGACTTGGATTATTTTTTTCTGGGACACCTGAGGTTGAGGGTGAGAAACCTGCTAGAAGTATATAAAGTTAAGAGAGGCGTTGATAGATTAGACAGTCAGAAGCTTTCTCCCCCAGGGTGGAAACATCAAATACTATTAAAACTGCCACAGCCAGATATAAAAACAGTTTTTATCCACGAGTAGTTGCTCCACTCAACAGCCAAAAATCTGTAGCCTCCCTTTGATCTGGTATTTTGTTGGTTCACATGCTTGATCAATGGTGTTTTATCATTAATGTTTTATTAATATTAATGTTTAGTGTTTTCTGAGTCATTCGTAACTGTCACTGTATGTCATGTTGTTACGTGGGCGGAGCACCAAGGCAAATTCCTTGTATGTGAATACTTGGCCAATAAACGTACTTACTTACTTACTGGAGGGCATAGCGTTAAGGCGAGAGAGGTGTTTAAAGGAGATGTGCCGGGCAAGTATTTTACACCGAGGGTGGTGGGTGCCTGGAAGACGATGCCAGTGGTGGTGGCAGATACAATTGTGGCATTTTTAAGAGGCACATGGATATGTAGGGAATGGAGGGATATGGATCACATGCAGTTAGGTGAGATTAGTTTAACTTGGCACCATGTTCTAACCAGTATTTAACTATCAACTATCAATTAGCAACACTAACACTAATTATCCCACCTCTCTTTTCCAGCTTTCCCCCCACCCCCACTATAATCAGTCTGGTGAGGGTCCTGACCTGAAACGTTGCCTAACCATTGCATCCCCTGAATCATCACCTATTCCTTTTCTCCCCAGGTGCTGCCTGACCTGCTGAGTTAATCCAGCATTTTGTGTTTGGATGTTGATTATCTGAAGACACAAGGAAATGTAGGTGCTGGTTTACAACAACAAAAACAAAGTGCGAGAGTGCTGATTATCTGGTATCTGTGGACCTTAGTATGCACTAAAGATAGACACAAAGTGCTGGAGTAACTCAGTGGGTCAGGCAGCATCTCTGGAGAAAAGGAATAGGTGATGTTTCGGGTCGAGACCCTTCTTCAAAACGTCATCCATTCCTTCTCTCCAGAGATGCTGCCTGTCCCGCTGAGTTACTCCAGCTTTTTGTGTCTAATTTGGTGTAAACCAGCATCTGCAGTTCCTTCCCACACATCATAATACCCACCAGTTGGCCGCTGTTTTATTCTAAATTAGCACAGCCTACAAGCAGATGAAAGGTCATAACACTGCCTTGGGAAGTGATGTGGAAGTCACTATATAAATGCAGAAGGTAGACAAAAATGCTGGAGAAACTCAGCGGGTGAGGCAGCACCTATGGAGCATCACTTGTTGCCTCACCCGCTGAGTTTCTCCAGCTTTTTTTTGGGTTCATCTTCACCATATGAATGCAAACACTTCTTGAGATGGAACTACAAGTCCCAGCGTGCATCCGAGGTCGTTCAGGCGAAACCCTTGCAGTAATTGTGGACGGGACTCGCCAAACAGCAGCCGGGGCGGAGGCTGGGCGAAATGCTGATTGGACTGAGCGTCTGCCGTTCAGAATGTACCTGCACTTCCTGTTGTCAATGGTTGGGGAGCTGTTGTAGTTGGTGGCAAGTGGTTTGTTGAAGGTTCTCAACCCTGCCTTCTTGTGCAATGTAGTGGAGAGCTCAGATGCATTGGCAACTCTGGCAGAGAACAAAGCTTCGGGGAGGTGGGGTGGAGCACATTATTGCAGAGCTCCCTAATTCTGCAGGGGAATTCACTTACCTAACTGAGACCCAGCCACGAATAGAAGTCATTATTTGATTCAGTGGGAGATAAAAGGTGCCAGGCGACGGAATACCCAGTGAAATGACAGACTGCAGCGTCAGTAGAAGGAGCGGTGAGTGTTTATGTAAATGTTGGTCTGGTGTGCGAGGGTGAAACTGGATATTATCGTGCAATGTGAGCTTAATATGTGGCAGTGTCGGAATGTATTGATTTTGTGTGAGCTGCCAATTTGTTCATCTGTATTACACCCTTCCATTCAGGGCTTTAACATGGGCGCCAGCTCAGCAGCTCAGTAAAAATCCTAGAAAACACTGGATCTTCTCTGTGACACTTTGCATGCGGCGGAAATGTTTCTAGTTACTGGTGGTCTTGTGTGTGTGTGTGACTAGTTTTTGACCACGGTGTTGCAGTGGGGCAACACAATGCGTTGTGCTTGCATCGAACCAGGAACTGGGCTGTTGAAATATACGTCCCACCTTTATTCGGAGGGGGCTGTACACTTTCTCATACACCAGGTCCCTCGGTATTTTGTTTCATTTTATCGCGGGTTTGGATAAAGGGAGGGAGTGGAGTGGGGGGAGACACGGTTTTAGAAAGCTGCCGGCTGCACAAAAATTCAAAGATGTTTTGTTGTAGTGAGATGATTCAAAAAAAGGGGGGAGGAAACAACACGCCCTTGGCTCCTTACAGGGGTTGGGTAGTGCAATATTAAAATGCAGTATCCTTTTCCAAAAAATATATCTTTGAATTATTGGTCTGGCGCAGGTGCAGGATGGTTTAAAGTCGTCTCTGGAGAGCCCAGCGCAGTGTTATCTGTATGAATCTCACGCCTGACCCCAGACGGCGGAAAGATAGCGCTTGTACCGCCCAGTATATGCCAGCTCTCTGCGTGTAAGACCACTCCAGTGAAATCGAATCGCCTTCCAGCGAGCAGACCAGCGCGCATTGGCATTATCCGTGTCCTCTTTCTGAATGGGGAGTCTAGCAACTGCTCATGTCGACAAGTTTGACCCCTGCTGATCCAACAACCTCGACACGATTGCAGATGTTTTATTTTTTTTAATAAGTATTGTGCACAGTCGCTGACTCTCCGCATTTCCAAGCCCTTTCTCACACACAAGACAGAGTGCTGGAGTAACTCGTCCGCATGTCAGGCAGCATCTCTGGGAACACAACTGTGCGGCGGGTTGGGTTGGGATCCTTCTGCAACCAGTGATGTTTCAACATGCGGTCTAATAATGTAAAGATTTTATACAGACAGTTAGTGCAACTGCTCCATGGATCCCAAATATCATCGATCTTTGGTGCTGCCAAGGCAGGGATTGTTGTTGTTAGTTTGATGTCAGATGGATTCGCTGGCAATTGCACTGGGTTTGGGTTCCAGTTTTAGTTTTCAAGGCACAGCATGGAAAAGGGCCCTTCGGCCCACCGAGTCCAGGCTGACCCATTTCACACTAGTTCCACGTTATCCCACTTTCTCATCCACTCCCCTACGCACTAGGGGAGCAATTTACAGAGGGGCAATTAACCTACCGACCCCGCACGTCTTTGGGGATGTGGGGGGAAACCGGAGCACCTGAGGAAACCCCACACGTTCACAGGGAGAACATGCAAACTCCACATAGATAGCAGCTGACGCTCTGAGGCAGCGGCTCGTTGCCTCAGCACTACCTGGTTTGTTCGTCAGCCTGTTTACTGTGGGGTGGGGGGGAAATCACACTGAAGGCTGCTAACACTTGTCGCTCCTTTAGAATTTTGTAATTATAGTTCCTTTGGATCATCGTAGGTGTGTTATATGGAGGTAAATTGATTGAAGTCGCTCCTTTTAATTTTGCATTTTTTAATTTGAATTGTTATGTCCAATGGCAAGCACCTGAGGTCAGGATTGAACCTGGGCCTACGGAGCTGTTGCACTAACTGTCTGTTTAAAATCTTTAGATTATTAGACCGCATGTTGAAACAGTGGTTCTGAAACATTACGAGGTTCTGGGATATAAAGTCATTAATTAAATGTGATTGGACTTTCACATATGTTTGATATTGATATCTTTGCCACAGATAGCGATGGAGGCCAAGTCATTGGGTAATTCTTAACGGTTTCACGACTAAAATTTAAGGCAGAGATAGATAGATTCTTGATTAGTGCGGGTGTCAGAGGTTACGGGGAGAAGGCAGGAGAATGGGGATAGGAGGGAGAGATAGATCAGCCATGGTTGAATGGCGGAGTAGACTTGATGGGCCAAATGGTCTAATTCTGCTCCTATCACGTATGATCTTACAAGGACTCTAAATGAGAATGGCACTTTATCTTGCCCGGTCAGTTTAAGGTAACTATTGACAGCACTGTTTATAGGAAACATCTTGGGCCAGTCTGTGGAAAGTGAGCCAAAATGTCACACACGTGACCAGATGTCGTCACATAAAGTAACACATGAAAAAAATTCTCACGAGATTTATCTTATTCATTGCTCTTTTCCTACCTACACAACTATAATGCATGTCTGCTATTGATATGAACATTCTAGCTTTTAAAAATTCACAGAGTTATGGAGAAAAAAAACCTTCTGTGTGGGGTCACACACGTGACCAGTCATATTTGACCTCTGACCCTAAACAAACATTGTCAGCAAAACATATAACATTTTCACTTGATAAACTTAAAAAAATATGAATCATATATACAGTGCAAATCATATATACATACCTGTAATGCTTTCAGAATTTGAAGAGATGTATTCCACAATTTATATTCATAGTTTGAGGCCACACACGTGACCAAGAACGGCCCTTTTTGTAAATACAGAATAAAACACGGCAGATGCTGGAAATCTGAAATAAAACACAGCACGCTGAATCGGACTAATGATCATTGATCGGAAACCTTGTCATGTTTTGCAATGATGTTGAATTTGCAGCATTTTCTTTTTGCTTTTGTTTCAGTTTCTAGTTTTGTCCAGTTTATTGTCGGGTGCACCAAGGTTCAAACCAAACATACAAGATTGTTAAGGGCTTGGATACACTAGAGGCAGGAAACATGTTCCTGACGTTGGGGGAGTCCAGAACCAGGGGCCACACACAGTTTAAGAATGAGGAGTAAACCATTTAGAACGGAGACGAGAAAACACTTTTTCTCACAGAGAGTGGTGAGTCTCTGCCTCAGAGGGCGGTGGAGGCAGGTTCTCTGGATGCTTTCATGAGAGAGATAGGGCTCTTAAAAATAGCGGAGTCAGGGGATATGGGGAGAAGGCAGGAACGGGGAACTGATTGGGGATGATCAGCCATGATCACATTGAATGGCGGTGCTGGCTCGAAGGGCCGAATGGCCTACTCCTGCACCTATTGTCTATTGTCTATGAGAAGCTTTTGTTGAGTGCTCACTAGTCAGCAGAAATACTGTACACGACCTGGCCACAAATTGAGTCATCCACTGTGTGCAGATGCATGATTTTATTTTTGTGTTTGTTTGTTGTTTTGGCTTCCGGTTTCAGAGCTGTGCACATCCAGTCATGATACATCTGGTACATGATTACAATCGAGCCATTTACAGTGTATAGATACCCATTAAGGGCTGTAGGAATAGAGGTTTGAAGACGAGTGTGGAGCGATTGTAATATGTGATTGTAGATCTGCTTCTGTGGCCAGCACACACATAGTCTTTGACATATAATAATCATAGAGCATGGAAACTGGTCCTTTGGCTCAACTCACCCATGATGATTAAGATGCCCCATCAAAGCTAGTCCCAACTGCATGTTTTTAGCCCACGTCCTTCTAAATGTTGTTAGTGTACCCGTCTCGACTATTTCAACTGGCAGCTCATTCCATCATATATATTCACCACCTTCTGTGTGAAAATGATCCCCTCATGATCCTATTAAATCTTTCACCTCTCACCCTAAACCTTTTCCCTTTAGTTCTTCGTACCTCTATCATGAGAAAGATACAGCATGGAAACAGGCCCTTTGGCCCATCGAGTCCATGCCGACCAGCAATCACCCCATACACTACAATTGTGTTGGGGGAGTCCAGAACCAGGGGCCGCAGTTTAAGAATAAGGGGTAAGCCATTTAGAACGGAGACGAGGAAACACTTTTTCTTACAGAGAGTTGTGAGTCTGTGGAATTGCCTGCCTCAGAAGGCGGTGGAGGCCGGTTCTCTGGATGCTTTCAAGAGAGAGCACGATAGGGCTCTTAAAGATAGCAGAGTCAGGGGATATGGGGAGAAGGCAGGAACGGGGTACTGATTGGGGATGATCAGCCATGATCACATTGAATGGCGGTGCTGGCTCGAAGGGCCAAATGGCCTACTCCTGCACTGATTGTCTATTGTCTAATTATCCTACACATTAGGGGACAATTTACAGAAACCAATTAACGTCTTACAGAAACCAATTATGTATGTCTGTGGAGTGTGAGAGGAAACTGGAGCACCCGGAGAAAGCCCATTCGTTCACAGGCAGAATGTACAAACTCTTAGTTTAGTTTGGAGATACACTGCGGAAACAAGCCCTATAACTCATCAAGTTCGCACCAACCAGCGACCCTCGCACACTAACACTATTCTACACACAGTAGGGACAATTTTCATTTATACCAAGCCAATTACCCTACAAACCTGTCCAGACAGCACCCCTAGTCGGGATCGAACATGGGTCTCTGGTGCTGTAAGGCAGCAGCTCGCCCTGTCTTTTCCCCCTGCTGATCTTTTAAACCTCTATAAGATCACCTCGGCCGTCTGTGCTCCAAGGAATGGCCTACCCAACCACTCCCTATAGCTCAGGCCCCTCGAGCCCTGACCACATCCTTGTAAATCTTCTCTGCATCTTTCGGGCGATAGGGTGACTAAAACTGAACACAACGCTCCAAATGTGGCCTCGCTAACGTCAGTTGGATAGGCCCACGGGAAGTGTTGGAGATTGGTGGCAATTTGTGGGAACTGTTCGGAGATGTGGTGCAGCAGGTAGAGCTGCAGCCTCCAACTCCAGGGACGTGGGTTTGACCCTGACCTTTGCCATTGCAAGTGTGGAGTTTGCATGTTCTCTCTGTGATTTGTTCTGACTTGCCCCAATTGCCAAGGACGTGTGGGTCGTCGGGTTCAGTGCAAATTGTCCCTGGAGTACGAGTAAGTTGGAGAATCCGGGGGAATGTGGGGAAATTGTAAAGTATTGGAGTAGGATTCGTGTATATGGGTGCATGGCGCAGGGGTGGTGCGGTGGCGCAGCGGTTGAGTTGCTGCCTTGTAGCGCCAGAGACCCGGGTTCAATCCTAACTATGAGTGCTGTCTGTACGGAGTTCCTACGTTCTCCCTGTGACCAAGTGGCTCCTCTGGCTTTCCTCCCACACTCCAACGACATACTAATTGGCTTCGGTAAAAATTGTAAGTTGTCCCTAGTGTGTAGGATAGTGCTAGCGTACGGGGAGGATTGCTGGTCAGCACGGACTCTGTGGGCCGAAGGGCCTGTTTCCGCGCTACATTTCTAACGTTAATAAAACGTCAGGAAGGCCCCAGGTGTTCCCTGGGTCTTGCTGGCCTCCTCGCTGGTGGGGGCTGTGGGTTTGGGAGTCCAAGGAGTCTTGACGAGTTGTTGAGGTCCATTGTACCGATGGTACAATCTGCTGCTACTGTGCATCAGAGGTGGAGTGAGTTAACAGTTGTGCAAAGGTGCCTATTAAGTGGACCACTGTATCCTGAATGGTGTCCAGCACCTTCAATGTTGTTAAAGCCAAACCCATCCAGTCAAGTGGAAAACGTTCTCTCACACTCCTGACTCCAGCCTTGTAGATGGAGCCTTTTAGCAAACCATATCTGTTCATGGTCTTACTTGCCCCATATTAATTTACCTCCATCACCTTGTGTGCTTGCTAAATCTGTCTACCTTGCTCCCTATTGTTCATCTTCTCGTATAGAATTGAGTCATAAAATAATCTGGACATGTACAGCTCTGCAGCGCATGTCATTGACAAGGACTGCAAGTAGCCGAGGCCCAAGTATTGATTGTTACTGGCTCCCATTATTTACAAACTGCAAACAATCCACTTATTACTATCACTTTCATTTGCGAGCGCTCCCTAATCCATATTAGCACTGCTCCCAATCTCACGAGCCCCAGTCCGTGACAGCTTCACGCTCCAGGGCGTACGCAGTTCTGATGATCTATCCTGGACTCAGCACATTGATGCGATCGCAAAGACAGCTAACCCATGCCTCTACTTCCTCAGAGGTTTGAGGAGACTTGGCATGTTGCCAAACATGCTATATTTGGTTAGATAGAGTTCTAGGGGCTGGTGGAATCAAGGGATATGGGGAGAAGGCAGGCATGGGTTATTGATGGGGGACGATCAGCCATATACACAATGAATGGCGGTGCTGGCTCGAAGGGCCGAATGGCCTCCTCCTGCACCTATTTTCTATGTTTCTATCAAACTTCTACAGGTGTACAGTGGAGAACACACTGACTAGTAGTTGCATCACAGCCTGGTTGGGGAATTTGAATGGACGGCAAGGTGGCCCATGTCTGAAGAAGGGTCTTGACCCGAAACGTCACCAATTCCTTCTCTCCTGCCCTGCTGAGTTACGCCAGCATTTTGTGTATCTTCGATTTAAACCAGCATCTGCAGTTCCTTCTTACACACAGTTGCACAGGGGTAGAGTAACTGCCTTACAGCACCGGAGTCCCGGGTTTGATCCTGACTACGGGTGCTGTCTGTACGGAGTTTGTACGTTCACCCCACGATCTGCATGGCTTTTTTTCTCCGGTTTCCTCCCACACTCCAAAGACGTACAGGTAAAGATGTGTAGGTTAATTGGTTTGGTTTAATCGCAGATTGTCCCGTGTGCGTGTAGGATAGTGTTAGTGTGCGGGGATCGTTGGTCGGCACGGACTGTGGACTGAAGGGCCTGTATCCGCGCTTTATATCTAGACTAAACTGTATATCTAGACTAAGAACAAAGGAGGCTGCAGAAGGTGATGACATTGCCCAGTCTATCACGGGTACTGACCTCCCTGCCATCAAGGGAAGCTGCAGCGAACTGTTGCCTCAAGAAGGCAGCTAATCTCATCAAGGATCCACACCACCCTGCCTTGCTGCTACCATCAGGAAGGTCGTACAGGACTAAACCAGGGAACCAGATTCAAGAACAGCTTCTTCTCAGCAACCATCATGTTCTTGAACCAGCCGTCACAACCATAGCCCCAACACCCTACTTCGACAACAAACCACTATGGACAACTATGGTAGATCCACATAATTTGATGTTTATACTATCATTGTCCTATTTATGTTCAAAAGTGATGGAAGCAGAATTAGGCCTTTTAGTCCACCAAGGCTACTCCACCATTCAATCATGGCTGATCTATCTTTCCCTCTGAACCCCATTTTCCTGCCTTCTCCCCATAACCTCTGATACCTGTACTAATCAAGAATCTATCTATCTCTGCCTTAAAAATATCCATTGGCCTCCACAGCCTTCTGCGGCAAAGAATTCCACAATTCACCACCCTCTGACTAAAGAAATTCCTCCTCCTTCCTAAAGGAACGTCCTTTAATTCTGAGGCTATAACCGCTAGTCCTAGACTCTTGCACTGGTGGAAACATCCTCTCCACATCCACTCTATCCAGGCCTTTCACTAAGTTTCAATGAGGTTCCCCCTCATCTTTCTAAACTCCAGCGAGTTTAGTTAGCATAACTGATAATTTATGGTAAATGTATTTGTTGTCATTGTATCTTTAGTACCTGTAATGATGCAGCAGGTAAAAACATTTTCATTGTTTCCATTTCATGTCCAGTGCATATAACAAACACAATCTCCTGAAGTGCCAATTTCAAAAAGAAATTCAAATGCAGTACATGTATTAAAGTCATAGTCATTCGTACAGACAGGCAACTCTACCGCTGTGCAGCCTCAGGTGCTTAATAAATCTTGCCCTCTCACCTTAAACCTACGGTAGACAAAAATGCTGGAGAAACTCAGCGGGTGAGGCAGCATCTATGGAGTGAAGGAAATACTCGAAACGTTGGCCGAAACGTCTAAAGTCTAAACCTTATTATTGTGGTGAAGTGTCAACCTTATACACCTTATTATTGTGGTGAAGTGTCAACCTTGTCTTTCGGCTCTCAAAGTCGCAGTGGTGGGAATTGAACCTGTGACCCTTTTGACAGGAGGCAAGAGTGCTCCCCGCTGTGCCACAGCTGACACTGAAGTGCTGCTTCAATTGCTTGCCACCTTGTCTCTGCATATTTGCCCGTGTTACACAGTGAGGGCTGATTTTTTTTGACAGTTTATTAATGCAAAATCGAGAGAGCAGACCTTTAGAGGGACTGGGGCATCTCGAAGTGTGTTGCTTCCATGTTCCCTACCGCAGATAAATGGTTGCCTTTGGCTTTCATCTCTTTTAACCGAGCCACGGATTTCTTGCTGGGTGCACCAGGTCAGGCTCCCGCCGCCCTTTGGTAGGGTTTGTTGGTGTGGATGTTCAGCGACTACAGGCAAGACCAACAGTTCATGAATAACGTACTCGCACCAGAGTTTCCAGCTCGCATTTGCAGCAATAATCCTTGGCATTATCTGTAAAATAAAACCAATCTTGCTTGACATTTAAGTATTGAAGAGGCTAATGAGGGGAAACGCACAAAGTACCAGGAACTGGTGGAGATGTGCCAGGACAGCGTCTGGAAGACATACTATGAGCCCATAGAGGTGGGCTGTAGAGGCTTTGCAGCACGCCCACTCTGCAAAGTGCTCAACCAGTTGGGCATTACGGGGCTGGCAAAGAAGAGGGCCATTCAATCCGCAAGCGAAGCCGCAGAGAAAGCCACTAGGTGGCTTTGGATTAAGAGGCTGATCCGTGGGCGGATGCTGCTGGGATGCAAGTCGGGGCCTGATCAACCCCGGCTGGGTCGCCTGGGCGAGGGTGTCTGATGTTGTGAGACCAGAAACACCCGATGACTCCAGGTCGCATCACTGAGGATGCATCCCAGTACATCTAGAAGATGTATCTTTCACACAAGTGCATGATGAGTTAGAACCCGTACTCTGAAGACACAAGGAACTGCAGATGTTGGTTGACAAAAAAAAAGACATGGAGTGCTAGAGTAACTCATTGGGTCATGCAGCATCTCTGCTGCGTAGAAAGGAACTGCAGATTTATACCGAGGATCGACACAAAATGCTGGAGTAACTCAGCGCTGTTAGGCAGCATCTCTGGAGAAAATAGATGGGTGGTGTTTTGGGTCAGGGGTCTGAAGAAAGGTCCTGACCCAAATCGTCACCCATCCTTTCTCTCCAGACATGTTGCATGCCCCACTGAGTTACTCCAGCACTTTGTGTCTATCTTCAGCATCTCTGGTGAACGGATAGATGACATTTTGGGTCGGGACCATTCTTCAGACCGATTGTAGCGGGGGGTGAAAGCTGGAGGAGAGGTGGGGGTGGGACAAAGCCTGGCGAGTGACGGGTGGATACAGGTGAGGGCGGGTGGGTTTTTTTTGGCAGATGATTGGACGAAGGTTGGAGATGAAAAGGCAGAGGTAGACATTCCTTCTCTCTAGAGATGCTGCCTGTCCCGCTGAGTTACTCCAGCATTTTGTGTCTACCTTCGATTTAAACCAGCATCTGCATTTCATTCCTCAGAGTATTTCCCAGACAGAGTATGAGAGAAGGTGATAAGGATAGAAGAGACATAACATGTGAAGCCAGGAAGGGATATAGATGGAAGGGGACAAGGAGGGGAATATAGTCCCCCATGGCATTGACATAAACGATAAATTGAATGAAACCACTAAGATGTTGCCTGGATTGGAGGATTTCCATTGTGTTGAGAGATTGGATAGGTTGGGATTAGACCACAGAGTTTTAGACTTTGGAGATACAGCGCGGACACAGGCCTATTCGGCCCACCAAATCTGCACCGACCAACGATCTCTCTGCACAACTTACAGAAGCCAATATAACCAACAAACGTGTACGTCTTTGGAGTGTGGGAGGAAACCGGAGCACCAGGAGGAAACCCACACGGTCTTGGAGTGAACGTACAAACTCGGTACAGGCAGCACCTGTAGTCGGAATCGAACCCGGGTCTCTGGCGCTGTGAGGCAGTAACTCTACCGCTGCGCCAACGTGCCGTATGTTTTCCCTGCATTGAAGGAGGCAAGGAGGTGACCTATAGAGGTAGATATCATTTAATGAGGCAAGGATAGGGTAGATTATCAAATGTAATTTTGTGCAGGGGATATCAAAAACAAGAGGGCATAGATTTATCATAAAAATCATGTGATGGGAGTCGAATTAGGCCATTCGGCCCATCGTCTACTCTGCCGTTCAATATAGAGAGTGGTTGATGTCTGGAACACGTTGCCGGAGGATACGTTAAAATCAAATACAATTATTATTTTTAATAGTTATTTAGAAAGATACTTCAATAGGTACATTGAGCAAAAGTCTACAATCCTAATGTAAGGAAGGCATAGAAGGATATAGTCCTAATGTGGGCGTATGGGATTAGTGTACTTGGCAAATTGGTTGGCATGGGGCAAGCATGAATGCTTGGAATGTTAGGGCTGGTTTGCGGGGCCAAGTGGCCTACTCCTGCTCTTTTCTCACAGACACAAGGAACTGCAGATGCTGGTTTACAAAAAAAGACACAAAGTGCTGGAGTGGACAAAAATGCTGGAGAAACTCAGCGGGTGAGGCAGCATGTATGGAGAGAAGAAATAGGTGATCCTTTGGGGTGAGACCTTTCAGAATGATGTCGGGGGGGGAGGGAAATAGAGGAAGAGGTGGAGACAGTAGACTTTGTGGGAGAGCTGGGGAGGGGGAGGGGAAGGAGGGAAGGCTATCTAAAATTAGAGAAGTCAATTTTCATACCGCTGGGGTGTAAACTGCCTAAGCGAAATATGAGGTGCTGTTCCTCCAATTTTGCGCTGGGCCTCACTCTGACAAGGGAGGAGGCCCAGGACAAAAAGGTCAGATTGAGAATGGTAGGGGCAGTTGAAGTGCTGAGCAAACGGGAGATCTTAGTACGAACTGAGTGGAGGAGTTGGGCAAAGCGATCGCCGAACCTGCGCTTGGTCTCACCGATATAGAGAAGTTGACACCTGGAACAGTGAATGCAGTAGATGAGGCTGGAGGAGGTGCAGGTGAACCTCTGCCTCATCTGGAAAGACTGATTGGGTCCTTGAATGGAGTCGGGGGGGGGGGGGGGGGGGGGGGGGGGGGGGAGGTAAAGTGACAAGTGTGGAGTTTCCTGCGGTTGCAAAGGAAAGTACCAGGAGAGGGGGTGGTTTGGGTGGGATGGGACAAATTAACCAGGGAGTTACGGAGGGAAAGGTCTCTGCAGAAAGGGGAGGAGATGGGAAGATGTGGCCAGTGGTGGGATCCCGTTGGAGGTGGCGAAAATGTCGGAGGATTATATGTTGTATGCGACGGCTGATGGGGTGGAAGGTGAGGACAAGGTGACTATGTCCTTGTTACGTGTAGGGGAGGATGGGGAAGAATAGCTATAATAGAAGAGGGGAACCCCCGTTCCCTAAAGAATGAGGACATCTCCGATTCCCTGGTATGCTGCCTAACCCGCTGGAGTAACTCAGCGGGTTAGGCAGCATCTCTGGAGGACATGGATAGGTGAATATTTGGGGGTCGGGACCCTTCTGCAGATTGATGGGGGGGGGGGGGCTGGAAAGAGAGGTGGGACGGGACAAAGCCTGGCAAGTGATAGGTGGATATTGGTTAGGTGGGTTTGACATATCAGCTGCCAGACTCTGTCATCTGTAAACATACAGATCATGCCTTCTACATTCTTATACAAATAGTTTAAATACATGAAAGCCAAGTCAGTGGATATTTTTAAGGCAGAGATAGACAAATTCTTGATTAGAACGGTTGTCAAGGGTTATGAGGAAACGGCAGCAAAATGGGATTCGGAGGCAGAGATCAGCCATGATTGAATGGCGGAGTAGACGGGATGGGCCGAATGGTCTAATTCTATGATACACAAAATTGCTGGAGAAACTCAGCGGGCGAGGCAGCATCTATGGAGTGAAGGAATAGGTGACGATTCCGGTCGATGCCCTTCAGTCTGAAGAAACGTCTCAACCGAAAATGTCACCTATTCCTTCGCTCCATAGATGCTGCCTCACCCGCTGAGTTTCTCCAGCAATTTTGTCCACCTATGATGATCAACAACAGGCCCAGGGCCGATCCCTGTGACATGTGACAATAAAACACTTTTCACCTGACTCTCTGGAAAAAAAATAATAATTCTGACGGAGTTTTATCTGTGGACTTGGAGCTAACAAATGCGCTGTTGACTCTGAAAGAACTGCCTGTGGAACCTCAGCTGCCATCTCTCAGTGTCTTTATGAGACCGAACGGCGGACCTTGTATTATTTATGAATTACAGCAGATGTGTATCCTAATTTATTGCAATGAAACAAGGATGCTTTCAGGAGTGCTAGTGTTCAGATAAGGAGTTTTAGACATTTATGCCCCCCTCCCCTCTGTTCTTTTCCTAATACCACTCAGCAGGCCATCTTAACAACTGCTTGGAATAAGAAGGACTAATTGGTGCTAAAGAACAGACAATTGTTTGATTAACACCTGGATGTAATAAGAAGAGCCTGATGGCAATTAATACAAATAAAATCTGCAGATGGTTAAAAATTTGAATTGGAAATAAAATGTTGGCAATATTCAGGTCGGGAAACACTGAAAACATTTTGTGTTGAAGACCCTTCATCAAAACTAGGGGGAAAATAAAATATTTGTTTAAAGTTGAGGAGGGAAATGGCCAGAGTAAAGAGAACAACTCTGACTGGGCGAGGCCTGTGTTGCCATGGGGATAAGCTGTGGGTAATGAGGTCTGGTCGACAGGTTAATGAGGTCAGTTATTGTGGGGAATTTGCCAGAATTTTGCTGGAAGAAAATGTGGGCTTTGCATTTTATCATGTGCCTTTTATTGCCTCTGAATGTGGCTTGGCACCAGTGAGGTACTGTGAAGAGAAGGAAGGAATGAAAAGTGACAGCTAACTTCTGCACAACAAGTTCCCAAAACACCACTGTCCAAGGAGTAAGTAATAGACCGCCGGAAATATGTTGAGAGAACTTGCTTTTGTGGGTTAGACACACAAAACTGGAGTAACTCGGTGGTTCAGGCAGCATCTCTGGGGAAAAGGAATAGGTGATGTTCTCTGTTCTGCTTTGCCCCCATCTTGCCATCGATTTAACAGGGGAAAGTACAGAACAGGCCCTTCGGCCCATAATGATGGAGTTGGAGCTTGCAGTGTCTGAAGAAGGGGCTCGACCCGAAACGCCACCTGTTCCTTTTCTCCAGGATCTGACCCGCTGGGTTACTCCAGCTTTTTGAGTCCATCTTTGGTTTAAACCAGCATCTGCAGTTCCTTCTTACACATTGCTTCGGTGGGTTGTTTAATTGACTTTGAGCTCTGGTGTCATTAAGCTGGAAAGAGTGTGGAGAAAGATTTGAAGATGTTGCCAGGACTCGTGGGCCGAGGAGCTTTTTTGTTCAGGCTTCGTGACCCAACTCGCGGAACTACCTGAATTTTTAAGATATTGTGTAAAAAATATTATATAAATCATACCCGAAACTCATCAAGAAGAAAACCTGCACATTTTGTTTAAATATGACTAAAACTTCCAATTTTCCGAGTAGTAATTGTCCAATCAATGCACGTTTGACATTGAGGTCGGACGCAAATTGGCCATTCCCGCGCTTTGTTTTATGGTCGCTAGGCAGCGAGGACTCTGGGATCATGGCTGCCTCCTCATTACATCAATAGCAAGGTTTCCAAGGATTAAAGGTAATGCTAACCTTGCTGATTTTGTTTTTCAATTGATTTATCTTTATAAAGTTATGATGTGAACTGTTAAATAAAAATGATAAATAACAAATGCATAGTTAGGGTCAGGGTGGACGCCCTGCAGGGCCACACGTACGGCGCCTGCAGCCGGTCCCAAAGCAGCTCCA
This sequence comes from Okamejei kenojei, assembly GCA_035221665.1. NCBI lineage: Eukaryota > Metazoa > Chordata > Chondrichthyes > Rajiformes > Rajidae > Okamejei > Okamejei kenojei. The sequence goes on along the minus strand of CM069163.1, from coordinate 5,380,496 downwards.
GCCGAGGGCAGCTCTGGAAGGGGGGTGAGTTGGGGTTAGTATAGGGTTAGGCATTTTCCTCTCAGTGGAAGATGCCTTAGCCTTCCCCCAGCCTGGCATGCCCCAGTCCCACTATGGCCGTGACCCCTACCCTGCACACTGGCAGTCAGTGGGGTACAGTAAACGGGGGAATCCACAGGAACTGCCCTCGCCCATTAATTAGGCTGGTTCAGGAGTCTGACCTCTGCGGCAGTCTAATTCAAAATACACACAATTATATTAATTATATTATTTTTATATAATATAATTATACATAATTATATATGATTAGTCATATTTACAAGTTGTATATATATATGTGTGTACATTTGTGTGTGTATGTGTATATATGTATATAGAGATAGATAGATATGTGTCTGTGTGTAGGGAGCGTATTCAATGGGGCATTACGTCAATTGAGCTGTACGTTAATTCATCACATAAATCGTCACCATCTCAATGATTACCATGGATACTGTAAGAGCACGTCACAGGCAAAAGCAATGATATATGATTTAAATGGACTGCAACACGGAAATAGGCTCCCCATGGTATAATATGGGCACTGGACACTAGATCAACTTACTTTTTTGATCTCATTTTCTAATTAGTTTAATTAATGTGCAACGTTTGGCACTGACGAGTTATGACTTCCTTCTCGATTATATTTTATCTAAATCTGTGCAAAATTTCATGTAGTTCCGAGACGAAAGTTGATTTCTAGACACATTATTGATGCTCGGCCCACAGCCTTACCTGAGCTACACGCAGAGTTTGGGCAGGCTAGGACTTTATTCCTCTGAGGTGTGATCTGATAGAGGTGTATAAAATCAAGAGGGGAATAGATAGAGTGAATGCAGGGTGTTTTATCCAGGGTAGGGGAATTGGGAAGCAGAGGATGTGGGTGAATGGAATGTGCTACCAGAGGAGGTAGTTGAGGGTGGTACTGTAACAGCATTGAAAAGAGACTTGGACAAGTACATGGGTAGGAACGATTTAGAGGGAGATGGGGCAAATGGGACTAGCTTTGATGCAGTATATCTGCTGGCATAGACAAGTTGGGCCGAAGGGCCTTTTTCTGTGCTGTATGATTCTGAATGCTGGAACACAATTGAAGGGCTGAATGGCGTATATCTGCTTCTAAGACAGCACCAAAACTTGGTCAGAATTTCTCCTTCATTCGGCAGTTCTTTCACCTGCTTCAGAATCTCGGGGGAAATCTTTGAGAACCAGAGGACATTTGCTTAAGGTGGGGGGTGAAAGATATAATGGGAACCTGAGGGGTAACATTTTCACACAAAGGCTGGTGGGTGTATGGAACGAGCTGTCGGAGGGGGTAGATGAGGCAGGCATGATCACAATGTTTAAAAAAACATTTAGACAGGAACATGGATAGGACAGGTTTGGAGGGATATGGGCCAAATGCAGACAGGTGGGACTAGTGTACATGACGCATGTTGGTCGGTGTGGGCAAGTTGAGCCCAAGGGCCTCTTTCCATGTTATATGACTTGGTGCCTAAGTTTAGGTGCAAAAATAGTGTTCTTGTCGGTAGCTTCTGTAAAAAAAAGTGAATCAATCCTGTTTTGAGAAGCTTTGTCAAACGTAACTTGGCACAAGGCCAGGTGCAGATGGGATGTTGCCAGCATTTCAGTAGGTGTTCAGAAATCAATAGCTGCTCTCATTCCTGTGAAGGTAAAAAACATTGCACTAAATCAGTGTGAACGGAACTAGCCTCTGCTGGGTGAACGTGTCATTTTCTTTCAAGGCAGTGTGTTGAAAAATAATAATTAAAAAAGCTTCGAGGAATAAATGAAAAGTAGAGCCTTCAACTTTATTGCATCAGCTGTGAAATCTATTTTTGAAAGAGGAACATGACAGGCTATTTGTGAAAAGTCATTCTGACGAATGATAGAAAGGACAACATTAATTTTACAATTCCATAAATTAAAGATTTGTATCTTAAATCTGTAAGATTAAATCTTAATCTGAAAACGAGTTAAATAAAATGGTGACAAATTGGACAAGGCAGCATTGAATCTCCCAGTCGATTATAGTGTCTCATTTTTATGGCTGGTTTTATTTTGTGGGTGCCTTTTGCTCTGCATCTTGTTTGTGCACCGATGAAATTTCCCAATTGCTTAACAAAAGTAAAAATCTAACGTTATCTTTCGAACACTGGTACACACCGGATAACAGCAGTCAATCGCAATCCATTAAAGCTATATTTTGAATAATAGTTCAAGTGCTGGCACTGTGGATTTTATTCGTTGAAGGTTCACTTTGCTGTTGACTAGCCTAGGGGGATATTAGATGTCTGGGTAAATCAATGAGCGCAGTAATATTATGCCTGAAATGAGGTTTGTGGAGCAGTCAATAATGGGAATGGGTTGTAGTGTAGTGTAGTTTAGTTTAGAGATACAGGGCGGCAACAGGCCCTTCGGCCCTCCGGGTCTGCGCTGACCAGTGATTCTCGCACACAAATACTATCCTACGCACACCCGGGACAATTTTACATTCATACCAAGCTAATTAACCTACAAAAACCTGTACATCTTTGGAGTGTGGGAGGAAACCAAAGATCGCTGGGGAAAACCAACGTGGTCCACGGGGAGAACGTACATACAGCACCCGTAGTCGGGATCGAACCGGGTCTCTGTTGCTGTCAGTGTTGTAAGGCAGCGACTCTACCGGTGCGCCACCATGCCGCCCTATTCAGTGTGTCAGCAGAAATGTTTCTATTCCATGTCAGTAGTGAAACGGGAGCCTCAATTTTGCTGAGTGATGAATAACACTGATCACATCACACCCTCCATGTCATATTGATTAGTTCTGAGGTAACCTTCTCAAACACTTTCAGATTTGGATTTTCCTCCAAAGGATTGTTCTTTTGACTTCCGTGAACCAACTGATTGATTTGTTGGAATCATTCGGAGGTATAAATCAGTTTACTGGCAAATGCAAGTAGTAAGCTGCTGAAACATAGCTCTCTGGATATTATTTGCCAGATGCAATCTAGACGTGGAGACACGAGGAACTGCAGAAGCTGATTTTCAAAAAAAAGACGCAACATGCTGGAGTAACCCAGCGGGTCAGGCAGCATCTCTGGAGGACATGGATAGGTGACATTTCTGGTCGAGATCCTTCTTCAGACTGATTGTCGTAAGGGAGAGAAAGTTGGAGAAGAGGTGGGGCCAGGAAAAAGACTGGTGAGTGATAGGTGGATAGACAAAGCTGTAGTAACTCAGTGCGACAGGCAGTATCTCTGGAGATGCAGAATGGATGATGTTTCGGGTCGAGACCCTTCTTCAGACTACATGTGAGTTGGGGAGGGGTGGGGCTCGATTGATAGATGGAGGCTGGACAAAAGGGTGTCAGAAATGGAGAGGAGGAGTGAAATATAAAGCCAGTGAATATAGTTGGAAGGGGGTGGGATAGTGTCAGAAAAGAGTGTGTCAGGGTAGATGTGGCAGCCATTTGGTTTAAAGTTTTCACACATCACAAGCTGGTTTCACAGTCTGTTCAACCACAAGGTGTGGAATTCTTCTCTTGTTGGATGCTTTGACTATGTGAAGTGAATTTCTTTTCTTGCGACACATAAGTAGGCCATTTAGCCCATCGAGCCCATGTTAGCCTCCACTGATATTATCTGTCTGTGCTCCTACAAATTCCTCTCTCTCGCACATGCCCACTACCCCCCCTTTGATTCTTTTAACCATTCACCCAGACAAGGGGTACTTTAACAGTAGCCAATTAAACTTGGAAAGTTATTAGTTTGTGGGTGGAAACGGGAGCAACTGCATATGGTCACAGAGGAAGCAAACGGCACACAAAATCAGGATCAAACCGCAGGCCCTGTGAGATGGAAGGCAGTAACGCTAACTGCTGTGAATACCATGTTTTTTTTTTGATTAAGAAGGAACTTCAGATACTGGAAAATCGGTAGACAAAAATGCTGGAGAAACTCAGCGGATGAGGCAGCATCTATGGAGCGAAGGAAATGGGCGACGTTTCGGGTCGAGACCCTTCTTCAGAGTTTTAGACGACTTTTTTTGAACAATGTTTTTAGAGATACAGTATGGAAACGGGTCCTTCAGCCCACTGAGTTCACGCTGACCATCTATTACCCTATCACACCAGTTCTATGTTATTCCACTTTCTCATTCACCACCTACACACTAGGGGCAATTTTACAGAGGCTGATTAACCTGCAAACCCGCACATCATCGGGATGTGGCAGGGGACCGGAGAATGGGGAGGAAACCCACGCGGCCACAGTCGAGAACATGCAAACTCCACACAGACCGCACCCGAGGCCAGGATCGAACCGGGGTCTCTAGCGCTGTGAGGCAGAAAGCTCTACCAGCCGCGACATTGTGCTGCCCACATGTCTCTAAATGGAACCTTGTTACTCGCAAGAGGGGAAAGGCGGTCCAGCTGACAAATGATCTTGTACTTCCAACCCGAGTCTACTGACTGACCAAGCCCAGGAGCGTCTGATGCAGGTGCTGCAAGTTTATAATGGACGGTGTAGAACTGCCAGGCTCGAGGGACATAAACCCACTCCAAGACGTTGCATACACAGCTGGAGCACTTGGTTACCAGGTGGAATGATTTCTCTTTCCACAAAGGGGAGTAATGATGGATGGGATTAATAGCAATTAGTGATCAGATGAGTAAACTGTGGGGCCCATGCATACATTTCATTAGCTAATTGCTTTTCTGGTTAGGAAAGCATTGATGGTGCTGCTGTCTCGCAGGGCCAGTGACCTGAGTTTAACGAGGAACTGCAGGTGCTGGTTAATACACGGAAGGGCACAAAGTGCTGGAGTAACTCAGCAAGGCAGGCAGCACCTCAGGAAGGCATGGATAGGTACTGTTTTGGCTCGGGACCTGAAACGTCATCTAAGCATGGTGTTACCTGCTGAGTTACTCCAGCACTGTATGTCCACCCGAGTTTAATCCCGGCCTTTAGTCTGTGTGGAGTTTGCACGTTCTCCCTGTGTCCCTCTGGGTTTCCCTCTGGTGTTCCAGTTTCTTTCCAGGTCCCAAGGATGTGTGGGTTGTTTTAAATTGGCCCTGTGTAGAAGTGGATTGTGGGATCTGCGTGTTGTTCATGGTGATGTCAAAGACTAGAGGGCATAGCTTAAGGGTGCGAGGGGCAAAGTTTAAAGGAGATTTTTAGATATATATATATAGCCGACCAGCGATCGCCCCGTACACGAACGCTATCCTATGCACCCAGCAGGGACAATTTACAGTTATACCAAGCCAATTTACCTACAAACCTGTACGTCTTTGGAGCGTGGGAGGAAACCAGAGCACCCGGAGAAAACCCACCAGGATAACGTACAAAGTCCGTGCAGACAGCACCTGTAGTCGGGATCAAATCCAGGTCTCTGGCGCTGTGAGGCAGCAACTCTACCGCTGCGCCACTGTGCTGCCATTAATGTAATAATTAAATTAATCTGATTGTTTACAGTATGTACGGGGCAAGTTTTTTTTTTAAACAGGCTGGTGAGTGCCAAGATCGTGCTGCCAGGGGTGGTGGTAGAAGCAGATATGACGGTAGAGTTTAAAATACTTTTGTATGGGCACACACGGATATGCAGGGAATGGAGGGATATGGATTTTGTGCAGGCAGAGAAGTGGCCAGCATCATGTTCAGCACACACATTGTGGGCTGAAGGGCCTGTTCTGGTAGTGCAGTGCTCCATGGTCTAATGACCACAGTAATACATTGTTCTATCATGGCAGGTTGAGCCTTTTTATGTAGGCTGCCCCACTCTGGTATCTTCCTACGTTCCTGTGTGGTGCTCAACCAGTATCCTGAGGTCTGGAGCTCCTGACCTTGCCCTCACTTTGGTTTCTTCACTATATTGAAACACTATTTCAAATGTTGACTCCATCGAGCAAACCACTTTTCTAAGCAATGTTCCTTTTGTAGAAGCATTGTCAAGAGGATTTTAACTGGCCTACATGTCTGAAAAATGACAAACCTAATGGTAGAGCTGTTGCTGCAGTGATTCAGCCCGCTACCAGCTTCTTTACAAAGCAAAGCCAAATTGCTTTCAGCTACATGTAATCCTTCAAAAAATGGATCGAAGCTGAAAAGAGAGGTGGGACAAACGATATTACTGATGGTGATTGAGAGTTAATTATTGGTCAGAACATGATGCCAAGTGAAACTAATCTCCGCTAACTGCACATGATCCATATCAATCCGTTCCCTGCATATCCATGTGCCTATCCAAACGCCTCTTCAGTGCACAATCATTTCTGCCCCCACCACCACCACCACCCCATGCAGCACGTTCCAGGCACCCACCACCATCTGTGTATTTAGATTTCTCACCTTAAAGCTATGCCCTATAGTATTTGAATTTTATTCCATCCTGGGTCAAAAGGTTCTGACTTTCTACTCTTATCTATGCCTCTCATAACTGTGTAACTGGATTAAGGACTGATCTGGGTGGTTCATGTTTGGCGGGAGATTGTTGTTATGCCTCTGATGGAAAACCTCTTCAGAGCAGCGAGATTGGCTAAATGCTGGAGGTGTGCTGGGGTATTGCCGTTCTTTGAATGAGTCCGGTGCTACTGGGGTTAGTAGTGCAGGAAGGAACTGCAGATGCTGGTTTGCACTGAAGATGGACACAAAAGGCTGGAGTAACTCAGCGGGTCAGGCAGCATCTCTGGAGGAAAGGAATCTAGTCTGAAGAAAGGTCTTGACCCGAAATGTCACTCATTCCTTTCCTCCAGAGATGATGCTGTCTGCCCCGCTGAGCTACTCCAGCCTTTTGTGTCTATCTTCGGTGTAAACCAGCATCTGTAGTTCCTTCCTGCAAGCTACTGGGGTTGGAGGCTGGTTGGAGCCAGGGCGATGCCTGCTATTTTTAGCCGGTATTTTCTGATCGCATCGAACGTTATACATAATGTATGCTTCACCAGTGACAACATCACTGTTGCTGCGATGGTTGCTATGGCAGCCAACAAACTGCTTCCGACACCCAACCAAATGACTTCACACATAGCAAGCATGTGTAAAAGTTGCTAAAACCAGTTGGTTGCAAAACAATCTATTTATTTTCAGATGCAGGCTGATTCCTTTTTGGGTATTTAAAAAAAATTAAAATAAAAAATTGACGTTGAACATCAAAACGCTAAATCAAAACAATTGTTCTTGGTGGCAGACACAAAATGCTGGTGTGACTCTGGTCTGGCAGCATGTCTGGAGAATAGGAATAGGTGACGTTTCGGGTTGGAACTAAATTCATAAGTGATAGGAGCGGCATTGGGTCATTCGGCCCATCAAATCTACTCCCTCCTAACCCTATTTTCCTGCCTTCTCCCCATAACCCCTGACACCCATACTAATCAAGAATCTATCTATCTCTGCCTTAAAATATCCATTGACTTGGCCTCCAAGGCCTTCTGTGGCAATGAATTCCACAGATTCACCACCCTCGGATGAAAGAAAATTGTCCTCATCCCCTTCCAAAAGTTGCATCCTGTAATTTTGAGGCTCTGATCTCTGATCCGACTCTCCCACCAGCAGGAACTCTTTTTCAGACCCGAAACGTCACCTAATCTTTTTCTTCAAAGAGAATGTTACTCCAGCATTTTGTGTCTATCTTTGGTATAAACCAGCATCTGCAGTTCCTTCCTACATGATTGTTCTTGGAGCTTGGATTCTCAGTAACTGTAAGGCTTGCATTAAATACAGTTTAGTATGAAGATTTATATTGAATATTTCAACCAAATGGTGGCCTTGAAGCTTTATTTCATTAAATATTAATGTAATTGAGGTTAACTGAAGAAATACCAGGGATGGGAGGTTTATTATACAATAGGTGCAAGAGTAGGCCATTTGGCCCTTCGAGCCAGCACCGCCGTTTAATGTGATCATGGCTGATTATCCCCAATCAGTACCCCATTCCTGCCTTCTCCCCATATCTCCCGACTCCACTATCTTTAAGAGCCCTATCTAGCTCTCCCTTAATAATCTTATATGTTTCAATAAGATCCCCTCTCATCCTTCTAAGCTCAAAAGTAAACAAGCTCAGCCGCTCCATTCTCTCAACATATGACAGTCCCGCCATCCTGGGAATTGACCTTGTAAACCTACGCAGCACTCCCTCAATAGCAAGAATGTCCTTCCTCAAATTAGGGGACCAAAACTGCACACAATACTCCAGGTGTGGTTTCACTAGGACCCTGTACAACTGCGGAAGGACCTCTTTGCTCCTATAATCGATTGTTATAAAGGCCAACATGCCATTTGCTTTCTTCACTGCCGCTGTACCTGCATGCTTACTTTCATTGACTGATGAACAAGGACCCCCAGATCCCGTTGTACTTCCCTTTTTCCCAACTTGACACCATTTAGATAATAATCTGTCTTCCTGTTTTTGCTACTTTGATAACGGTGAAAAAGTCAATAGTGCTTTTTGTCACATTTGTAACTGCACAGTGAAATTGAAATTCCTTTTGCTTATTTACACAAATGCAGGCACTGCCATTTTTGGGGCCATTATTCAGAGCCCAAAGTCTGGTCAGCCTGTGCGCTCGATGTACTGGAGCAGTTCCCGCGAACTGACGTCCCTCGGGGGCGCCCCCTGCAGCCGACCTTGAAGGCGCTGGAGACATCATCCCGATTCACCCACCAACCGGACCTTGTTCCTCGTGTCCGTCGTCTCCAGCTCCCTCCCGGTCCCGCCGACCGAGCGGGCGTAAAAGCCGATTACTTCTCTCCCGTGATGGCTTGGCTTGAGGACGGGCCAAGCCTGGTCCACAAGGAGGGGAGGGTCAGAATTGGGAATCGGAAGCTAAAATAAAACTGAGAAGATGAGGTTTGCGTGAAGTGTCGTGTGGATTGTGTCTGGAGAAAAAAAAAATTACAAATTTGTACAAGGGCAAAAATGAGGAATATAACAAAAAATAAGGAAACGATTGTTTGGTTTCCTTATAAATGAATGTTGAAGGAGTAGTGACTCTGAGCAGAAAAGGCAGAAACCCCTTTGTGACACTGTGTGACCCGCTGAGTTACTCCGGCATTTTGTTTCTATCGGTGCAAAGCAGTATCCACAGTTCTTTCTGGCATAAACCTCTTTGTGCGTTAGAAACGTTGGATGAAGAAACGAGGAACTGCAGATGCTGGTTTACACAAGAAGAAACAAAATGCTGCAGTACCTGAGCAGGTCGGGTAGAATCTCGAGAGAGATCATGGCTGAGACCTGACTTCAGACTCCCTTCTGATGGAGGCACTACTTCAGACTCCCTTCTACAGACGAGAGTCTGAAGAAAGGTCTCAGCCCAAAACATCATCTACCCATGTTCTCCAGAGGTGCTGCCTGAGCCTCTGAGTTACTCCAGCACTTTGTGTCTTTTTTTGGTAGTATAGACTCCCGCAACATACAACACATCTGAGAGCTCAGTGGATGCGCCCTCTGGTGTGAATATCCTGGACTTGGTGGACTGGGACATCGGTAGTTTAGTTTGGTGCATACTGACCTCTGCTGTTGTGTGCCCCAGATTTGCTAGGATCGCTCACTATTATCTGGGAACTTAACTTCTTGGATTAGGATGCAAATGGGCAGGATATGTCACCACGGCTTTACCTGTACATTAAACCTGGCCACTCCCTCTTCTCTCTTCTCTCTTCTCCCCTCTCCCATCGGACAAAAGGTATAGAAGTTTAAAAACGCACACCTCCAGATTGAGGGACAGTGTCTTCCCAGCTGTTATCAGGCAACTGAACCATCCTACCACAACCAGAGAGCAGTCTTGAGCTATCTGCTGTCTACCTCATTGGAGACAGTTGGACTATCTTTGATTGAACTTTACAGGCTTTATCTTGCACTCAACTATATTCATATTATTCCCTTCATCGTGTATCTGGACACTGTGGACGGCTCGATTGTAACCATGTTGTCTTTCCACTGACTGGTTCGTACAAAAGCTTTTTACTGTACTTCGTTACATGTGATTCAACGCAATGCAGAACTAGAAATACAGGCGTCCCCTCCCCTGTTACAGCATCCAGGTTATGGAAATTTGCTATTACAAAATTCACAATTTGTTACCCAAATTTTGAGATGGGGAATAAAATCTGCTCTCGTGGAATTTGTGCAATAAACTCAACTCGATTCTTTGTTTTCCCACTTGCCGCAGATGATGTGGCTTCATGTTGGGGAGCCCCACACCCCACCATTACACGAGCTTGGCTGTATTACAGATCCACCACCATCTGGCAACTGATGGTCCAGCCCCTCCTTTAATCCGATTGGCGGGTCGAATTTGCTCCCTGTGGCCAGAGCTGTGGAACTCCGGCCCGGCCAGAGCCGGCAGATCCGTTCCCAAAGCCGACTTTACGGGCTGGTATCACAATAGACAATAGGTGCAGGAGTAGGCCATTTGGCCTTTCGAGCCAGCACCGCCATTCAATGTGATCATGGCTGATCATCCCCAATCAGTACCCCGTTCCTGCCTTCTCCCCATATCCCCTGACTCCGCTATCTTTAAGAGCCCTATCCAGCTCTCTCTTGAAAGCATCCAGAGAACCCGCCTCCACCGTCCTCTGAGGCAGAGAATTCCACATCTCGGACCCCCCCAACGCCCTGACCTCTTGGGCTAGCAAATCTGATGATCCAGAAAGGCTCTGGAACCATGTGTGCTGGAAAACTGTTGACCTGTAACAACTCTGCTGAAAAATAATGGACCTAGAAATTGGTGGCGGGTTAAACAGCAGGAGGAAAATAACATGCGAGCCGGGTCAAGGGCAGAATCGCTCGTCCGATTGAGGGGCAGGGCGGGTTAATGAGGGAGAGCTAGTGTGCATTCTCCAAAGGCATATGGTGTCTGAGTGAGCCCTTTGAAGAGGAAACGATGTCAATGAAAGAAAATGAGCAGATGTAAATGCGGAGTTTTCAAACAGATTTTGATAAAGTACAGCAAGGAGGATTATTTGGAAATTGGGAGCATGTGGGAAGATAGCTGAATAATTGATGATGCTTTGAGCTTGGTACACGATGAAAGGATGTTTGTGAAAGGAGTAGCGAGAATCTGGTTTTTCACCCCTCGCCACTGGTACTGGTCCACAGCATTTGGTTTAGTCTAGTTTAATGTAGTAATACAACGTGGAAACAGGCCCTTCAGCCCAACGATCCCCGTACACCAACATTGTGCTACATACTAGGGACAATTTACAATTTTACCAAAGCCGATTAGCTGACAAATCTGCACGTCTTTGGAGTGTGGGAGGAAACCGGAGAAACCCCACGAGCAAACTCCGTACCGACAGCACCCGTGGTCAGGATTGAACCCGGGTCTGTGGCGCTGTAAAGCAGCAACTCTACCGCTGCGCCACCGTGCCGCCCTGACTTGTAAGTTATTTGGGTGATTGTAAAGATGCAAACTAGGTTGTGGATGATCCCAGACTTGCCAGTGGAGTGGGTGCGAGGAAGATTACGACGGGTGTTGAGTGAAGCTGAAATGGAGTAAATGAATGGAGATGTCTGCAACACCTTGAACTTGGTGATGGATATAGTGAGGAGATTGCTGGGCTGGTTTAGTTTAGAGATACAGCGCGGAAACAGGCCCTTTCGGCCCACCGAGTCTGCGCCGACCAGCGATTCCTGCACATTAACACTGTCCTGTACCCACTAGGGCAAGGGTTCCCAACCTGGGGTAAAGTTACCTACCCAGGGGGCACATTTGTTGATTCTGGATTTGTACATATTGTTTCTCTTTGACTGACTGTGTTTGGTTCTCGTATATCTGTTCATCATTAGTTGTCCATAAATAAGTGAAACAACATTGTTATGTGCTATTAAAGTTGCCAGGGGTAAACGGGACGGAAACAGTTGGGAACCCCGGCACTAGGGACAGATTTTTACATCTACCAAGCCAATTAAGCTACCGGTGCAAGAGTTGAAGGACCTGGACAGTGCATTCAGACATCCTCTGGAGTGGCCATGATATGTTGTAGAGACACCCAACAGGCCCTTTGGCCCACTTGTCCATGCCGGCCATTAAATGCCTATCTATACTACCCCAACTTACCAGTGCCGGGTCTGTAACCTTTCTGTGCCTTGGCTATTCAAAAGCTCATCTAGATACTTAAACATTGTGAAGGTGCATCGCCCGTTCTGTCCCAGAAATGGTATCAGATAGTTGGGCATGAGTGTAATAAATAAGGAAACAAAACTAAATGTTTACAAGTCAATGAGTCTGTTTTAGTTGAACAACTTTGAGTGTAGCACTTTATCAGGGGCAAGGTACTGGGGAGATTGATCTGAAGGGTCAAGAAATGAGGCACTTCAGTGGAGACTGGGGATGAAAGGCTTTACTGGAGCAACGTAATCAAAAGTCGTCAATGCAACAGGATTGACTTTGGGAAAAATGAAAATGAATTGGGAGACATTTTGTGTTGGAAGTCACGTTGAGTGTATTGTCATCTGCACAAGTGTGGATCGGTACAGCTACAATGAAAATGTTGTTTGCAGCAGAAATATTTGCAGGCACAAATATTTGGACCACACTCAAACATAAATCATCCAAACGACATGTACAATTCTAGCAGACGGTGAAAAGAGAAAAAACAAGAACTGAGCAAGAAACATTTGGGACAAACAGAGACATTAGTGCAACTGGCACGGGAACGCAGCGGTGGAGTGGCTCCCTCGCAGCGAGTGCAGCGCCAGATAGGCGGGTTCGATCCCGACTACGGGTGCTCTCTATACGGAGTTTGCATGTTTTCCCCGTGATCACGCGGGGTTTTCCGAGACGTTCACTTTCCTTCCACACTCCAAAAGAGTTGTGGGTAAATTGGCTTGGTAAAATGTAAAAAACAATTGTCCCTAGCGTGTGTAGGATACTGTTAATATGTGAGGATCGCTGGTCGGCGCGGACCTGGTGGTGCAGTGAAAAGCTTTGTTTTTCATGCCTTCCAATTATATCAGAAATACTGTGCATAAAGATAACCCAGTCAAACTGGCACGAAAAACAAAGCTCGGTACAGGTGACAATAATATACCCAAAATATAGTGTTGGAGGAACTGGTCTTTTTTGCTTAGCATGCAAATCCCCACCTTTTGCAGTGCTATTGCAGACTTGCCAGTGCACTAAGTGCTTTGATTCCCTCTGAAGCTACAGCTGTAGTATAGTTTAGTTTTTTTATTGTCACATGTGCCGAGGTATAGTGAAGAGCTTTTTCTTGTGTGCTATCCAGTTAATTAATGGTTTGACTGGTATCGATTGCTACAATCAAGCTCTCTACAGTGTCCAGATAAAGGATAGCAGGTACAGCATTCAGTGCAAGGTAAAGTCTAACACAAGTACAGTGAGCTACACGTACAATGATAACATTGCTTGCAGCAGCACACAGACAGCACACAAAAACAAATTATACACAAATTAGAGGAAAGGGGGAATGTGCAAAGGGCAGAATATAGTTCTCAGCATTGTTGCGCTCCAGAGACACAGTCCAATGTCCGCAATGGGGTAGAGGTGAATTGGACAGCACTTCAGCTTGTGGACACATTAATTCTGCTCCTTTTTACACAGATGCAGACTGACTTGCTGGTTGTTTTCCACCATTTCCTGTTTTTTAATTTCACATTCCCAGCATCTGCAATATGTTTCCTCTGTTACAGATGTTTAACTAAGTAAAATAATTGGGTCGGCTTTTATCCATCTACCATTTACACTTTCCCTAGTGGCATCAAAACAAATAAGGTCATTGCCTATTTTTTTTTGACATTTATGATTCCAGGTTAGACAAGCCTGCTGTCCTTGTACTTTAGTCCTCAGAGTCTAGGTTGTCATTCTGCTTGCGCTCTGGTCTTGGCTGAGGTGGCCCAGCTGTGATCTTACCATTGCTTTGCCTTTAATATCTCTCCCTTTGTGCTTTGCACTTCATAGATGTAAAAGCCACAGACTTGTGTGTTGGTTTTCTACTGACCGGGACTGCTGGCAGTGTGACACTGTCTCTTCCTCCTTTGATGGAAGATCCAATAGCTCTGCTTGATTGTGCAGGAAGGAACTGCAGGTGCTGGTTTACACCATAAATAGACACGAAATGTTGGAATAACTCGGCGGGGCAGGCAGCCTCTCTGGAGAAAAGGAATAGGTGAAATTTAGGGTCGAGACCCTTCTTCCCAAAACTCTGCTTTATTTCTTGAATCATCTTGTCCCCACATCCACATCATGCATAAAAACCAGGAAAGTGTGAATTTCTATTTTTTGGTCCCATCTGCATTCACGGAACTCTTGTTGCTTTTAAATGACTCCCAAAAGGAAGCAAACAAGCTGATAGATCCAATCTCTATTTTTAATCCAGTGCGTACGTATTATGAACCTTAGTGCATTCATGTTCTTGATTTTTAAGGGCACAAAGTGCTGGAGAACACGGATGGGTGATGTTTTGGATCGGGACCCCTCCAAAGAAAGGTGCCAACCCAAAACATCACCCATCCACGTTCTCCGGAGATGCTCCCTGACCCAGCACTTTGTCTTTTCTTTTCAGTAAACCAGCATCTGCAGTTCCTTGTGTCTACATGTTCTGACTTATTCAGATAGTTGTTTTCATTGAACATTATGCAAGAGACTTTTTGTAATGTCACAAGCTATGGGAGTAGACTTAGTCCATTCGGCCCATTGAGTCTACTCTGCCATTCAATCATGGATGATCTAATCCCATTTTCCTGCCTTGTCCCCATAAGCCTCGACACCGTTCTAATCAGGTCAATGTCCATCCATCTGCCAACCAAACTCTCGCTCGCCTGCATCCATCTCTCGCTTGCCAGTTTTTACTCTGCCTCCCCTCTTCCAGCTCTCTCCCCCCTTATTGCAAACAGTCTGAAGAATGGACCCAACTTGAAATATCACCTATCCACATTCTCCAGAGATGCTGCCTGACCCGCTGAGTTACTCCTGCACTCCAAGACTAATGGGTATGTCCCACTTAGGCGATTTTTTTTTTTAGGCAAAGACAGGCGACTAGTTTGTCGCCACATATTCGCTGGCAGTCGTCGGGAGTCAACGGACAATAGACAATAGGTGCCGGAATAGGCCATTCGGCCTTTTGAGCCAGCAACGAGTCGTCTCCTCAATCGCGCAAAAATTCGTACCCTTTTTTTGGTCGCCGCTAAACTTTCAACATGTTGAGAAATTTGTGGCGACAACGGGTTTGACGCTAATGAGCGTAGCTTGACTTCTCCTGATGTAGGCGCTGTCATAGGTTGCCGCCAGGATGACGTAGGTAGGTTGTCGCCTGGTTTTTTCAGCGACCTGCTACGACTATGACAGTCGCCGGCAGTTGCCTAAAAAAATCGGTAAGTGGGACAGGCCTGTAAGCTTTATCATGCCCGGAAATTGTAGTTAGTTTTGTAAAGATGCGAGAGCTGTTTCCTTTGGAGAATGCACAGAACAGCAGCTTGATGCACAGCAGTACCATTTACCTAGTGGCGGTAACCATGCACTTGCTGGTCAATCATCTCGCATTGTTTGCAGGTCCCACGGCCCAAATCAACACAACCTCATCACATTATCACCCTGCTTTTAATGCATCGACAAAATCACAGCAGTCAAGTTTGCAGTTCCACTTAACTTTCATTGAACTAAAAAGCAAACGTAATGCTGTTTATTTAGTAATCATTTGCCCTATTTAACTTGGATAACGTGTGATGTAATGTGGATAGTAATTGTCACCTCACAGCTGCTGCATTTGCCATCTTTCAGCTACTCCCACATAGTTGCTCGTGTGTTTGTTTCTGAACTTCTGAATTTGGCTGGGTGTAGTGAAACCAATTTAGTGCTTTCACAAATGAACAGCACGGGCTGACATTGGCAGGCAGAGGCCTTGCCCCCAGCCACAGATGGGTTGAGTAAGGCAATGTCTGCTCGAATGCATTGACAGGAATAGACAGATAGTGAGAAGCCTTGTCCCTGGGTGGAAATGTCAACAGGCACATCAATATGCAGGGAATGGAGGATCTAGATTATACGCAGGAGTTGGTCTTGGCATCATGTTGGGCACAGATATTGTTGGCTGAAGGGCCTGTTCTTGTGCTGTACTGTTCTATGTAGAGGGCATAGCTTTAAAGTGACGGGGAAAGTTTAAAGGAGATGTGCGGGTAGGTGTTTGTACACAGAGTGGTGGGTGCGTGGAACACCACCAGGGGTGGAGGCAGATACAGCAGTGGCGTTTACAAAGATTTTAGACAGGCATGTGGAAATGCAGGGAATAGAGGGATATAGATTGCGTGTAGGTGGAGGTGATTAGTCTAACCTGGCATCATGTTCCTCACGGACATTGTGGGCCAAAGGGGCTGTTCGTGTTTGGTTTGATTTAGGTTAGTTTAAAGATACAGCATGGAAGCAGGCCCTTCGGCCCACCGAGTCCGCACCGACCAGCGATCCATGCGCATTAACACTACCCTACCCCAGGGACTTAAAATTGATTTTATACCAAGCCAATTAACCTACAAACCTGTACGGCTTTGGAGTGTGGGAGGAAACCGAAATCTCGGAGTCAACCCATGCAGGTCACAGGGAGAACGTACAAACTCCGTACAGGCAGCACCCGTAGGCAGGATTGAACACGGGTGTCTGGCGCTGTACTCTACCGCTGCGTCTCCATGCCGCCCCAAACTGTCGTTCTGCTGTCTGTTCTGTGACAGAGTTCTTAGTTGGAGAGTACTAGCTGAACAATGGAGTCGTTAATCATTTGGCACATAGAAACATAGAAAATAGGTGCAAGTGTAAGCCATTCGGACCTTCGAGCCTGCACCATTCGATATGATCATCCAGAATCAGTACCCCGTTCCTGCTTTCTCCCCATATCCCATGATTCCGTGAACACTCTTGAATACATCCAGTGTATTGGCCTCCACTGCCTCCAATGGCAGAGAATTCCACAGATTCACAACTCTTTGGGTGAAAAAGTTGTTCCTCATCTCAGTCCTAAATGGCCTACCGCTTATCCTTAAACTGTGACACCTGGTTCTGGACTCCCCCAACATGGGGGAACATTTTTCCTGCATCTAGCCTGTCCAATCCCTTTAGAATTCTATATGCTTCTACACCATCCCCTCTCATCCTTCAAAATTCCAGTGAATACCAGCCCAGTCGACCCATTCTTTCATCATATGTCAGTCCTGCCATCCCGGTGGCATGAGACCACACCGCATTTTGTGGCCCTCAGCCATCAAGGCGTTTGCACCAAAAAACAAACGCATGTACGCACGGGTTATTGTGTTCATCGGACTGCAGGGAGGCAGGTGCGAGTCTATATATAAACCGCTGGCCTGAATTGTGAGGTCAAAGAGCATGGACGCTTCCCTCAATGATTCATCGGTGTCTGTGGTTCTGACTTCCCCTCTTCTAACGCTGGCTTGTGCAGCCGACTATGCAGCAGTCCCGTGTTGTTAAAATGCTGAACCATCATTGAATCCAGAATGAGGAAGTCAGGACGGCACGTGCCAGTTTTCATTCTGTGGTCAGTGGCGGAGATGGTCAGCAGCTTCTGACCTAAATGCTGAACTGGTTCCTAGTTGTATCTGCCTGTGATTTGGTCAAACAAAATATTTTTAGTTTTGCTTATTGTCACGTGCACAGTGAAAAGATTTTGTGTGCTATCCAGTCAGCAGAAAGACTATTCATGATTACAATTGAACCGTCCACAGTGTACAGATACATCATAAAAGGAATAACACTTAGTGCAAATGTTTAATGCTCTACAAGCTGTGCCACCATGCAGCCCCAAACTGAAAAATAATTGATTTTAGCAGGAATTGACAACAGGATGAATCTCCATAGTGTTTAGTTTAGAGATACAGCGCTGAAACAGGCCCTTCAGCTCACAGAGTCCATGCCGAGAGTCCCCGTACACTTACACTATCCTACACACACTAGGGACAGTTTTACCAAGCCAATCAGCCTACAACCCTGTACGTCTTTGGTGTGTGGGAGGAAACCTGAGCACCCAGAGAAAACCCACGTGGTCACAGGGAGAACGTACAAGCTCCGTACTGACAGCACCCGTCGTCAGGCTAGAACTCGGGTCTCTGGCGCTGTAAGGCAGAAACTCTGCTGCCGTGCCACCTCAGTTTTATGTGGGAACAAATGTGTGTAGAGCTTTAAGCTGCAACTTGATGGAAAACAAGTCTTTCCGAGTATTTTCTTATCCATTAGTTGCTTTCCCGGTGATGTTATGTTGTTGATCGCTTGTTCTAAATCTCCATCAACAGGGATTATCTTTATTGGGAGAGAGCCTGTAATCTTTGCAGCATTAGCCAATTGTGTTAAATAGCCAGTGCCATATTTTCACTCCCAGTTTGAACAGATGGATTATTTTTTCCATTTATTTTCCACCCACTGCCCTAGTTTGAGAAGGAACTGTTAGTATTTTCTCTTGTGCCGATGACCTATGCAGAATGCTTTGCAACAACTAGTTGTGTTCCCAAGCTATTGAAGTGTCTTTGTGCCACACTGATGATACTTTGTGAAGTGCAGTGATGATTCACTTGTTGGCCCAGAACAAGACCAGAACTTAGTATTTGGAACAGCTCCACGAAGCTCCTCAAAGCAGAATGTTGATCGTAACTTTGGTCTCTCCATCATCCTGACCCAAACCCCAGGGATTTGCATTGGCTGTCTCAATTGAGACAGTTCCATGAGTTTCTGAGAACTCCGAATCCAGGAACGTGGTGCTGACGCAGGGAAAGGTTGTGCTGAGTGCCTCTGTCACAACAGGGCTGCCCCTATTTCTTCTGGCAGCCCAACGGTCCCAACCAAGGATTGATACCCATGGCAGGAGGTATCGTACAAGGAACAATGGCCAAGAGATTGAGATATTTACCTCCTTGCATCTTGGCTGACATGGGCAAGTTGGGCTTGTCGGTTTCCATTCTGCATGACTCTACGTCACACAGCTTGGAAACAGGCCCTTCGGCCCAACTTGCCCACTCCGACCAACATGTCCCATCTACACTAGTCCGTCCCACCTGCCATATCTCCCTCTAAACCTCTCCTATCCATGTACCTGTCCAAATGTTTTAAAATGTCATGATAGTACCTGCCTCAACCACCTCCTCTGGCAGCTCATTCAATTTAGCCACCACCACTTGTGTAATAATAAAAAAGGTTGATCCTCTGGTTCATATTAAATCTTCCCCCCCCCCCCCCCCCCCCCCCACCCCACACACACCTTAAACTATTGTCCCTTGGTTCCTGATTTCCCTACACTGGTTGCATTCACCATATATAATTTTCCTCATGATTCTGTACACCTCTAAGAGATCGCTCCTCATCCTCCTGTGCTCTAAGGAATAAAGTCCTTACCTACCCAACCTCTCCCCTGTAGGTCAGGCCCTCGAGTCCTGGCAATGTCCTCGTAAATCTTCTCTGCACCCTTTCCAGCTTTTGACATTGTGTTGGATCTAAATTTTGAGGTCCACTGGTCTTAACGTAGTCTTCTCTTTGGATTTAGTGTTGCAGGAGTTTTGTTTTGACTTGGATTTCCCCCGATAAAACCTGGATTTACCGAAGAAATTTGGGGAGTGGATGACTATAGTTAGTAGTAGGCCCCCCCTCGGTCATGACTGACCATGGGTGATGCATCCTGGTCAGATGCAAGCCTGGGCGATGTCATATGGAGGACAGGCTGTTGCCCATGCAGCACGTTCCCTCTCTCCATGTCACTGATCGATCCAAAGGAACAGCAGGGCCGTTACAGTTTGGCACCAGCGCCGTCGCAGGAGCTGCCAGAGCGAGGTTGTAGACAACGACGGACTGCCTTAGGGGCTCCGACTCCGGATTTTTCTTGAGGTTTACTCCTGGAGCCTTTTCCATGACTGGATATGGCCACAAGGCAGTGGAGGTTTTAAATCAGAGTTTTACCTCTCCTAGATGGACCGCCTTCCCAGGCTGATGAGCCCCACCTGCCCGAGACTTGTGGGGGCGGGAGCGTCTACCTTCCCGTGCAGTTCTGTAGCACCCGCCCACTGCACTGACTATAGTTACGCCGTTTAGAGTCTTTCGCATTCCCTTCTGCATTTCCTGAAGCACTATAGAAATAAAATCTTGTTGCAACATGGAAAACCGTGTACAACTGGCAAGATCCAAGTATAATCAAAACTCCTTTGACTGGGCAATGCTGAATATTGGCCCGAACAAATAGCTTCTGCCTCCTTTGTGAGGAATGCTGAGAGATCTTTGATTACCCTGAAGAGCAGATGGGATCGCGGTTCAACAGTGCAGGAGATGATCAACACATCACCATCTGTTTTTGGGGTGGATGGTAGAGCATATTGTCTAGAGCATTGGGAGCAATAAATAATATCTATTTACTATTTATATATGTATATGTGCATGTATATGTGCATGTATATGAATAAATAAATAAAGTTTATAGCAGTATAATGTGGATAAATGTGAGGTTATCCACTTTTGTGGCAAGAACAGGAAGGCAGATTATCTGAATGGTGTTGGATTAGGAAAAGGGGAGGTGCAATGAGACCTGGGTGTGTTTGTACATCAGTCACTGAAAGTAAGCATGGAGGTACAGCAGGCAGTGATGAAAACTAATGTCACGATGCTAGAGGATTTGAGTATAGGAGCAAGGAGGTCCCACTGCAGTTGTACAGGGCCCTGGTGAGACCGCACCTGGAGTATTGTGTGCAGTTTTGGTCTCCTAATTTGAGGAAGGACATTCTTGCTATTGAGGGAGTGCAGCGTAGGTTCACCAGGTTAATTCCCGGGATGGTGGGACTGACATATGATGAAAGAATGGGCTGACTGGGTCGACTTGTATTTGCTGGAGTTTAGAAGGATAATAGGGAATCTTATAGAAACATATAAAATTCTTAAGGGATTAGACAGGCTAGATGCAGGAAAAAGGTTCCCCATGTTGGGAGAGTCCAGGACCAGGGGTCACAGTTTAAGAATAAGGAGTAGGCCATTTAGGACTGAGATGAAAAAAAAAAACTCCTAAAGAGTTGTGAATCGGTGGAATTCTTTGCCACAGAATGCAATGGACATTTTCAAGAGAGAGGTAGATTTAGCCCTTAGGGCTGATGGGTATTGGGAAGAAGCGGGAACAGGGTACTGATTTTGAATGATCAGCCATAATCATATTGAATGGCGGTGCTGGCTCGAAGGGCCGAATGGCCAACTCCTGCATCTATTTTCTATGTTTCTAAATCCCTCTGCTCATCAATAGGATCTTGATAAACACAAAATACTCGAGTAACTCAGCGGGGCAGGCAGCATCTCTGGAGAGGAATGAGTGACGTTTCTGGTCGAGACCCTTCTTCAGACTGATGTCAGGGGACATGGAGATGCATAGATAATGAAGTGTAAGGTGTGAAAACAGGTCAAAGGGAATGGAAATCAAGGAAAATGTAGAGCAGATCATTGTTAGCTGGGAGAAGGCAACCAAAGCAAACAGATAAAATGTAGTCGGAGACAGTACGACTGGTCGGAGAACTAGGAAGGGGGTGGGATGGTGAGATGGAAAGCAAGGTTTCTTGAAGTAAGCTGGGGTGTAAACTGCCCAAGCAAAATATGAGGTGCTGTTCCTCCAATTCACTCTGACAATGGAGGAGGCCCAGGACAGAAAGGTCAGTGTGGGAATGGGAGGGGGGAGTTAAAGTGTTTAGCAACCGGGAGATCAGGTAGGTTTAGGCGGACTGAGAGGATGTATTCAGCTAAATGATCACTGAGCCTTAGGATCTTCATGCTGGCTTGAAATGATACAAGTTGGCGTTGAGTTTCTTATTGTCAAGTGTACTGAGGTACAGATCTTTGATACTGCACTGATGTACTAACCTTGGTCTGGTCTAGTTTTGAGATACAGTGTGGAAACAGGCCCTTTGGCTCACCAATTCCAAACCGACCAATGATCATCTCTGCGCAAGTTGTATCCAACACTCTGGGGACAGAAGTCTATTCACCTTTAACCCAGCACGTTTGTGAAATGTGGGAGGAAACTGGAGCACCCGGAGAGAACCTGTGCAGTCACAGGGAGAATGTAGAAAATGGCTGCAGACAGCACCTGTAGTCAGGATCGAACCCGGGTCTCTGCTGTAATGCAGCAACTCTACCACTGCGCCACCGTGCCTTCACTTGTGCTAAAGTTTCCGGAATAGGATTTGAACTCTCTAACCTCCGATTCAGACATGAAAGTTGCCAAAAGTAATCACAAAATGATGGAGTAACTCAGCGGGACAGGCAGTCTGAAGAAGGATCTCGACACTAAAACATCTCGACGCTAAAAATGTTTGTTGCTCATTTGCCGCTTGAGCCTTCTCTGCACCCAGCGATTGGTCACTAGGGGATGAAAATGCACCAATGGTTCAATGGAAGACAGACACAAAATCTGGAGTAACTCAGCGGGACAGGCAGCATCTCTGGAGAGAGGGAATGGGTGACATTTTAATGTCGAGATCCTTCTTCAGACTGCCTGTCCCGCTGAGTTACTGAAGAAGGACCTCGACCAAAAATGTCACCCATTCCTGCTCTGCCGAGATGCTGCCTGTCCTGCTGAGTTACTCCATAATGTTGTGTCTATTTTTGGTTTAAACCAGCATCTGCGGTTCCTTCAGACACCAATGATCCAATGGATATTTATTGTCACATTAAACATTCACAGTGAAATTCATTTTACATATATAATGCTGGCGCTGCCATGGTCGGCGCCATTTCATCAAGTTCAAAGTCCCGGCTTGGCCAGACGCAGCCGTGGTGTCCTCCATTGCCGCTGCCCCATTGCTCCAGGCCGTGTCCGGTCCTTGTGCCTGCCTGCCTTGGAGCGGCGCCTGGTCAAACCGAGCCCCAGGCTGCTACTGGGCCTCCACCGTTGAGGCACTGCACCGTCTACCGCAGCCGGCCTGCTTACCGCCCCCCCCCCCCCCCACGACTATTTCCACTCTGGGCGAGTGAGCCTGCCCTTCCAGGTGGGTTCCTGTCCACGGTAGGCGAGCCCCTGGTCTCTGACGGGTGAGTGGGGTCGCGCGTGTCCTCTGCCTTCGGACCGCACCTCCATGGGATACTCCTGCTACACGAAGTGCTCCTGAGTCGTAAATGTTATGACCCAGGAGACCATTTGGCCCATCTTGTGAGGTGCTATCCACCTTAATCCGCCCCATCCCGCACTATTTTGTGCTTTCAAGCTTACACCCCTCAACCAT
Organism: Okamejei kenojei; assembly: GCA_035221665.1. Taxonomy (NCBI): domain Eukaryota; kingdom Metazoa; phylum Chordata; class Chondrichthyes; order Rajiformes; family Rajidae; genus Okamejei; species Okamejei kenojei. The sequence goes on along the minus strand of CM069163.1, from coordinate 5,357,291 downwards.
TTTAAAATGTGGTTAGGGGGTGCGCTCTCCTGCACATGCTCTCTCCTTTCCTTTGGTAGATGGGTCTATACCCCAACAACTTTAGTTTAATTTAGAGATACTGCACGGAAACAGGCCCTTCGGCCCACCGACCCATGATCCCCATTCAGTATCCTACACGAACTAAGGACAATTTACAATTTTAGCAAGCCAAGTAACCTACAAACCTGGACATCTTTGGAGTGTGGGAGGAAACTGGAGATCCCAGAGAGAACCCACGCGGTTACGGGGAGAGCGTACATATTCTGTACTGACAGCAAGGCCATGGTCAGGATTGAACCAGGATCTCTGGTGCTGTGCGGGAGCATCTCCACCAGCTGTGATGAACTGCGATGAAGGTCATTGTGTGGAAGGGTTCCAGTGGGATGTAAGTTGAGCTATTGCTTAATAAGCAGCGTGCATGTAATGTATCCCAACAGAGGTGGCCTACTTCTTTCAGCCATAGTCCCTGAAGTAACACAGCGCGTCAGCAGATCCATGGCTAAGTTGCTGAGACTAGTACTCCTGATAGAAGAGTTCCACTGTTGCTGTTGATTAGTTGGTTTGTGTTTGCTCCTTCTCATTCTTGCAAGTGTAATGTTTGGAATATTCTGCGTCCAAAGTGGAAGGTGGAGGGGGAGAAGAAGACCTAATGATGTCCATTCAGACTCCATTTATAGTGGTGCGACACCTTTCCTGACAGCCGTCTCCCTAACTGTGTCCCCTCTCCCATCAGGGGCAAAAGCACAGAAGTGTGAAAATGCACACCTTCAGATTCAAGGACAGTTTCTTCCCAGCTGTTGTCAGGCAACTGAACATCCAATCACTATCTAAAGAGCAATCTTGAACGACTATCTGCTTCATTGGGGACCTTCGGACTATCTTTGATCGGACTTTACGGGACTGTATCTTGCACTAAACATTACTCCTTTCATCATGTATCTGTACACTGTGAACGGCTCGATAGTAATCATTTATTGTCTTTCCGCTGACTGGTTAACACGCAACAAAATCTTTTCACTGTACCTCAGTACACGTGACAATAAACTACACACAAACTCAATGGTAAAAGCTGTTACGCAAGTGATCCAAAAGTGATCCCCAGAAGTCCCAGAGAGATATAACACTGAATCAGGCCCTTTGGCCCACAGATCCATGTTATCTATCAACTACAATAAACCCCTTTTTTAAACCTTCCCTCCAGATTCTACCACTCACCCACACATTAGGGGCAATTGTTTTGTTTACTTTAGAGACCTGTCATGGAAAGGGGACCTTCGGCCCACCGAGTCCATGCCGATCATCACACCAGTTCTCTGTTTGTCCGCTTTCTCATCCACTCCCTACACATTAGGGGTAACTTACAGAGGCAGCAACTCTACTACTGTGCCACTTTGTTTGCTGAGATACAGTGAAGCCCCAGAGAAATCAGACCTACACGCGTATAATCAGGCCACACAAGTACAATGGGTGTTACAAATCTGAAACAAGTTCAAGTTCACATTTATTGTGACATGCGCCAATTGGTACAGTGAAATTTGAGTTACCATACAGCCATACAAATAAAAAGAACACAATACACGATAGAGTTTAATATAAACATCCCCACACAGTGGAACCAACGTTTCCCACTGTGATGGAAGGCAATAAAGTTCAGTCATCTCCCTCTTTGTTCACCCGTGGTCGGGGACTTTGAACCCTCCGCAGTCACCCGCTACGGACGGCCCGATGTACAGGCTCTCTTGCCGGGATGATCGGAGCTCCGGCGTTGGTTTGTAGCGGAGCACACTGCAGAAACCGTGCCGAGTGTAGTGTTACAGCTACAGGGGAAGTGCAGATTTTTTTAAAAAGTGCAAGGGCCCCAACAAAGGGGGAGATTGGGACTAAATCTATAGTTTCCGATAAGTCTATTTAATAATATGATAACAGCAAAGTAGCAGCTGTTCCTGAATCTGGTGGTACATGCGTTCAAGCTTTTGTATCTTGTGCCTGATTGACAAGGGGTAAGGAAGGAATGCCAAGGGGTGTGAGAGATCCTTTGACTCTGTCGGCTGTTTACTCGAGGCAGAGTGAAGTGTCGATGGAGTCGACCTGGGTGAAGGGAGAGAAGGGCCGGTTTGCATGATGGACTAGGCTGCGACCAAAACTGTCTGCGATTTCTTGCGGTCTTGTTCTCAAGCCAAGTTGTGACGCAGCCCCGTAAACTGCTTTCCAAGGTGCATCTGTGGAATTGTTGCCATTGGAATGTGATGGGGTGGCTTGCCATTTGTCGGGCTGGGCATTCTTCCAAATGCACCCTCGCCAACACAGCTGCTCCCTCACCGCGCATGAGGAGGTGATGGCTCCCAGATTTTGCATCCCGAGGGGCAGCACGGTGGCACAGTGGTAGAGTTGCTGCCTTACAGCACCAGAGAACCGGGTTCAATCCTTGTCTCCGCACTGTAACTCTAAAACTAAAAAAAAAACAATCGACCAGTAGAATGGCCTGTTCCTGTTGTCCACCAATATCGTCAGGAAATGTTGAGCCGTGGTCATTCAAGTCCAATCTAAACATGAGTGTTTAAGAAGGAACTGCAGATGCTGGAAAATCGAAGGTAGACAAAAGTGCTGGAGAAACTCGGTGGGTACAGCAACATCTACGGAGCGAAGGAAATAGGCAACGTTTTGGGCCAAAACTTTGGCCCGAAACATTGCCTATTTCCTTCAATCTAAACATGCTGGGAAAATTTCTGATCGCTCTTTTATAAGGTGTTGTCTGATTCAAAAAGGGCTCTATCACTAAGTCATTGTGGTATATTGAGCTTGGATTGTGTAGACCAGGAAAAATAGAGATTATAAAAAAAAATTAACTTTATACATAAAAATGTTTGGCCTTGATTGCTTTAAGAACTTTCCTCAGAAACCATTTGTGTTTTTGTCTATAAGTGTTGAAAAGGCACATAATCTTTCAATAATATGTCCGGTAAGGTACTCTATTCTTATACGTGCCTAAGATTAGGATTTAGTTTAATCGTCTATGATTGAAGATGACCATGCTGTCTGTTTGTGCCAAGTGCCAGAACCTGTTAGTACACTGAAACAGGACAATCTAGTTAGGAGATGGGGCAAAGGTTACTTGTAGCTTTATCTGTTCATTGATTATTGGTAAACAAGCTTGTTCTTTTTTAGTTTAGTGTTACAGAATAGAAACAGGCCCTTCAGCCCAATATTCCACCACTCACGCATAGCTCCCAACTGCTCAGACACTCCCTCCCCCTCATCTACACCCTCCCTCTCATCTACACCCTCCCTCTTCTTTCCCCTCTCCTCCACTCCCCCAATCCCTCCCTCATATCTCCCTCCCTCTCATTTCCCCTACCCTCAGTCACTCCCTCACTCCGTCCATAACTCCTCTCCCCTCCTATCCCTCTACCCCCCTCTCCTCACCTCCCCCATCCCCCCTGACCTCCCCCACTGCCCTCTTCTCCCTCTATTCCCCACTCCCTCTATTCCCCACTGAGTCCCTGCCGACCATCGATCACCCGTTCAACACCAGTTCTCTGTTATCCCATTTACTCATCCACTCATTACTCTCAAGAGGCAATTTTACAGAGGGCCAATTAACCTACAATCTCTCACGTCTTCGGGATGTGGGAGGAAACCAGAGTAAATGCTCGCAGTCACAGGGAGAACCTGCAAACTCATCGCCGACAGCACCCGAGGTCAGGATTGAGCCCGGGTCCCTGGCACTGCGGGGCAGCAGCTCCACTGTGTTTCAGTACTGTAGTCCTGTGTATGGCTACCCCATTTTGAGCGTCTTCTTCACAATATTTCTTGAGGCACTTGTGCAAGGGGCCAGAATCAGTTTCCCTTCACAGCTCGAATAATGCTTGTCCAGCTCGACTGTCCAGTTTCATCGCATCAATGCTGCTGGCGATGCAATGCTATCTGTCCCAGGTTTATCCCGTGTTATCACAGCCTGTGGAAATGAACAAGCATTTGGAAGACCAGTGGGATGAATGGGTTTGGATTTTGGGGATAAAGGCAGCTTCTGCAGGGTGGGGAATGTTGCATGTCCTTGTATTGTCTCTCACCTCCCCCTCTTCCACCCCCCCCCCTCGCCCCAGAGCTGCAACGTTCAGGGGTCTGGAGCACTGAGTAACTCGCTCACGGAGCTGCCGGCTGGGGGTGGTGGAGGCAGATGTGATGGTGGCATTTAACAGAGCTTTGGATGGGCACATGGATACAGTTCATGTGCAGGCAGATAGGGATTGGTCTTGGCATCATAATATTGTGGGCTGAAGGGACTCTCCCTGTGCTGGATCGTTCTGTGTTCAATGAGGCCAGGTGGCGGCTGCTCTTCCTCCAGTTGCTCACTATCCTACCATGGCCGTCTCTGTGATTCCCCCCCCACCCCCCACCAACACTGTCTTTATTCTTTTCTGATTTAGTTTAGTTTGTCACGTGTACCACGGTACTGTGACAAATGTATAGTCCTTCCAGCCAGTGGAAGGACTACACATGATTACAATCAAGCTGTCGGCATGTTAAAGGGTGTAACGTTTAGTACAAGATAAAGTTTGGTAAAGTTCAATTAAAGATAGTCTGAGGGTCTCGAATGAGGTAGATAGTAGCTCAGGACCTCTCTCTAGTTGTTGGTAGGATGGTTCAGTTGCCTGATAACAGCTGGGAAGAAACTGCCCCTGAATCTGGAGGTGTGCGTTTTCACACTTCTGTACCTCTTGCCCGATGGGAGAGGGGAGAAGAGGGAGTGACCGGGGTGAGACTGGTCCTCATTATGCTGGAGGCCTTGCCGAGGCAGTGTGAGGTATAAAAGGAGGCAATGGAAAGGAGGTTGGTTTGTGTGATGGTCTGGGCTGCGTCCACAACTCTCTGCAATTTCTTGCGGTCTTGGATGAAAGTTGTTGGAGACATGCCAAACTTCCTAAGCCTTCTAAGGAAGTAGAGGCGTTGATGTGTTTGCATCAATTTGGCTTATGGACAGTTCACTGGAACTCTGTGGTAACCTGGGGACTTCCTGAGTGGCTCAGATTGGGTGGTGACAGAGTAATTAGGTGTCTTTTTGCAGCAATTCCATAGTTACTGTAAACAATCCGATTAATTTAATTGTTAAATTAAGGGGGGCACGGTAGCGAAGCGGTAGAGTTGCTGCCCCACAGCTCCCGAGACCCGGGTCGATCCTGACTACAGGTGCTGTATGTACAGAGTTTGCACGTTCTCCCTGTGACCTTGTGGGTTCTCTCCGGGTGCTCCGGTTCCCTCCCACATCCCGAACATTTGAAGGTTAATTGGCTTCTTAAATTCCCCCGACTGTGTAGCATGGGACTAGTGCAGAGGTGATTGCTGGTCGGCACGGACTCGGTGGGCCGAAGGGCCTGTGGCTACGTCGTATCTCAAAACTAAACTAAAATTTGGATTTAAATTTCACGGCTGCCGTGGTGGGAACTGATTACCTGACTGCTGACAAACTGAGCATTGTGCCCCTGGTCCAGTGTAGTTGTAACAACAAGGATTTTGCTGGAAGCAGCTTTGTCCATGTAAGGAACCATGTTTAGTTTGGAGATCCAGTGCGGATACAGGCCCTCCAGACCACCGGGTCCACACCGACCAGTGATCCCCGCACATTAACATTACCCTACGTACCAGGGACAATTTACATTTATACCTATCCAATTTTACCTACAAACCTGTTCATCTTTGGAATGTGGGAGGATTCCGAATATCTCGGAGTAATCCCACACGGTCAGGGGGAGAACATACAAACTCCGTACAGACAGCACCCGTAGTCGGGGTCAAACCCGGGTCTCCGGGGCTGCAAGTGCTGTTAGGCAGCAACTCTACCGCCGTGCCGCCCACAATGTGAAGGGACAGCAGTGCTGGCTCACAGAACAAGTGGCGGAGGCAGGAACAAACTAGATGTGATATTTGTTGCGATGTAAATAAAACCTCTGCCAATGGAAATTTGACTCCGTTCAATCTCTCCCACGGACTTTCCCCAATGTATTTTGTTACCTATAGAATCAATAAACAGAAGTAAAACTTCCCAAATAAACCAAATTCCACTATTGAGCAACTAGCTTTTTTAATTCTCAGCTTAGTTTGGCCATTTAGCTTGAAAATGGGCCCTTCGGACCACAGAGTACACGCTGACTGTCGATCGCCTGTTCACGCTAGTCCTATGTTATCCCACATTCAAATCCACCATCTTACACATTATAAGTGAATAAGTAAGGTTATTGGCCAAGTATTCACATACAAGGAATTTGCCTTGGTGCTCCGCCAACAAGTAACAACATGACATACATGGGAAATTTACAGAGTAAATTTACAGATTGTAAAATTGTAGGGAGTGGATGAAAAAATGGGATAACATGGGATTTCTGTGAAAGGGATGATCACAAACCCTTGTGGGTTTGGGATGTGCGGGGAAACCAGAGCACCCAAAATAAACTCACGCAGTCACAGCAAGTACGTGCAAACTACACGCGGACAGCACCCGATGGCCTGGAAACTGCCAGGATTATAAACCTGGCAATGTTGGAAGGTATTTGATGGATATACCAGTATTTGCACACTTAATATAGTGTTAATATTGTATTAATGTATGATGTTATGAAAGGCCTAAATACAGTGGATGTGGAGTAGATGTTTCCATTAGTGGGAGAGTCTAGGACGAGAGAGCACGACTTCAGTATAAAAGGACGTCCCTTTAGAATGGAGATGAGGAGGAATTTCTTTAGCCAGAGGGTGGTAAAGCTGTGGAATTCATTGACACAGATGGTTGTGGAGGCCAAGTCATTGAGTATTTTTAAAGTGGAGATTGATAGATTCTTGATTAGTATGGGTGTCGGGGGTTATGGGGAGAAGGCAGGAAAATGGGGTTGAGAGGGAAAGATAGATCCAACATGATTGAATGGCGGAGTAGTCTCGGTGGGCTAATTCTATTCCTTTGTCTTATGATCTTATGATCTAATATTGCAGTTCAGTTCTTCAGTTATAGCCTTTTGTGTATTTTCTGTCATTTCAGATTTTTCAACATCTGCAGGATTTAGAAACCTAGGAAAATAGGTACAGGAATATGCCATTCAGTCCTTCTAGCTAGCACCGCCATTCAATGTGATCATGGCTGATCATCTAAAATCAGTACCCCGTTCCTGCCTTCTCCCCATATCCCATGATTCCGTTAGCCCTAAGAACTATATCTAACTCTCTTTTGAATACATCCAGTGAATTGGCCTCCACTGCATTCTGTAGCAGATAATTCCACAGATTCACAATTCTCTGGGTGAAATTTTTTTCCTCATCTCAGTCCAAAATGGCCTACCCCTTATTTTTAAACTGAGACCCGGGTTCCATCTTGGCTTTGGGTGCTGTTTGCATGCCGTTTGTACGTTCTCCCCGTGACCGCGTGGGTTTTCCCCAGATGCTTTGATTTCTTCCCCCATTCAAAAGACGTGCAGGTTTGTAGGGTTAATTTGACATTGGTAAAAATGGTTAATTGTCCCTGGTGTGTAGGATAGCGCTCGGTGGCCGGCACGGACCGGGTGGGCCGAAGGGCCTGTTCCCTGCTGTATCTCTAAATTAAAGGGTGACACGGTGGTGCAGCGGTAGAGTTGCTTGGTATCAGTGTAAATTGTCCGGAGTGTGTGTCAATAGTGGTCATGTGCGGGGATCATCTCGTCCCTTTCTTCTTTTGTTGTTTTTAGTCTGTTTTTGCTAATGTGTTTTAGTGTATCTTTAGTTTTGTACTATGGGGGAAGTGTCTTCCTGTGACGGAGATGTGACTTTTTCCGTATCGTATCTCGGTCCGCACATCGTGGAGCTGGCTGTCCCTTTGTTAGGGATCGACTTCGGTAGCTGCAACTGAGGGAGTCTCGATCGCCCCGATCGCGGGAGCTTCGATCGCCGACTGCGGGAGCTTCGATTGCCCCGCCTGCAGGGAGAAAATAAGTTATCTGCCTTCCACCACAGTGGGGAGTGTGAGGTCGCCGTAAAACCAGGACTCGGAGGGAGTATCGCGAATGCAGTGATCTCAGTGTTTGCGGGCACATCGCACCATGAGGACATGCCGGAGTCTGGTGCGAATGTGGACGGCTTTCTGACTGTGGCAGCGGTTGGTACAACTCTGGTCACATCACGGTGAAGAAGCGCCTGTGTGGCCCAGACAATGAACTGATGGCTGTGGGTCTCCGCTTATGCTGTGTGCCCTGGAGATTCTCACACGCCTCTGTGGTGGCCTTTTAAGTCCATGTCTAATCTTTATGTAGCTATGCATCTTGTTGATTTTTTTTTGTATGACTGTTTGGCAAATCAAATTTCACTGTACCTCAGTACACGTGACATTAAAGGGCCATTGACCCATTGGATCATCGGTCGGCACGGGCTAGGTGGGCCGAAGGGCCTGTTTCCGAGCAGTATCTCTAAAATAAACTAAATCTAAACGAAAAAGAGAAGCATTAAATCTATGATGGCCGGGCAAATATTAATGTTACCGTAGAACTTAAATAATAAACTTTCAATGTCCCAATGAGGTAGAGTAGTGTGTGGTTAATGCTCCTGAATATTTTTAATCACAGATAATTCTCCCCAAGACAAAAATTGAATGCCAATTGTATTTTCCATACACTCTGCTTAATCTGTTACCTCACTCACTGGATCTGTCTGTGTGGAAAGAGAATTATCATCTGGACCTTACCCCAACACTTTTAAGGAAAAAAAAAACAGATTAAAGTCGTGAAACCTTTTGGCAACAGGCAAAGCAGAGACACAAATCATGTAAAGCCACATTGTCAGTCCAAAATCATTTTCCAGAGCCAAAGTAGGAACCTGTGTTTGGTCACCGCATGTGGCTATCTCCTATTTGTTGGACCATCACTCTCCCAGCACAGTCGATCTTCAGGGAAGCCTAAAGTTTGAGAGAACGGGCCAAGCCTCTCGCCTGGAGAAAGCGAGCCTTATCTTGATCAAGCACCAGCTTTCTCTTCCCACCCAACTCCCTGCCAGCTCCCTTTATTTCTGGTCACTGTGGAAGCAGCCGAGCTGTTGTCTGCCTCCAGCATGTCGCAATGTCCGGGCATCGTGCAACCCACATACTCCATTTGGAAGGTATCAGTGCTTGTCGTCTGGCATCTGAACCAACCAACAACCAGAGAGCAGCCCTGAGCTACCATCTACCTCATTGGAGACCCTCAGATTATCTTAAATTGAACTTTAATGGACTTTGAAGACAGACACAAAAATCTGGAGGAACTCAGTGGGTCAGGCAGCATCGCTGGAGAAAAGGAGAGGTGACATTTTGGCTCAATTATGTATCGGTACACTATGGTGGCTTGATCGTAATGTACAGACTTTCCACTGACCAGTTTGCTCACAACAAATGCTTCTCACTAACTTTGTACAAGTGACTATAAATAAACTCGTGGATATTAAGCTGTGAAGTTGCTATTACAAAGAGGGATCTACAACGTCATTATACAGTAAACAGATGACGAAAGCACTTACAATTCAGTGCTTGAAGCAACTTTGTACTGACGCAAATGCTACAAGCTTGTTCACAAGGTTTCAAAGTGATGGGAGCGGGATTGGGCCATTCGGCCAGTCAATCTACTACGCCATTCAGTCATGGCTGATCTATCTTTCCCTCTCAACCCCATTCTCCTGTCTTCTCCCCATAACCCCCTGACACCCATCAAGAATCTATCCATCTCTGCCTTAAAAATACCCAATCACTTGGCCTCCACCGTCATCTGTGGCAATGAGTTCCACAGATTCACCGCCGTCTGATGAGAGACATTCCGCCTCATCTCCTTCCTGAAGGAATGTCCGTTAATTCTGAGGCTGTGACCTCTGGCCCGAGACACGCCCACCAGTGGAAGTATCCATATAACCATATAACCATATAACAATTACAGCACGGAAACAGGCCCTCTCGGCCCTTCCAGTCTGTGCCGACCATTTGTTTTCCCCTAGTCCCATCTACCTGCACTCAGACCATACCCCTCCATTCCCTTCACGTCCATATACGTATCCACTTTACTCTTAAATGTTAATCGATCCTGCCTCCACCACTTCTGCTGGAAGCTGATTCCACACAGACCCTCTGAGTAAAGAAGTTCCCCCTCACGTTACCCCGAAACCTCTGTCCCTTAACATGTCATGCCCTTTGTTTGAATCTTCCCTACCCTCAAGGGAAAAACGTATCCAGTGTCTATCCCTTTCATCATTTTAAAGACCTCAATCAAGTCCCCCCTTAACCTTCTGCGCTCCAAAGAATAAAGACCTAACTTGTTCAACCTTTCTCTGTAACATAGTTGCTGGAACCCTGGCAACATTCTAGTAAATCTCCTCTGTACTCTCTCTATTTTGTTGACATCCTTCCTATAACTAGGCGACCAAAATTGTACACCATACTCCAGATCCTCTCCACATCCACTCTATCCAGGCCTTTCACTATTCAGTAAGTTTCAATGATGTCGCCCATCATCCTTCTAAACTCCAGGCCCAGTGTTATCAAACGCTCATCATTGGATAGCCCACTCATCCCTGGGATCTTGCTCTTCTTCACTGGCACAGACCAGTAAATTATAGAAGGGAAATTCTGCCGTGTGGCCTATTGAAGCCCGCAATCCTGCGACATTGACTGCGCCGTGTGCAGTGTGGTGGTCACTGCTCGCTGGTGGCCGGGAGTTTGTGATTAGCGGTAGAGCGAGTGACTGACTTGGAAACTAGCAGAGCACAACAAATGCACCCCGCCTGGGCGAGCGAGGAACCCAATGCACCAAGTCACCACCCAATTCAGTGAAGAGTTTAAAAATAAATCTTCATACAGCACTTTTTAATGTCCAAAGAAAGAGACACAGTGCTGGAGTAACTCAGCGGGTCAGGCAGCATCTCAGGAGATCAAGGATGGGTGACCTTTCGGGTCGGGACCCTTCTTCAAACACAAATTTTATTGGGTTTGAATGTCCATATAAAAATGTGAGAGACATTTGGATGGGATTGTAATGCTGAAGGGAAAAAAAGGTGAAGATTAGGTTTGGTGATATTTTATGATATATGGTGACATGTTTGCAATGTTTCAAGTCGAGATTTGATAGTTATTCAACACTGAACTCCCAACGTGTGTGTGTGTGTGTGTGTGTGTGTGTGTACACAAAGAACTGCAGATGCTGGTTTGCAGAAAAAAATGCCAAAGTGCTGTGGCAACAGGGTGGGTCAGGCAGCATGCTACCCAAGCCTAGCCTGCCCGGTGCTGCTGTTGATGCTGCCTCGCCCGCTGAGTTACTCCAGCTTTTTGTGTCTATCTTTGCTTTCAACAACCATCTACAGTTCCTTCTTACACATGCTACCTCAGCCACTCCAGCACTTTGTGACGGATTTTTATTTGCTGTTGCTTTTCAAGATTTCTCACTGGATTTAAAATCCATAAACAGTGTGGTGCGATTTGAACTGTGTCTGGATCACTGGTCCTGTGGTCTACTCGCTGAGCCACTGTCCTCCTGTGTACTGTGTCTAAATTGTCACCTGCAATCTAATCACTGCAACACTGACTATTGTAGCTGGGACATGTTGGGCAAGTTGGGCCAAAGGGCCTGTTTCCACACAGTATCGCTCTATGACTGTGACTCTAAAACCACCTGTTTCTTCTATATAAATTATGATTTTTTTTTTCCATGATGTATATGTCCCATATATTGCATTTTGAATAATATTATCTGCAGTCTTTCTATCATCATCTTTTCATTTCTTCTTGAAGGCTTCATTATATATTTGCTTTTGAGGTTACGCAGTATAATGTTGCAAGTGGCAGCACCCTCGCAAATTGAACCGCACTCGGAGGTTTTCTACTGGCATGGACATCCAGACGTTGGAACTGCATAAGGCCATGCACATCATGTTTCCCCTCGCACCTTCTTGTAGCACGGTGAGGCAGGCTTGCACTCCACAGGATGCAGGCAATATTGCACTGCAAAGCTCCATGCAAATGTCTGTATGGAGTTTGTACGTTCTCCCCGTGACCTGCATGGGTGTACGTTCTCCGGGTGCTTTGGCTTCCTCCCACACTCCAAAGATGTACATGTTTGTAGGCTAATTGGCTTCGGAACAATTGTTAATGGTCCCTAGTGTGTGTGTAGAATAGTGCTGGGGTGCAGGGATTGTTGGTCGACATGGTTTCAATGGGCCGAAGGGCCTGTTTCCGAGTTGTATCTCATATATGTAAAGTAAAACGAAACAAAATAAAGAGACGCATTAAGTTTATGATGGCCGGGCAAATATTAAAGTTACCGTAGAACTTAAATAAGAAGCTATCAATGTCCCAATGAGTTAGAGTAGTGTGAGGTTAATGCTCCTGAATCTTTTTAATCACAGATAATTCCCTCCAAGACAAAAATTGAACGCCAATTGTATTTTCCATACACTCAGCTCAATCTGTTACCTCACTCACTGGATCTGTCTGTGTGTAAAGAGAATTATCATCTGGACCTTACCCCAACACTTTTAAGGAAAAAAAAAACAGATTAAAGTCGTGAAACCTTTTGGCAACAGGCAAAGCAGAGACACAAATCATGTAAAGCCACATTGTTGGTCCAAAATCATTTTCCAGAGCCAAAGTAGGAACCTGTGTTTGGTCACCGCATGTGGCTATCTCCTATTTGTTGGGCCATCACTCTCCCAGCACAGTCGATCTTCAGGGAAGCCTAAAGTTTGAGCGAACGGGCCAAGCCTCTCGCCTGGAGAAAGCGAGCCTTATCTTGAGCACGCACCAGCTTTCTCTTCCCACCCAACTCCCTGCCAACTCCCTCTATTTCTGGTCACTGTGGAAGCAGCCGAGCTGTTGTCTGGCTTCAGCCTGTTGCAACGTCCGGGCCTCGTGCAAGCCACATACTTCATTTGGAAGGAGTCAGCGCTTGTCGCCGGGCAACTGAAACATTCTATCAACAACCAGAGAGCAGCCCTGAACTACCATCTACCTCATTGGAGACCCTCGGACTAGTGGGCCAAAGGGAGTGTTTCCGAGCTGTACCTCTAAGCTTAAACTAAACGCGAGCAGGACAGTGCAGATCGACTTCAGATCATCAATGCCCTTTGTCCATGTGCCGGCAGAGTGTTGGCTGTGCACTGCCTCTGCTGAAGTCTTGGTCAAGGACATTGGGCAGAGTCTCCCTGACCGCAAAACAATAAGATATAGGAGCAAGATTGGGGTTCAAAATCATTGGGGTTCACGCAGTCGTGAGTCTGGTTTGATCCTGCCCTCGGCCGCTGTCTGTGTGGAGTTTGCACGTTCTCCCTGGGAACGTGTTGGTTTTCTCCAGGTGCTCCGGTTTCCTCCCACATCCCCAAAATGTGCGGGTTTGTAGGTTAATTGACCTCTGTAAGTGGGAATGTGAGGAGAATACCTTGCAGGGTGAATGAGCGTTTAGTTTAGAGATGCAGCGTGGAAACAGCCCCTCGGCTCACGCATCCTGCCCTCGGGTGCTGTCTGTGTGGAATTTGCGTGTTCTTCCTGTGACCACGTGGGTTTCCTCCGGCTTCCTCCCACATGCAATAAACATGTCAGGTTTGTCGGCTATTTAGCTTTATTACCCCTAATCAGCAGGGAGACGATTAGAACAAGTGTGAACGGATGGTCGATGGTCGGCATGGATTCGGTGGGCCAAAGGGCCTGTTTCCCTACTGTATCTCTGAAACTGAAAAATGTTGGAAGCAGGGGAGATAGTTTCCTATGGACATGGTAGAAGGTTCCACCGTGGCTGAGAATGACCACATCAGTATAGGCTGAGGAAGGGACTGCAGATGCTGGTTTATACCGCAGAGAGACACAAAATGCTGGAGTAACTCAGCGGGACAGGCAGCATCTCTGGAGAGAAGGAATGGGTGACGTTTTGGGGTCTGAAGAAGGATCTTGACTTGAAACGTCACACATTTCTTCTCTCCAGCTATGTTGCCTCTCCCGCTGAGTTACTGCGGCTTTTTGTGTCTTCATCAGAATAAGCGTTTGATCAATAAGGACTGAGATGAGGAGAAATGTCTTTGCTCAGAAAGTGGTGTACCTTTCTGACATCTCTACCCCAAGAGCTAGTGAGCTTCTGTCACGATCTCACTGAAAATGAAGATTTATTATCTGCATATGAAAGGTTTTGTGGGATACGGGGATAGTGCAGGAATGTGCTGAGCTAAACATCAATTATGATCTTATTAAATGGAGGCCCAGTCTCAAGAAGGGTCCCGACCTGAAACATCACCTATTCCTTTTTCTCCAGCAATGCTGCCTGACCCGCTGAGTTGCTCCAGATTTTTGTGTCTGTCTTCAAAGTCCATTAAAGTCTGATTAAAGATAGTGCGAGGGTCTCCAATGAGGTAGATGGTAGCTCAGGACTGCTCTGTGGTTGTTGATAGGATGTTTCACTTGCCTGATGGCAAGCTCTGGTGCCTTACAAACGGAGTATGTGGGTTGCACGATGCCCGGACATTGCGACATGCTGGAGCCAGACAACAGCTTGGCTGCTTCCACAGTGACCAGAAATAAAGAGGATCACGAGATCCAAGAAGGCAATACTGGCAGGGAGTTGGTTGGTTGTATTTCCTCGCAGGCCCAATGGTTGATTCCTGCTCCTAAACCACCTTCCTACCCTCGCTCCCGTCGACAGGTTGTGCTCCACTCATGAATCTTCTGAATTTGTAGTCGGCAGGGCAGTACTCTGCATATCGCCAACTTGCCTGGTGCCAGTAATCCAGGACCCCTCAGCTTCACAGCAAACAATTGTCTGTGATGTGGAGCATTCAGGCGACCACTCTCTTTTGCAAGCGATGATTAATATATATTTTTTCTGGCTTTATTTTGAGAACCCGCATCTTCTGGGACTAAATAACCACCTGCCAATTTATAGGTTTGTGCCTGTCCATCTGGTTTGTGTGTCTGCAATTTGACTCTGTCATTTCCGATCGCAATGCAGATGCAGGCTGGATGTCCTATTTTCCCCACTGCCCCATCCCCTCCCCTCCCCTGGGTCCAATTTGAGTGCTGTCTGTGTGAAGTTTGCACGTTCTCCCTGTGATCGTGTGGGTTTCTTCTGGTTGCTCCCGGTTTCCTCCCACAGACGTGCGGTTTGCAGGTTAATTGGCCTCTGTAAATTGCCCCTAGTGTATAGGGAGTGGGTGAGAAAGTGGGATAACATAGAACCAGTGTTAATGAGTAATCAACGTGGTGGGCTCTTGAACTAATACAATACAAGATTATCCTTGGACTCCTGTGCTCCAAGGAATAAAGTCCTAGCCTGGCGAACATCTCCCTGGAGCTCAGGCCCTCTATTCCTGGTAACACCCAGTTGTCTTGGTTGGACTTCACCTTCGTGACGTTGAACAAACATTGCCAGCTTGTTACCAGCAGTGGGAAATCTTCCCCGTTCATTTTTTTTGCTCAAACTTCGGGACGGGAAGGTCAATGTTGACCCGTTGTGTTTTTCTACGACTGAGACACAGTTTTAGGTTGAAGGAGCAGATATGGGCTCTGCAGTGTATTGCCTCGGGCAGCTAACTCACTGGGGCATGTTCATAGCAACACTAATATAGGATTACAAGGTAGAAAAAGTGGAACCAAAACTTTGTGGTAGAATTCCCAAGAGAAGGGGACTTTCCTTGGGGTTATTTTGAATGGGAGGTGGCTTTTAAAAGACTGTTTATCTTAGTGTGGCCCAGGGATGGTATTTTAGTGTTAGCTGCATCAGGGACAATTAGCTGCAGGTATTAAATATCAGTTTCTGAAGTGGATGTAACTGATAGCAAGTCACTCTCTCGCTCAGATTGTGTGCCTCGTACGTCAGCCCTGTGCTGTAATCCAATGAATGGGGAAAGTTTGTTGCACTCAGTAAGTTTAATGAAGTTGTCAGCTTGTCAATGGAAAAACATTTCTATGTTTTTTAATTTAGCTTTTAACACGCGCGTTGCAGAAATCCCCTTGAAATTATATGCTCGTTGACGGGGTAAGAGATAAAAGGTTAGGTTTGGGATTATTCTGTTCTATTGTGTTGCTGCAAGTAGCAAGTTCACTGTTCCATCTGCGACATAGGACAAAAAAACAGTCTTGAGTGTCACGTGTCCCAAGGTACAGTGAAAGGTTTAGTTTTGCAGGCTACACAAGCAGATCCCATAGTGCCATAAATAATACAATGAGATAAAACACTATTACAGAAGGGAGAGCATAAGGGAAGATACAGAGTGCAAAACATAGTTCTCAGCATTGTAGCACAAGTGATGTAATAATTCAGGTTTAAGACCTATTCTTTGGGTCTAAGAGTCATGGAAACAGGCCCTTCGGTCCACAGAGTCCACGCCAACCATCAGTCACCGGTTTACACTAGTCTATGTTATCCCGCTTTCTCATCCACTCCCTATACACTAGGGACAATTTACAGAGGCCAATTATACCACAAACCCGCAAGTGTTTGGGATGTGTGAGGAAACCGGAGCACCTGGAGGAACCTTGGAGAATGAGGAGAACGTGCAAACTCCACACAGGTAGCAACAGAGGTCAGAATCGAACACGGGCCTCTGGTGCTGTGAGGCAACAGCTTTACCAGCTGTTTCTCTGTGCTGCTCTTGTGGTACTTCAAAGTCAGGCGGCACAGTGACACAGTTGGTGGAGTTATCGCCTCACGGCATCAGAAACTAGCAGTCGATCCTGACCACATGTGCTGTCCATGTGTTTTTTTTTCACCTTCTCCCTGTGACACATGGAATCCTTCCGGGTGCTCCGATTATCTTTCGCGTCCAAAAGATGCGCGTGTTTGTAGGTTAATTGGCCCTCTTTAAATTGCTCCTAGTGTGTAGGGAGTGGATG
Source organism: Okamejei kenojei (assembly GCA_035221665.1). Lineage (NCBI taxonomy): Eukaryota > Metazoa > Chordata > Chondrichthyes > Rajiformes > Rajidae > Okamejei > Okamejei kenojei. The sequence goes on along the minus strand of CM069163.1, from coordinate 5,340,436 downwards.
GAAAAAGTGGGATAACTGAACTAGTGAGAAAGGCTGATCGATGGTCAGTGTGGACTCAGTGGGCCGAAGGGCCTGTTTCCATGCTGTATCATCCAAAAATTATACCTCACGAGGGTTCCGACCTGTTCCTTTCCTCCAGCGATGCTGCCTGACCCACTGAGTTACTCCAGCACTTGGTGTCTATCCTCGGATAACTTTGCTTGTTTATACCTGCTAATGAAAAGTAAGTGGTTAGTGACTAGATAATCAATTAAATGTAGAGCTGTGATGAGTTTATAGATGGAGATGAAGTTTAATTTTGTGAAGCTTGTAGAGTGAAGTTGCAGAAGCAGATGTTTAAGAAGGAACTGCAGATGCTGGAAAATCGAAGGTAGACAAAAATGCTGGAGAAACTCAGCGGGTGAAGCAGCATCTATGGAGCGAAGGAAATGGGCAACGTTTCGGGTCGAGACCCTTCTTCAGACTGATGGTGTCGTGTGCCAGTACACGCAATCCTGGGTTTAAGAAGGAACTGCAGATGCTAGAAAATCGAAGGTAGACAAAGGTGCTGGAGAAACTCACTGGGTGCAGCAGTGAAGGAAATAGACAACGTTTCGGGACGTTGCCTATTTCCTTCGCTCCATAGATGCTGCTGCTGCACCTGCTGAGTTTCTCCAGCACTTTTGTCTACATACAATCCTGGGGACATCTGTACTCACGGCTATCAACTTTCCATCAATGATTACTGTTTAAATCAAGTTCTGGTTTTAATAGATTCGATCAAATGTTGTCGTCAAGATACTGACAAATTTGGAATGAGATAATGGTGTTATGATGCTACGAGATGCAAATTTGGTCACCGCAATGCAATTTTGCTGACTTTATCTACTTTTCTGATTATCAGTTTTGAACAGACAATTAAAGAAAGGCAGATACATGTAAAATACTTCCTATGATGTCGCCGACCAGTCCGCCTTCAGGTCTGCATCTTACTCTTTGCCTTCCTTTTACATCAGATTCCACCATCCATGGTCCTTTTGTCATCTCGGTTTATCATCTCCAACCTCGCTGACTCTCTCCACCCTTCTCCACCGCCACCCCCCCCCCCCACCTGACCCATCTGGTAAACAACCACACCTGGATGCACCCATCACTTGCCAACTCTTGCCCCACCCCTTCCCCATCACCTCTTCCCCACTCTGAGTGTGATTATCTTCCTGGTCGGTCCTCTCTGTGTGGACCTTCAGACGGCTGAAGAGGCCGATCCTGGAACCACCGACTTTATTTCCCTCCCGTGTGTGACGTCTTCTGATGTGGGGACACTGGTGCACGGGCAGCCAGCACACGATCCGTGACAGAGGCTGACCCAGGTCCAGGGTTATAGGCTCCACATCGGTTTGGGAGTCGCTCCCTGCTGCAGCTTCTTCAATCTTCTCAGCTGCTGTGGTCTCCACCCACCGGCCAGACATCATCCTCTGCCTGCTCCACCGTTGAGGACTTCTTTGTCAGGGACCTCTCCCGCACCCTGCCAGGAGCACTTCTCCACAACTTTCCGCTTTCAGGATGTTAGACACACGCAGGCATGTACGCTAGTCCACTTGCTAGCGTTTGGCCCCTATCCCTCCAAACCTGTCCTATCCATGCTCCCATCAAAGTGTCTTTTAAATGCTGTTATAGTACCTTGCTCAACTACTTCCTCCTGGCAGTTCGTTCCATATTTCAACTACCCTCTTATCTCTCGCACCAAGTCCTCTATCACCAAGATGCAGTACAGAACGCCACAGGCGATCCTTTTGCCCTGTGGCTATCAAACTGTACAACTCCTCCCCCTTCCGTCGTGGGGTAGGCTGACTCTCCTGACCCCTCCCCAATCTTTGCACATCCCCAATCCTTTCCACTTGTCACTTTAATTTCATGTTTCTTGTGTTTTATGATTGTTGGCAGATCAATTTCCCTCCTGGGGTAAACAAAGTTCCATCGTATCATATCCATCGCAAACGTATGCCCCCCGGTTCTTGATTTGTCTACCCTGATGCATTCACCCACATCCCCATCATGATTTGATACATCTCTATAAGATCGCTCCTCAGTCTTTTGCGCTCCAAGGAATAAAGTCCGGGCCAATATGTGCCGGTGTCTTTTTGTTTTCAATCAATCACTTTGATTCTTAACAAACAATCATAAAGAGCCAGGGCATACTTGCCAACTCTTATAATTCTCTGAGAAAGGGAAAAATGTTGCTGTTCAAGGCAAAACCCTGGAGTGGCTATGACGCAGCTGGTGGAGTTGCTGCCTCACGCGTCAGAGACCCGTGATCAGGTCCTGACCTCGGGCGCTGTCTGCGCGGAGTTTGCGTGGTAACTCTGTGACCGTGTGGGTTGCCTCCGGGTGCTCCGGTTTCCTCCCACATCCCAAAGCCGTTTGAGTTTCTAGATTAATTAATTGGCCCTCTGTAAATTGCCCCGACTGCATAGGGAGTGGATGAGTACGTGCGATAACATGGAACCACTATAAACGGGGATCGATGGTCAGTGTGGACTCGGTGGGCCGTAGGGCCTGTTTCCATGCTGTATCTCTAAAGATTAAACCTAAAAGAGGAATCTGAAGGTTGTGAGGATGAGCAGCTTGGAGGGAACGGAAGATGTAATAAAGAACGATAGTCCAAAGAATTTATTTGTTCTTTAAAAGAAAATATCATGAGGTATCTCACTGGAGAATCTGTAACCTGAGAGACTGCAATGCTGAACATGTTGGTTAAGGTTTATGCTTGGGAAAATGCTTATGCAAGTAGAACTGTGTGTTTATTTGTCACCATGATTGATTTGGGGAAATGCGACCCAGTGTTTTCAATCCAGACAGTAACACAAAAGAGATAGCATTTGAATGAACAAGAACAGCTGTACAGTGTGGCAGCGGGTAGAGTTGCTGCCTTGCAACGCCAGAGATCCAGGTTTGACCCTGACTACGGGTGCTGTCTCTGTGGAGTTTGCACGTTCTCCTTGTGACCTCGTGGGTTTACCGCGGGTGCTCCAGTTTCCTCCCACGCTCCAAAGACGTGCAGGTTTGTCGGTTAATTGGCTTTGGTAAATAGTGCTAGTGTACGAGGTGATCGGTGCAGACTCAGTGGGCCGAAGGGCCTGTTTCCGTGCTGTATCTCACACTCACACACTCACACACTCACACACTCACACACTCACACACTCACACACTCTCACACTCTCACACTCACTCACTCACACTCACTCTCACTATCACTCTCACACTCACTATCACTCTCACACTCACTATCACTCTCACACTCACTATCACTCTCTCACACACACACACACACACACACACACACACACACACACACACACACACACACACACACACACACACACACACACACACACACACACACACACACACACGTTCAGTCACTCTTAGAGTCCTAGTCATAAAGCTCGGAAACAGGCCCTTCGGCCCAACTCGTCCATGCTGACCAAGATGACCCATCTCAGCTCGTCCCAGTTTCCGGTGTTTGTTCCCAGTCTCTCTAAACCTTTCCTATACATGCACTTGTTGTTGTTGTTGTAAGCAATTTGGAGATGGAAAATGGTATTGGACACAGACTGTTTTTACATTTAGGTTGCAGCCTGGATCAAAGATTTTACAAAGACATTCATAACCTAAACAAAATGGATCACCTCCCATAAAAAATATTCCGCATCACCCTCATACCTTGAATCGGTTTATCTTCACAGAATTTCATGATTTAGCAAATTCGGATCAGAATCGCTTTATCTTTGGTGATCTTATGATTGAAGAAATAACCGCAAACATAATCCATCATTATAGCATCAGGTATTTTAACAGTGAAAGTCACCTCTCTCCATTCACTCACACACTCTCTCACACACTCACACTCTCTCACACACTCACAATCTCTCACACACTCGCACTCTCTCACACTCACACTCTCTCACACTCACACTCTCTCTCACTCACACACTCTGTCACTCACACACTCTGTCACTCACACACTCTGTCACTCACACACTCTGTCACTCACACACTCTGTCACTCTCACACTCTGTCTCTCTCACACTCTGTCACTCACTCACACACTCTCTCTCTCACACACACACACACACACACACACACACACGTTCAGTCACTCTTAGAGACCTAGTCATAAAGCTCGGAAACAGGCCCTTCGGCCCAACTCGTCCATGCTGACCAAGATGACCCATCTCAGCTCGTCCCAGTTTCCGGTGTTTGTTCCCAGTCTCTCTAAACCTTTCCTATACATGCACTTGTTGTTGTTGTTGTAAGATATTGCAGTAGTGAGATTTAGTGTTTTCTTGCAGTCAAGCAATTGACAGTGTGGGTCATATTTGCAAAGGTACCTTTGCAAAGGTACACTGCGCATACATGCACACATATTCACGAGACTGATAAGATATGAATATATCACATAACTTAAATCACACCATCTGTTACACGCCGTACCCACTACAATTGTACCTGCCCCCAACTCCTTCCTCTGGCAGATTGTTCCTTTTAGCCACCAACCGCCGTGTGGAAAAGGTTGTCCCTCGAGTCCCTTTGAAATCTTTCCCCTCTCACCTTAAACGCATGCCTCGAATCTTCTGAGTTTACACCGGTTAGATGCAAAATGAAGATTCGAGGATAGCCACTTCTGACTGAGCTAGGACCAGTCTGAAGCAGGGTCTCAACCTGAAACGTCACCCATTGCTTCCACCCAGAGATGCTGCCTAACCCATTGAGTTACTCCAGCATTTTGTGTCTACCCTCGAATCTTCCAGTTATCCAGTCTCCTCCCGTGAGGAATTATTGGTGTCAAGGAAGCCGTTTTAATTTTGCAGTGCGATAATGGGATTGGCATGTTGTTTGAATTATTTCCAAGTGACAATTAAGAAATGGGAGCCAGCTTCCTCATGAATCCGTCATTCCTTTAGATGCCATTGTGAATAACGCAGTTCTCCTCCATCTCTCCTTCATAGAACAACCCCTAAATGTCACGTTATAGAAGTAAAATTAGGCCATTCGGCCCATCGAGTGAACTCCACCATTCAATCATAACTGATCTCTGCCTCCTAATCCCATTCTCCTGCCTTCTCCCCATAACCCTTGACACCCGTCCCTTGACAGGAAGTATGTTATTCCCCAGGCACGAGACCATAACTGCAGCGGTTTGTCCCAGTGTGGCCCCACATGTCCGACATCGGAGTGTGAATCCACTTTCACTATTCTGATTGTGAAATACACACGTAAACAGGCCCTTCGGCCCACCGAGTCCACACTGACCATCGCTCACCCCGTTCAAGCTAGTTCTATGTTATCCCACATTCCCATCCACTCCCTGTACACTAGGGGGCAATTTGCAGAGCCTAATTAACCTACAAACACGCACGTCTTTGGGATGTGGGAGGAAAACTGAGCACCCGGGGGAAACCCACGCGGTCACAGGGAGAACGTGCAAACTCCATACAGTCAGCACTCGTACCCTCCTCAAGATGCTTAAAAGTTGTTAATTTGACAAGTGGGGAAAAGGTGTTTCAGGGTAAAAACAGTCCAGGGAATAAATGGGTATAAAGTAATTGAATTAGGGAAAACTATTTGTATTCTGCCGATTGAGTTAGTGATAATGTGATTTCTGGAGACCAACTTTGAAGTGACATTAGAAATTGACCAGCAGACAAAAAACAGTCAGGGGGGGGGGGGGGGCTGAGAATGTCTGGCATGTTTCCATGTAACCTCCCTGCAGTAATCAGATACCATTGTCTTTGAAGAACTTTGGTCCGTCAGTTTCACCATAGATAGCTGTTGAAATCTATAAGCAGGAAAGAATTGCAGATGCTGGTTTAAATCGGAGATAGACACAAAGTGCTGGAGTAACTCAGCGGGAAAGGCAGCATCTCTGGAGAGAAGGAATGGGTGACGTTTTGGATCGAGATCCTTCTTCAGACTGAAGGATCTCGACCCGTAACGTCACCCATTCTCCCCAGAGATGCTGCCTGTCCCGCTGAGTTACTCCAGCATTTTGTGTCTATCTTTGAAATCTATAAGCAATTGTTTTTTGATTAAACTTGTACAATGATACTCTGTTTAATATTGGAGCATAGAGTCTTTAATATTTTTAGCTTGCAGTAACAAAAATAAACTTGCAGCTGTTAAAAAGATCTTTGAAAATGCATTGAAGGAAATAAACGCCAAATCTGATATTATCTTGTCCTGCATCCCCTTTCCACATTGACACAGTTGTTTATAGGTTTAGGTTGATTATTATCATATGTACAGCTTTGTTCTTGTACACTCTGGAGTTTAGAAGGATGAGAGGGGATCTTATTGAAACATATAAGATTGTTAAGGGTTTGGACACGCTAGAGGCAGGAGACATGTTCCCGATGTTGGGGGAGTCCAGAACCAGGGGCCACAGTTTAAGAACAAGGAGTAAGCCATTTAGAGCAGAGACGAGGAAACACTTTTTCTCACAGAGAGTTGTGAGTCTGTGGAATTCTCTGCCTCAGAGGGCGGTGGAGGCCGGTTCTCTGGATACTTTCAAGAGAGAGCTAGATAGGGCTCTTAAAAATAGCGGAGTCAGGGGATATGGGGAGAAGGCAGGAACGGGGTACTGATTGGGGATGATCAGCCATGATCACATTGAATGGCGGTGCTGGCTCGAAGGGCCGAATGGCCTACTCCTGCACCTATTGTCTATTCTGCATGCTGTCCAAATCGGATCAGTTATCTATACAAATATAATCAAGTCAAACTAGAGTACAATGGTTTAATTAATTGTCACATGTATTGGAGTACAGTGAGAAGCTTTTGTTGCGCGCTAACCAATCAGCGGAAAGACATTATATGATTACATTCGAGCCATCCATAATGTACAGATACAGGATAAAGGGAATAACATGAATAATGTTTAGTGCAAGGTAAAGTCCGATCAAAGATAGTCCGTGGGGGATCCAATGAGGTAAACAGTAGCTCTCTAGTTGTTAGGATGGTTCAGTTGCCTGATAACAGCTGGAGAGAAACTGCCTTTGAATCCAGAGGTGTAAATCTATGCCTTTTGTCCGATGACAAGGTAGAGGGGAGAAAGGGGTGGCCAGGGTGCGACTTGTCCTTGATTACGTTGCCGGCCTCGCAGAGGCAGCGAGAGATATAAATGGAGTCAAATCTGTGTGATGGTCTGGGCTGCGTCCACAATTCTGTGCAATTTCTTTTGTTTTTGGATGGAGCTGTTTCCCAACCCCAGATGGAGCAAAGGGGAGGACATTCAAGCACATTAATCAGATCCACGTCTTTCCCGGGAGCCCAGTGACTTCTGAATGTTTTGGGAAGAGTATGAGTGGAATATATTTACTGGTATTGTCAGTTTGGAAAATTGGTCCTTGGCCAAATTCTTGCTGGCTCTTCAAATCCTTTAAGTTAAACTGGGCAGGGAAATGTATCTGTCTGTGCCAAGTTCACTCTCACAATCCTTGGCTTTTTTTGGTCTGTGTATCCAAAAAAGACTTTCCAATGATTTGTAAATGATTTGGTTCATTGGAGATTAAATTCGTAACGGCCATTGGAAACATTTGTTATGATTTGGCTCTTGAGGAAATGGGATGGAGTTGAAACATCTGTCTGGTCATTCTCACCAGCGTTATCGTCAGCGTGGATGATGAGGCATGAATACACTCTGTGAGGCACAACAACAAGCCTGTCTTGCTGCTAGGAGGTAGCTACCAGGGTGGATTTTAATATTCAAATACAATCTGCGGAGAGACTTCTAACGTGCGACAAGTACAGCCTGAAGGCTAACCTTGCATCTGAAGAAGGGTTGCAACCCAAAGCATCGCCTGTCCATTCCCCCCACAGATGCTGCCAGACCTGGTGAGATCCTCCAGCACCTTGTGCTTTGCTCCAGATTCCAGTGTCTGCAGTCTCTTGTGTCGCCACTGAGTTTGGGCACTTTGTTATTCTCAATGTATTGATGGGGTAAGGACCGCACTGTTTTATTTCCTCATCAATGTTACACAAGCTGTCTAGCTTGTTCTAGCATTTCCCTCTCACTTTACGAGCCTATTTCCCAGTGGGAAAGAGGGAGGACCGGGCTCGATCCCGACCACGCTGTCTGTACGGTGTTTGCACGTTCTCCCTGTGACTGCGTGGGTTTTCTCCGGGTGCTCTGGTTTCCTCCCTCACTGCAAAGACCTATAGGTTTGTAGGTTAATTGGCTTTGGTAAAAATTGTAAATTGTCCGTAGTGTGTGGCGATCGCTGGTCGGCGCGGACTCAGAGGGCCAATGGGCTTGTTTCCGCGCGGTAGTCTAAATGTCCCTTTCCAGAATAGTCACTGACCAAAAAGGCGCAGCCTGTCATTTGAATGAAATGTATGCGTTTATTATGGTCACGTCTACTGAGATAAATAAGAGGCTTTGTTTGCATGCGATCCAGTCAAGTCATACTGTTCACTCTCTGAGGTTTAAAACAAAGGTCACGCTGCTTCCCGGGCTGCGGACACCACCGAGCATTTAGTGGCCATCCCCACTTGACCCTGGACTGAGCGTGTTGTACGCCACTACACCACACAATTAACTGTCAACCGCAAGGAGACATTGGAAAGGCCCATCTGGTTCCCCACAAGCTGATTCATGCTCAGAGTTGTTGACATTAGCTATTTACTCCAGATTTATTTAATTTAATTTAAATGTGTGCGATCTAAGCTCTTTGCTGGAACAATCCATGTCCCTAGCACATCAATTTAACACAGTAGCATGTGGGTATTAATCAAATACGGGTAGGACATATGCTGTACATCAGGGATTGGCAACCTTGTTCTGCAGAGGGGCCAGGGCCCATGTCTGTGAGCGGATGGCGGGCCACTTTCTATCACCATAGTGTGACACTTGGTGTTTTTTGCATTAGTTTTCATGCAGTTCGTTTTTTGCAGTTCCTAGGTCCCTCGCATGTCCCGGGTCTGGCTGCAGTTCCCAGGTCAGCTCGCCTGCCCCGGGACCAAAGATCTATGATCTTTTCCCGCAACTGGCTGTATCGCCCAGGTCGCCTGCGTGCCCCGGGACTAGCTGCAGTTCCCAGATCAGCTGCCAGTCCAGGACTAGCTGCAGTTCCCAGATCAGCTCCCAGTCCAGGACTAGCTGCAGTTCCCAGATCAGCTCGCGTCCCCGGGACTGGCTACACTTCCCACGTCGCGAAATCTAATTGAAGAAAAATACGCCTGCGGGCCGGATGAATTTGTGTTATGGCCGAATCCGGCCTGTGGGCCGTAGGTTGCTGACCCCTGCTGTAAATGCTGTTGAACAGAGGGAATTCAGAGTTCAAGGCCATTGTTCCCTGAAAGTGATGCAGACTGCTAGTGTGGTGAAGGTGATACATGATATGCTTGCTTTGATACATTGGGGCACATCATATAAAACTAGGAACGTTATGTTGCAAAACACTGTTTGGACGACTCTTCAAATATTGCCCATAGTTCTGCTCACAACTGTTTAGGAAGGATGAAGGAAGTGCTGGAGAGTGTGCAGAGAGGATGCACTGGGACTTTGCCCAGCTTGACGGGGCTTTAGTTATGGGAAGCGATTGGTTAGGCTGGGCTCGTTTACCCGAAAGTGAAGGGGACTGAGGGGTGACCTGAACTGGGGTGTGTGTGAAATGGGACTGGATGATTGTACTGCTCTAGACGCTGGAGTAACTCAGCGGGACAGGCAGCATCTCTGTAGAAAAAGGAATGGGTGACGTTTCCGGCCGAGACCTGTCCCGCTGAGTTACTCCAGCATTTTGTGTCGATCTTCGGTGTAAACCAGCATCTGCATTTCCTTCCCATACATTGTGCTGTTCTATATCAATGGACATTTGGACATTCTGAATTTAAACAACACCGTTCTTGCAATTTGGGTGAACAAATAAATTGTTAGTTGGCAGCGAATGCAAGGATGGTACTTGCTAAGTGGTAGGTCTTAGACATTGGTATGGTATTTTACCCGTTAATCACTAGTCTGAAAAAGTATCGACTGAAAATTTTATAATTCCGCGGGCGTGAGGTTAGATTTTTGCAATTAAGGATAATAAAAGAATATTTGGCATACTCTACTCGTATTCCAAAATAGAAACACTGCTTACTGATGCAATTATGTTTGGTATGTTGATGAAGTTATGCCATTTATTTTGTGTCATGATGCATAACCTAATGCCTTTTTATCACAATTAATGAATCAAATATATATGTGTAGGAAGGAATTGCAGATGCTGGTTTAAAATGAAGATACACAAAAAGCTGGAGTAACACAACGGGTCAGACGGCAGCTCTGGCGAAACGGAATAGGTGACGTTTTGGCTCGAGACCCTTCTTCAGATATATATATATATATATATATATATATATATATATGTGTGTATATATATATATATATATTATGTTTCGGGCGGAGACTCTGCTTTAGTCTGAAGAAGGGTCTCGACCTGAAACGTCTCCCATTGCTTCTCTCCAGAGATACTGCCGCTCCCGCTGAGTTACTCCTGCATTTTGTGTCCATCTCCAATCGTCTTCGCCCTGCTCCGGAAGTAGGAGTGGGGGCGGATCCGGATCTGCAACGGCCGTGAGCCCCAGGCCGAGCTCGCCGATCGTTTGCCTGCTTCTGCTGCTGTTGAAGGTCAGTCGTTGCGCCGCGCCAGAGTCTTGGGCCTGTCCCACTTTGGCCGTCAGTGACGCCACTGGCCGGAGGCGCGTGAAGATTTTGTGCAGGGTGAAGTCCACACGCCGCTCCACGCCGCTCCACGCCGCTCCATGCGCCCACCCCGCGCTACCAACACGCTAGCAGGTCGCGTAAACGCTGCACGAATGACGGCCGAGTGGGACAGGCCCTTAAGAGTCAGGATGTCATGATGCAGCTTTATAGGACTTTGGTTCGGCTGTATTTGGAGTATTGCATGCAGTTCTGGTCACCCCACTACAGGAGAGGTTGCAGAGGAGGTTTACCAGAATGCTGCCTGGATTATGGTAGTATTAGCTCCAGCAAAAGGTTTGACAGACTAGGATTGTTTTTCTCTGGAACCCTGGAGGTTGCGGGATTTGAGAGAAGTATGTAAAATTATGAGAGGCATAGATTGGGTAGATGGTCTAGAATCTTTTTCCTAAGGTGGAATAGTCAAATATTAGAGGGCATGGGTTTAAGGTGAGAGGGACAAGGTTTAAAGATGTTCACAGCAAGTTTTTTTACACAGAGGGTGGTGAGTGTTGGAATGTGCTGCAGGGGGTGTTGGTTGAAGCAGATATGTTAGTAGCATTTGAAAGACTTTGGGGTAGGTATGTGGACATGCAGGGAAAGGAGGGAAATAGACAATAGGAGCAGGCCATTCGGCCCTTTGAGCCAGCACCGCCATTCAATGTGATCATGGCTGATCATCCCCAATCAGTACCCCGTTCCTGCCTTCTCTCCATATCCCCTGACTCCGCTATTTTTAAGAGCCCTCTCTTGAAAGCATCTGGAGAACCTGCCTCCACCGCCCTCTGAGGCAGAAAATTCCACACTCACCACTCTCTGTGAGAAAAAGAGTTTCCTCATCTTCATTCTAAATGGCTTACTCCTTATTCTTAAACTGTGGCCCCTGGTTCTGGATTATGTGTCGGTTGATAAAGAGTTGGTCTTGGCATCATGGCCAGCACAGGCAAAGCGGGCTGAAGGGCCTGTTCACACACGCTGCCAGCCAGCGCTACTTCCGGAAGTGGCCGCGCTGGCTGGCAGCTGTGGCTCACCTGCAGTCCATCTGTTTTTTTTTCTTTTTTTTGTGTCTTTTGTGATTGTTTGTTAGCATTTTGTTTTATTAGGTTGTGTATGCGTGGGGAGGGTGGGAGAAACAGAGTCTTAGTCTCTCCCTTTGGGGGGGATGTGTGTCCTCCGTCACTGTCTGTGCTGAGGCCTAATGGCGGAGCTGTGGCGGTGGCCTGGTTCGGAGCTGTGGTGCTCCAGCGGCGGCGGCGGCCCGCAGAGCTGCGGTGCTCCAGTGGCTGCGGTCCGCTCAGAGCTGCGGTGCTCCGGCGGCGGCGGCCTGGTTCGGAGCTGCGTTGCTCCAGTGGCGGCGGCGGCCCGCAGAGCTGTGGTGCTCCGGCGGCGGCGGTCCGCTTAGAGCTGCGGTGCTCCGGCGGCGGTGGCCTGGTTTGGAGCTGCGGGTGCTCCGGCGGCGGCGGCCCAGCTCAGAGCTGCGGTGCTCCAGTGGCGGCGGCGGTCTGGATCGCCTCAGCACAGAGGGAGAACCAGGAGGGAGGAAGACAGGGACTTAAGACTTTTGCCTTCCACCACAGTGAGGAGGTGCCTGGTGAACTCATTGTGGTGGATGTTGGATATGTGTTTATTGTGTGTTTTGTTTTTATTACATGTATGACTGTATGGTAACAATTTCGTTCGGACCGTAAAGTCTGAATGACAATAAAGGAATCTAATCTAATCTAATCACATGCTGTATTGTTCTAACTATAGAAGGTTTCTAGCCTACGACTTTGATTTTGGGTGAAGTGTTGTGTGATTCCAAAGAATATGTTCTGAACCTAAAAATAAACTGCTGGAAGAACTCAGCAGGTCAAGCAACATCTGTGTTTTGCTCCATATGCCCAAATCTGCAGTTTCTAGTGTCTCCTGAACAGTGTTCACAGTTCTGAGAATCTCTGCCAGTGTTTGGCATGATCTGCTAGTGTAGCACATTTATGAAGCCCGATTGAATTCTCAGTTACTCAAAAGCACCAAGGTGCGGAGATTGGAACCGTTTGTTGCTTTGGCCATAGCTGGGGTACCATTTCCATTTCCAGTGACTCCAGATTACGAAGGATGTGAAGATCTAAGGTGAGAAGGGAACGATTTAATAGGAACCCAAGGGGTAGCATTTTCACACACAGAGTGGTGGGCGTTTGGAACGAGCTCACACAAGAGGAGGTAGTTGTGGCAGGTACAGTAAAATTATTTAAAAGACATTTGAATAAATGCATGGATAGAAAAGGAAAACGGCAGATCCTGACTACGGGTGCTGTCTGTACGGAGTTTGTACATTCGCCCCGTGACCGTGTGAGTTTTCTCCGTGATCTCCGGTTTCCTCCCACACTCCAAAGATGTACAGGTTTGTAGGTTAATTGGCTTGGTGTAATTGTAAACTTGTCCCTAGTGCGTGTAGGATAGTGTTAGTGTGCGGGGATCGCTGGTCGGTGCGGACTCGGTGGGTCGAAGAGCCTGTTCCCACACTGTATCTCTAAACTAAACTAGAATGGATGGGGCATTGGGGTTGGCATGAGGAAGTTGGGCAGAAGGGCCTGTTTGTGTGCTGTATGACTCTATGACCTTGTAATGAGTTTTGAAAATGTTCATGAGAATCTTTCCAGGAATGAGAGACGTGTATTGGGGAAACGGCAGGGGTGGGTAGAGTGCTGTGCTTGGAACAGAGAAGTTTGAAAATAAATGTAATAAAATAATAATTAGGGGTTTAGACCAAAATAAAGGGGAGCAGCTGGAGGAACTCTGGCAGTATCTGAGGAGCGAGATGGCCAGATAAGGGTGCAGATTCTGGAATCTGATGGGGGGGGGGAGGGGAGGGTTAAGAGCGGAGCTGAATGAGGGGTGAAGAGTGAGGTAGGGAGTGGGAACGGTATCTCGTGGGAAGAATGTGGGGACTTGGGCAAAAGCAACAGGGTGCTAGGGGGCTGGGGAGTACAGTGAGAAGAAGGGGATATGAGGACCAGAGTAGATAGGGAGGGGAAAGAGTCAGCTTACCTGAAATTGGAGAATTCAGTGTTCATGATGTTTGTGTTGTAGACAACCCAGGAAATATATGCTGTTCCTCCGGTTTGTGTTTGGCCTCGCCCTGTTAATGGAGACGGGGATCTAGATAATCAAGAACCGGGTGGCACGGTGGCATAGCTGATAAATTTGCCCCGTGCAGCGCCAGAGACGCAAGTTCGATCCTGACCAGGTGCTGCCACTGTGGAGTTTGCATGTTCTCCCTGTGAGTGTTCGGGTTTCCACCAGATTCTTCCCACATCCCGGAGACGTGCGGGTTTGTAGGTTAATCGGCCTCTGGAAACTGCTCCAAATGCGTAGGGAGTGGTTGCGAAAATTGGATAACATAGAACTCGTGTGAAGTGGTGATTAATGGTCAGCGTGGAGTCGGTGGGCTGAAGGGCCTGTTTCCATGATGAATCGGCCAATCAATCGATCAATCAACTTGGGTAATGTTGTTCCCAAAAGCAGAAATGTGGATAATGTGTGACGCAGTTTTTGGCTATTTAGTTAAGTTTTCAAATACAGCACGGAAACAGGCCTCTTGGCTCACCAAGTCTGCACTGATCACCGAAGTCACCAACGCTATCCTGCACACAAGAGATAATTTACAATTTTTACCGAAGCCAAATAACCAACCAACCTGTTCGTCTTTGGAGTGTTTGAGGAAACGGTGGTGCCCATTTGGAAACGCAAGCGGTCGAGGGGAGAACGTACAATCTCCGTACTGACAGCAGACGTAGTCAGAATCGAACCCGGGCCTCTGGCGCTTTAAGGCAGTAACTTTTCCGCTGCGCCACCCGTGCCGCTCCTTGTAAGACAACAGAGGCAGTGCATTCTGCCAGGAATTGGATCGGTACTTGTTGAAGAGAGAGACTTACGGGCGCTGTCCTGCTTGGGCAATTTTTTAGGCGACTGCCGGCGACTGCCAGAGTCGTAGCAGGTTGCCGAAAAAAAAAACGGCGACAACTTGCGTCATCCTGGTGATAACCTACGGCAGCACCTGCGTCAGGAGAAGTCAAGCTATGATCATTGGCGTCAAACCCGCTGTCGCCGAAAATGTTTCAACATGTTGGAAATTTAGCGGCGACCAGGAAGACGCTACGACTTTTTGTGCGACTGAGGAGACGACTCCCGGCGAACATGTGGCGACAAACTAGTCGGCTGTAGTTGCCTAAAAAAATCGCCTAAGTGGGACAGGTCCATTAGAATTTGCTCTTGGGGCTAACGGAATCAAGAGGTATTCAGGGGAAAAAGCAGGAGCGGGTACTGATTTTGGATGATCATCCATGATCGCATTGAACGGCGGTGCTGGCTCGAAGGGCCGAATTGCCGACTCCTGTAGCTATTTCCTATGTTTGGTCCTATGAAATAAATCCAGGAAGTAGTAGCACATGCGCTGCCTTGCAGGACAAGCATCACAGCCTTAAAGGGTGGAATGGCCGCTCTTTTTGGAGCTTGAGTTTTGAGTCAGTGTTGCGATGGAAATAAATAATTGCACCTCAGGGAAGTTACGGGGAACACCTGCTTTTGTTGTAATTAATGAGACGGGTGGTTTACTGAGAACAAAAATGAATGTCAAGTGTATGACTCACTCTCAAAATCAGATTAGAGAATGTAATCTACTGTGATGTGGGGACACTGTTTAGATTAAAGATCTTTTGTTTAGATCAGGAAACTTGCCGATCTCTGTACTTGGTGCTGCCTTTTGACCTGGTGGAGTAAGATGTATTGATTTGATTTTACGATGTATTGACATTGTGCCAATTAAATGCAATGCATATTTCTGTGGATAAGGCACTTCGATATCAAAATTCCTGCAACTGAATGCAATTAGACGAGCCCCTATGACTACTTACCACTATTTATGTGGGAGAGCAAAATAGTAGATATAAATTTTTGTAAAATTGTTCAATTGAGCGGTTTCAGGCATTCGACCAACATGGATTTAGTATCTATTTCAGTTTCTTCTGGAGGATTTTGGTAGATAACTCTTTGTGATTTATTGCCTATAGTAAATTTATATTTGAGACTCACCCAGTCCAGGAAAAGGCTGCAGTGCATTTTAAACGAGGTAGTGTGATTGATGAAGTGAAACGCATTTAAATTGGAATATTTTTGGACTTCTCTATTTGTTACCCCTAATAAAACCCAACTGGGGATGCGATTAGATGCAATTGTTTGTTGATGCTTACATATGTTTGGTATGGGTTTTAAGCTGAGAAAGTCTCGAGTCTTTTTGCTAATTAAGGTATTACGCAGAAAACTCCACTCCGTCTTTGGGAAAGACAATCGGAATTGTTCGGGATAAGTGATAATGTTGTAAAAGATTTCTGAGGATGTTGCCAGGACTAGAGGGTATGAGCTATAGGGAGAGGTTGAGTAGGCTGGGACTCTATTCCTTGGAGCGCAGGAGGATGAGGGAGTGATCTTACCGAAGTGTATAAAATCGTGAGAGGAATAGATCGAGTAGATGCACAGTCTCTTGCCCAGAGTAGGGGAATCGAGAACCAGAGGACATGGTATGCAGGGCTTGAAATTAACGGTTGCCCGGGTGCCAATGACCACCCAAAGTGCTGCCAGGCAACCTAAACGCCGACTCATTTTGCTCGGCCTGGCACGCAAATACTGGTTTATACCGATAGACACAAAAAACTGGAGTAACTCCGCGGGTCCGGCAGCATCTCTGGAGAATAGGAGCGTGACGTTTCGTGTCGACGGCGGCAGCTGTATTCCTCTAGTATCTTTGATTGCGGGGCAAAGATACCAGGTGGATGGTGACGAAGGATCGGAGCGAATGACGGGTCTCGAACAGCGGCGGTGGCGGCCGCCTCCTCCCACACCCCGCCCGGCGGAAGGAGACCTCCCTCTCCATCTCCCTTCCTCCTCCCGGCCTCGGCTGGAAGCTGCAGGGAGGAGGGAGGGAGGGCTCTCACTCTCCCTCTCGCTCTCTCCCCCCCCACCCCTCTTATCCTGGGACCCCTCCTCTCTATCCAGCACTGATCCCCATCCTCTCCTCTATTCAGTCCTCACTGACATCCGCTGTGCTCCCTTCCCCATCTACCCCCCCAATCTATTCATCACCCTACCCACCTCGCATTGATTCTCCTGCCACCCCCCTCATCCATCCTACACTGATCCCCAATTCATCCTGTACTGACCCCCCTTCCCATCCATCCTGCACTTCTCACCCCCATTCATCCTGCATAATCCCTCCGATCCACACTGTCCTGACCCCCTCTCCCATTCTTCCTTTACTGATCTCCCCCCATTCATCCTGTGCTGAACCCCCCCCCATCCATCCTGTACTAATCCCCCCCCCCATTCCTCCTGTACTAATCCCCCCCATTCATCCTGTGCTGATCCTCCCCATCCATCCTGTACTGATCCCCCATTCAAGAAGAATGGGACGAACAGTCTGAAGAAGGGTCTCGACCCGAAACGTTGCCTATTTCCTTAGCTCCATAGATGCTGCCTCACCCGCTGAATTTCTCCAGCATTTTTGTCTACCCCATTCATCCTGCACTGATCCACCCCCATCCATCCCGTACTGATCCCCCCCCCATCCATCCCGTACTGATCCCCCATTCAACACCACTGACATCCCCCGTGCTCTCCCCTCACAATTTTACATACTCCAACCAACACGTACTAATTCACCTGCCTCAATCCATCCATTATGCATCAATTGCCTTCTCAACCCCCCTGCCATCTATCCACCCCGCACTGATTCACACACCCCCTGACCCTATTGTGATTCATGGTCTTCAGAGCGAACATTGACTATATTTGATAACTGAATGCAATCAAATGTGTTTTAATTCCCAATGTTATTATTTTTTTTGACACCATTAAACATATTACCAAAATAACATTTGCTGCAGTTATGTCCTTTGGCCATCTCTTGTCAGTTAGTGTAATGTTTAACCTGTCAGATGGGTATAGTCGGTTTTAACAGCTATTATCATAAAATGCCTTTAGAAATTTCCTTGTAACCTGTATATTTTGTTATGGATAAATTATGTGGGAAGCCAGAGTGTTTCTGTGCCAATAGCAATAACGACCCATGCTATGGCCATGTCATGGAAATTTTCGGTCCTTCACAGAAAACATGCTTGTATCAATCTGTAGTGTGCGTGGTCCAGGATTTATTGACACAGGTTGATCATTTGCTGAATAATCCAACCACATTTTTGTTTGGGTGGAAAGAACTAATAGAAATTGCATTAATTACAACATGTAAAAAGAGTTGAGATATTGTGTTATAATTTTGCTGCATGTCATTGTGGTATATATCATGTCTTGATTGGTGAATATGTTTAGTTTGTGAGTTATTTGAAGCAGAAATAATATGTGAATGTAGACAAAAGTGCTGGAGAAACTCAGTGGATGCGGCAGCATCTATGGAGCGAAGGAAATAGGCAACGTTTCGGGCCGAAACCTTTCTTCAGACTGATGGGTTTTGGCCTGAAACGTTGCCTATTTCCTTCGTTCCATAGATGCTGCTGCACCTGCCGAGTTTCTCCAGCACTTTTGTCTACCTTCGATTTTCCAGCGTCTGCAGTTCCTTCTTGAACATAATATGTGAATGCTTCATTGAGCATAATTCTGACTGGTAACTACGCACTTCGTCCGAGCACGTTATCGCACGCGTCATGCAAACCGTCTTAAATGACCACCTAAACTGTCATTTGGCAACCTAAAGAGCTGCCGAGGTTGCCCGGCTGGCAACAGGGAAAAAAAGTTAAGCGAGAGCCCTGCATAGGTTTATGGTGAAAGGGGAAAAGATTTAATAGGAATCTGAGGAGTAACTTTTTCACTCATGGTGGGTGGATGGAACAAGCTGCCAGAAAAGGTAGTTGAAGCAGAGACTATCCCAACATTTAAGAAGCAGTTAGACAGGTACATGGATAGGACAGGTTTGGAGGGATACGGGCCAAATACTGGCAGGTGGGACGAGTGTAGCTGGGACATGTTGACCGGTGTGGGCAAGTTGGGCTGAAGGGCCTGTTTCCACACTGTATCACTCTGACTCTAAAAGTGAGACATGAGCCAAAAAAGTGCCGGATGAATGGAGATTCCAGACTTCTTGGATTACCCATGTCTGCCAAAGTATGGATGCCAGAAGATCTCCCCTGCGTGTCTCACTGTGAGGCGTTCTTGTAACTAAAAGGAACAAATATGGGAAGTATGGGTGGCGCAGAGTGTAGAGCAGCTGCCTCACAGCGCTAGAGACCCGGGTTCGATCCTGACCTCGGGTGCTGTCTGTGTGGAGTTTGCACGTTCTCCCTGTGACCACGTGGGTTTCCTCCGGGTGCTCCGGTTTCCTCTCGCACCCCAAAGGCGTGTGGGTTTGTAGATTAATTGGCCCTCTGTGCATTGCTCTGAGTGTGTAGGGAGTGGATGAGAAAGTGGGATAACACGGAACTAGTGAGAACAGGTCGGCGCAGACACGGTGGGCCGAAGGGTCTGTTTCTATGTTGTATCTGTAAACCTAAAACTCACGCGGTCAGGCAGCAGCTCTGGAGAGAGAAGCAGTTAACAATCTGGGTAACACAAAAAGCTGGAGAAACTCAGCGGGTGCAGCAGCATCTAAGGAGCGAAGGAGATAGGCGACGTTTCGGGTCGAGACCCTTCTTCTGGGTAGCTGCCTTTTAATTTGCGGTATTACGCCGTGTTGCAAAGAATACTTCATTTTGCCGATGAGATAAAAGTGAGTCTCTGCTGCCCCATTGTCTTCAACCCACATTCCACCCCTTACACGACCACAAACTGAAGAACGGTCTCCAGCCGAAACGTCGCCCATTTCCTTCGCTCTGTAGATGCTGCCTCACTTGCTGAGTTTCTCCAGCATTTTTGTCTACCTACCACAAACCTGGTCTTTTTTTCTAATTGTGTTTTGCATTAATGTTTTGTTTTTTGCACTGTCGTCTTTCCTTCAGAGATTTAATGTCATTTTGCATAACTTTGTGTGTGCGTGTGTGTCTGTCTACGTGTCAACGTGGTAGGGTGTGTCTACAAGTCTACCGTGTTCCTGTGTTGTTGCTCCGAGCAAGACTTTCATTGTCCCTGTACCTCATAGCACCCGTGTGCATAACAATCAACTCAACTTGACTTGAGCTTCTCCTTTGATTCCGATCCGGGTCTCTGGCGCGGTGAGGCAGCAGCTCTACCCGCTGCACCACATTCCTTCCCCTTGCCCCCTTTTCACCTGGTTCCATCTTCCCACCACCCATGTATCTATCCACCTGGATTTCTTCTCCCTCGGCTAACCGTTGATATCTCCTTCCCCACTTAATTCCACCTATCAATCAACCCTCCCTTATCTGATTCCACCCACCAAACCGTCCACCCACCAAACCGTTAAAGACTATCGTGTTCTGTGCTCCACTTTATTCTGTATGGTGACCACACATTTCACTGTACCAATTGGTACATGTGACAAATAAATGTCTCATGCCTTGTCTCTTGTATACCACCCCACCCCCACCCTTCTACCAACTTGTTGCATCCACAATGCTGCCTGGAGTAACTCAGCGGGGCAGGCAGCATCTCTGTTGAGAAGAAATGGGTGATGTTTCGAGTCGAGACCCTTCTACCGACTGAATAAGGGTCTGGACCCGAAACGTCACCCATTCCTTTTCTCCAGAGATGCTGCCTGTCCTGCTGTGTTACTCCAGCATTTTGTGTCTATCATTAATATAGTAGAGGCTCTTTACAAAGCAGTTCAGTTTCCCTGGACACTATGCACACGCTTCTGACTGAATTTCAAACATTTAAGCCAAATGTGTGCTTTAGTTTGTGTTTGCAAGCTGCATTATTTATAAAATTAAATAAACTGGGTCTTGAGATGAATTGTCTCCTTGGACAAATTTGGGAAACTTTGCTTCCCTGTTTGGTTTTCCCAAGGTAATGGTTCACAGTTGCCGCCATGAGGTTAAGAATGTAGGTCCACCTAATAATTGCAATATGGCAGCAATTAAACTTTCCGTTGATTAAATCAAACTGCCCCCTGCAACTTGCGTCCAGTTTAGAGCTGTTGGAGCGTGCAATGTGAAGGAATTTGGTTCCGAGCCCTCCGCTTTAGCAATAGTTCTGACCTGCCCTGTGAATCATTTTTGCCTGTGTAACTGCGGTCCTGTAGAGACATCTGACGACAGCTTCCACCCGCTTGGCAAGCCAATAAGGGGCAACGTTGTCTTCTTGGTAGAGTTTAGAGATTCAGCATGGAAATACCGATTATTCAGCCCACACTGGCCAGCAATCACCCGTTCACAGTTGTTCCATGTTATCACTTTTTCACATCCACACCCTACGCACTAGGGGCAATTTACTGAAGGCCAATTAACCTACAAACCCGCACATCCTTGGGACATGGGGGGAGCCCACACCATCACAGGGACAATGAGCAAACAAACAGCACCCGTGGTCAGGATCGAAGCTGGGTCTCTCGCGCTGTGTGAGGCAGTGGCTCGTCCACTGGCTGAAGGGTAAAACATTTAATCTGCAGCTGCAGATGCATTTTAAGCTGCGACTTTGTGGGGTGGAGAGTCTTGAATCTGGTCACCATTACCAGTGGACATTATTTAATAAAGGTCGTGTCAAAGCTTAGGATGCATTTGTCAGACAGCAAAAGAGTGTTTTGCCCTCTGTCCATTCAGCCCATTTATGCTTTTATTTGTCGCCTGTCCATTCATTCATTTATGTTGCTGCTTCATTTGAGCCTCATCCAGTCTTTCTCACGGCAGGGTACAGTATACCTCTGGTCCCTGTTTCATTATAGACAATAGACAATAGGTGAAGGAGTAGGCCGTTTGGCCCTTCGAACCAGCACTGCTATTCAATGTGATCATGGCTGATCGTCCCCAATCAGTACCCGGTTCCTGTCTTGCTGAACACCTGAAATGCTGGAAATATTCAACTGGCCACTCGGCATATGAGGAGAGAGAACCCAAGTTACAGTTTCCGTTTAGTTGAGTTTGGATACATCGCAGAAGCAGACCCTGCAGCCCACGGAGTCTGTGCCGACCAGTGATCACCCGCTATCTTACACATGAGGGACAATTTGCAATTATACTAAGCTAATTAACCTACAAACCTGTACGTTTTTGGAGTGTGGGAGCAGCCAGAGAAAACCCATGCAGGTCACTTGGAGAACGTACTAACTCCATACAGACGGCACCCGTGGTCAGGATTGAAGCTGGGTCTCTGGCATGGGAGGCAGCAACTCCACCGCTGTGCTCGCTAGGACCGTGATGAGAAATTTCTTGACTCAGAAGAACCCTTTGAATTCTGTGCCTCAGAGGGTTGTGCAAGTTCATTCGAGAGCGAGAGAGATTTCTGGGCAGTAAGGGAAATCAACGTGCATGGGAGAATGATGCAGAGGCATTTAGGACAAGAGCAGAGCATCAATTGTCTTTGACCGTTCTTGAGCCAAGAGGCCCATTTCCGTGCAGTTGGCTCCAGGCGACACTTCATCTTGCATGGCGTACAGGTCTGGTCACCCCATTACAGTAAGGATGTGGAGGCTTTGGAAAGGATGCCAAGGAGGTTTACCAGATTGATGCCTGGGTTAAAGGGTGTGAGCTACAAGGGGGAGCTTGGACAGGGAATGACAAGGGTTGAGGGGAGTCCTAATAGAAGAACATAACATTTTGAGAGGCATAGAGGCCAGTATCTAGGCCACAACTTACCCTCAACTTAACGCAGCACAGTCGGCAGAGCAGCTGCCTTGCAGCTCCAGAGACCAAGGTTTGATCCTGACTATGGGTACTGTCTGTGCGGAGTTTGCATGCTCTCTCTGTGATCGCGTGGGTTTTGTCCGGGTTGCTCCGGTTTCCTCCCATATCCAAAGACGTGCAGGTTTGTAGGTTAATTGTCTTCTGGAAATTGTCCCTATTGTGTAGGATGTGGAAGTGGGTTAACACAGAACTAGTGTACAGGGTGATGGATGGTCGGTGTGGGACCAGTGGGCCGAAGGGCCTGTTTCCACACTGTATCCTTAAACTCCACTAATTTGCTTAGTCTAATAGCAGATTTGAGCATTGAATGAGCGAGTTCGGTATTCCGACTGCGCATGCCCATGTCATAGGTCACTCGCGATAAACAATCTCGGCAGCTGTGCTGCTGCGTGCGTGTGTGCAGGCCTGTGTTTCGTCCGTGGTTGGTGTCGGGCCTGGGTCTCCGGCGCAGGGCTGTCGTCTCCTCCTGGGTGTCCTGTTTCTGTCCGGGGGCGGCTGGAGGCATCTGGGGTGGCCCTGGACTGGCGGAGCGCCGGCCCCGTGTGGTGGCGGCCTCGGGCTTGCAGCCGGCGCGGAGGAAGGGCGCTGGCTCCGGCTCAGCTCTGCACCGGATCCAGGGGGACCCGTTCCCTAGCGGGCCAGGGACCGTCGGCTGCGCCTCTCGCCATGTCCAGTGGCTGTCGGCTGCCCCCCCCCCCCCCCAGTGCCGGTGGGGGCCGAGCGTTGGTCATGCACACTGGGTGCTGCGGTGGCTCGGTGGGTCAGGCAACATCTCTGGAGAAGGGTCTCGACCCGAAGCGTCACCCATTCCTTTCTCCGGGGATGCTGCCTGTCCCGCTGAGTTGCCGCAGCGTTATGTGTGTATCCCGTTGATGGTTGGTGCTCGGTTTTCACCGGCGCCGGGGGGGGGGGGGGGGGGGGGGGTTGGCTGGTAGCCGCTGGGTGGAGCGGGGGGTGTGGCTGGCGGTCCCTGGCCCGTTGGGGAGCGGGTTCCTTTAGAGTTGAAGCAGGGTTGGGCTGGAGTTGGCGCTTCTTCTCCATGCTGGCTGTGGGCCTAGGGTCGCTGCTCCAGGCCCACAGCCCCCCCCCCCCCCCCCCCCACGGGCGTGGATGGGGACATTCAGAGGGGGGGGGGGGGGGGGGGGGGGGGGGGGGGATGATGCGGACGGTCCCGTGGCGGTTCGGGGACCCGGGTTCGATGCTGGCTGCGGATGAGGCGTGGGTCTGTGTGCGTGCAGCAGCACAGCTGCCGAAGATGTGTCTCCGCCGGTGCAGTGTTTCTCCCCCCACTCCCACTTGCATCTGCCCCCTCTATCTCGCTGTTACACCTCTCTCTCCCGGGGTTTATACAGCCAGCGCTTTGTTCGCTATTTCTTTATAGCGAATGACCTTTGACAAATCCCACGATTCCTTGCGTTTTTCGGAATACAGAACTCTCTTATTGTAACCGTGGTAACCGCAGTTGGAACCATTTTGGAACCTGGTCAGAACCGTTTTTACTCCAGATGCTGAGGTGCAGTTAAATACTGGTCTTTCAAATAAGATGAGGCTGAATCTGAAACAAAAGCAGCCATTGGAGATGGGAAGGAACTCTTGCCTTTCGTAACAAAGCCAGTTAAAGCATTTCGAGGACTGTCTTAATGAAGTAGTGAGTATTTTCGTGATGCATCCTTTGGAAAACTTCATCTCATTGGGTTGGTGTTGCTGTATCATTGACAACGGATCAACGGTTGCGTTTGATAGCTTGTTGATCATTGTGCTGTTCAGGGATAGTGGGAATTGGATAGAACAGAGGACTTGTTGTTGAACTTAAACTACCTGATTGGATGGTAGAGAGGGCCAGAGCACCTATCTAATATTTAGTT
The DNA here is from genome assembly GCA_035221665.1 of Okamejei kenojei. Classification (NCBI taxonomy): domain Eukaryota; kingdom Metazoa; phylum Chordata; class Chondrichthyes; order Rajiformes; family Rajidae; genus Okamejei; species Okamejei kenojei. The sequence goes on along the minus strand of CM069163.1, from coordinate 5,316,074 downwards.
TAGTTCAGAGATACAGCGTGGAAACAGGCCCTTCGGCCTCCTGTGTCCGCACTGACCAGCAATCCCCGCGCACCAGCATTATCCAACGCACGCTGGGGACAGTTTACACTTATGCCATGCTAATTCACCTAGAAACCGGCACGTCTTTGGAGTGTGGGAGGAAACTGAAGATCTCGGGGAAAGCCCACGGGGAGAACGTACAGACAAGCACCGGTAGTCGGGGTCGAACCCGGGTCTCCGGCGCTGTGAGGCAGCCGTTCTACTGCTGTGCCACCTTGCCACTCTCCTGCCATTTCTTGTTTGGGGTCTCCATCTCTGGTGCTCTCAAATCTGTCAACTGAAAAGATCCGAGACTGTAGAATACAGCACAGGAAGCAGACCCCTCAGCCCACAATGTCCGTGTTGAACATGACGCCAAGTTAAACTAACCTCTTCTGCAAGCATGTGATCCATATTCCTCCATTCCCTGCACATCCACGTGCCTATCCAAAAGCCTCTTAAACATTACTATGGTATCTGCCTCCACCATCACCCCAGGCAACACATTACAGGCACCCACCACTCTCTGTAAAAAGTTTGCACCTGTCACCTCCCTTAAACTTTGCCCCTCTCACCCTAAATCTATGACCTCTTGTCTTTGAAATTTCCTCCCTGAGAAACGTTGGATCCTTGTTTAATACAAATTTATATCTTCCTGGAAGTACAACTGGGACTGGCGACTCAGTGTACTAGAGCTACACTTGCACGGTATCTGAGATACTTTTCTAAGATGTCTCTCAGTGCTTATATATAGTGATACTTGTACAGAACTACATACAAAAATGTACCTTTGACCCATTGAAGCGGACCTTTTAGCCCACAGGGTCTGTACTGAACATGGTGCTGTTAAATTAATCTGCACGTGATCCATATCCATCAGTCTGAAGAAGGGTCTCAACTCGAAACGTTACCCATTCCATCTCTCGAGAGATGCTGCCTCACCCGCTGAGTTACTCCAGCATTTTGTGTCTACCTTCCGTCTGTTCCTTGCATATCCACCTGTCCATCTAAAAACCTACTAAACGCCACTATCGTATCTGCCACTACCATCTCGGGCAGCACATTGCAGGCATCTGTATGCGCATATGTGTGTGTGTGTAAAAAAAAATCAAAAAAATCTTGCCCTGAACACCTTCTTTAAACTTTGCCCCTCTCACCTTCAAGCTTAAAGCTATTACCGTCTAGTCTTTGTCATTTCCACCTTGGCAAACGGGTTCTATTTTACCCAAAGTTTTGAATTATGATTTGGAATGGTTACTTTTAAGCATTCAAATGTCTGCCTGACAGTCTGTGTTTGATGCTGACCAGCGATACTGTTTATGCAGTTCCCCCCCCCCCCCCCCCCCCCCCCCCCCCCCCCCCCCCCCCCCCCCCCCCCCCCCCCCCCCCCCCACCCCTTGCTGTTCCATGCATCTGGCCCTGTTCCATGCATCTGGCTTAGTCTCTGTGGCTGAAGTCAGATCTGCTTTCACCAGGGTAACTTCCCGAAGAGGAAAGTCCAGATGGATTCCCTGGACGGTCCTGAGACTGGGCTCCAATTGACTTCCCACAGACTTTGCCGTCACCTTCAACCTCTCACATCAACAGTCTGCTGTCCCCCATCTGCTTCCAGGAAACCTCCGTCATTCCAGTTCCCCCAAAAATAAATTGGCCTGTCTCTATCATTCCTGCCCAGTTGCTCCAACGTCGACTGCAATAAAGGGCTTTGAAGTACTGGTAATGACCCTCGGATTATCTTTGATCGGATTTTACTAGCTTTACCTTGCACTAAACGTTACTCCCTTACAGGGCTGCCAACATTGGGTGAGAGTTGAGAGTGAGAAATTGCGAGGGAGCGTAGCTGGGGCGTAGCGGTGGGGGGGGGGGAGGGTGTTCCCCCTCCCACAGTAAGGAGCTTTTACATTTTTCAGCTTGAAATTGTGCAATCTGGTGCATACTGTAGCGAGTCTTTTAACGTACACTTGGATGCAACATTTATGCTTTAAATTGAATTAGGTATGAACAAGGTTAGGCTAAATTACATTCCTAATTACATTCCACAATAGAGCCAGGCTCTGCTCATCAGGTGCAGCACATGAATGACTACATTCATGTATGGAAATCAGATTTATATTCATGCTGTTTTGGATATATATATATATATATATATATATATATATATATATATTATATATATATATATAGAGATAGAGAGAGAGAGAGAGAAAAAACAAAGCAAAAGTCAGACTTCCATCACTGTTCTGCAAAAATAAATCAATCAACCGTGTTCAAGAAGGAACTGCAGATGTTGGAGAATCGAAGGTAGACAAAATTGCTGGAGAAACTCCAGTGGGTGCGGCAGCATCTATGGAGTGATGGAAATGGGCAACGTTTCGGGACGAAACCCTTCTTCAGACGGTTTCAACCTTACCCTTTGAATATAGAAACAAGACGAAAATAATGCCACATATTCAATCATACATGGTTCAATGAAATTAAGATATAGATGTAAAAATATATATGGAAACAGGCCCTTCAGCCCACCAGGTCCACACTGACCAGCAATCTATCATACACCAGTTCCATCCATCATGCCAGAGACAATTTACAGAAGCCAATTAACCTACAAACCTGCACTTCTTTCGGATATGGGAGAAACGGGAATATCCAGAGAAAGCCCATGTGGTAGTGAGGCAGCAACTCTACCGCTGCGCCACCGTGCCACCCCATTCAATTATTTTTTCTGTAATATATTTATTATGGTGTCACGTGAATAAAGATGAACACATGATTCTGATTTCTGCCCTTAGTTGGATAACACACATGTCCAGTCATTGTGTTTTATGGCTGGTTTTCAACCTCTTCAGGCTGAAGGTCTCGACTCTAAACAACGCCCATTCTTTCTCTCCAGAGATGCTGCCTGTCCTGCTGAGTTTTTCTAGTTTTTAGTGTCTATCTTCAGTTTAAACCAGCATCTGCAATTCCTTCCTACACTATTTGTTAAGCAAAACGCAAATTCTCATTATATAATTTTGTGATCAGTGTGAGAGCGTGAGAATTTTGTGAAATGCGCGGGGTCTCACGCATTCGTGAGATTGGCAAACATTTTATGCAAGTTCCAATTGATGGGCAAAAATCACTTATTACTACTTTATAACAGTTGTTACTTTAAGACTATTTCAGAAATTATGGCAGTCAACAAAAAAATCAACTAACAAATTAATGCAAACAAAAAAAATAACATGTTCCCTTTCCTGACTCCACCTCATAAGTACTTTGACGCTGTTATCAGAGCAAAGGGATATTAATCTCAAGAATCAAAATGGGGAAAGTGAGGGCAATTTTGCTTAAATGGAAATTCTAAGCCCCTTCAGATCTGCATAGAGTCAGTTATACAACATGTACATGGCTGGCCCAATTTGTCCATACTGATCAAGTTGGCATTCTGCGTGCCCAGGGACTGGCCGCCGTTCCCAGATCAGCTCGCGTCCCAGGGACTGGCCGCAGTTCCCAGATCAGCTCAAGTCCCAGGGACTGGCCGCAGTTCCCAGGTCGGCTCGCCTGCAACAGAATGAGTGGTGGGCAGGGAAGGTATTGAGGGGGGGGGGAGAAGGAAGAGAGCGAGGTTTAATTGAAGCAACTTGCAGTGAGATCGTTGCTGTTGCTGCTACCCGCTAGTGTTGAGGGGAGGGGGTGGTCGTGGCTTCTGTTCCAGGTCGGGAGCCCGCCAAAACCGAATTGAAAAAAAAACCGCGGTTTTTCGGGTTACGGGCCGTGTGCCCGTTGTCCGAACCCTGTCCTAGATGTTTGGCCTCATTGTGGTTGTCGTTGCCCCCCCCCCCCCCCCCCCCGAAAGTGTGAGAGTTGGCAGCCCTGTCCCTTATCACATATCTGTACACTGTAAATGGCTTGATTGTAATCATGTATAGTCTTTCTGCTGGCTGGTTAGCTCGCTACAAAAGCTTTTTGCTGCTCCTCGGTGTACGTGACAGTAAACTAAACGGAGCTGAACAGAACGTTTGCACCAGTCTTCTGGTCAATCTAAAAACCCTTGCATTATGTTCAGCTCTGGATCACCTTGACAATAAGAATGCCTCTGTCACGATGCTATTCATTGACTACAGCTCAATCATCAACACTGCAATACCAAGTCCTCTTGTCTCTGAACTCTGCAGAGAAGGTCAACAACTTCAAGTTCCTCTGCATCCATGTCACCGACAGCCTAGCCTGGTTCCCTCACATTGACCAAGAAAGTGCATCAGCATATTTACTTACACTTTAGGGTGGCACAGTGGTGTAGCAGTAGAATTGTTGCCTTACAGCGCCAGAGACCTCGGGTTCGATCCCGACTATGGGTGTTGTCTGCACGGAGTTTGTACGTTCTCCCTGTGACCATGTGGGGTTTCTCCAGGAGCTCTGGTTTCCTCCCACGCTCCAAAGACATTCACGTTTGCAGGTTAATTGGCTTTGGTAAGAATTGTAAATTGTCCCGAGAGAGTCAAGAGTGTGTTATTGTCAAATGTCCCAGATAGGACAATGAAATTCTTGCTTGCTGCAGCACAACAGAATATGTAAACATAGTACCTAACGGGAGAAAAAAGATTCAGTGTGTGTGTATACACATGCACACATACTGAATAAATAAACAAATATAGTGCTATAATGATAACAGTCTGTTGTAGTTCAGAGCTTATTTATTGTTGTGTTTAATAGCCTGATGGCTGTGGGGAAGTAGCTGTTCCTGAACCTGGACATTACAGTTTTCAAGCTCTTGTACCTTCTTCCCGATGGCAGTCGTGAGATGAGTGTGTGGCCAGGGTGGTGAGGGTCTTTGATGATGTTGGCTGTCTTTTTGGGGCAGCGACTACGAAAGATCCCTTCGATGGTGAGAAGGTCAGAGCCGGTGATGAACTGGGCAGTGGCCACAACCTTTTGCCGTCTTTTCCACTCCTGGACGTTCAAGTTGCCGAACCAGGCCACGATGCAGCCAGTCAGCATGCTCTCTACTGTTCACCTGTCGAAGTTCAAGTGAATCCTCTTCGACATACCGAATCTCCGTAGTTTTCTCAGGAAGTAGAGGTGCTGATGTGCCTTCTTTATAATTGCATCAGTGTGCTGGGTGCAGCAAAGATCTTCGGAAAAATGCACGCCCAGGACTTATGTTTTTGACCCTCTCCACCATGATAGTGTGAGTGTACGGTGTGATCACTGGTCGGCCTGACTTGGTGGGCCAAAGGGCTTGTTTCCGTGCTGTATGTCTAAACTTGGGCATTTGAGATGATTCCGTATATCCATGAGGATTCTTTCCACCATTCACAGATATGCTATGGACAGTATTCTGAGGCGATGCATCTCTGCCTTTAAGGCAACTGCTCTGCTCTCAACCACATGAACCTACAGAGAGTTGTGAACACAGCCCAGTCCATCACAGGCTCATCACTTCCTTCCATCCAGTCCATCTTCATGCTGCGTTTTATCGGGATGCTGTAAAGTGTTGTCAAGGATGCCCTGGCTATTCCCTTTCCTCTCCTCTCCCTTCTAGGAGAAGATACAGGAGCTTGAAGGTCAGACATTCTTCCCCACTGCTCTTAGTCTCGTGACCCAATTTCCCCTTTTACACCTTCCCGGAGATGCAGCCGTCAACTCTTACTCTTAACTCTACCTTATTCAGTTATTCTGATCTTGTACTTTAATATTATTTTGCATTGCTTGGACTTTGCACCATTCTACTGTATGGCATTTGTTAGATAATAGACAATGGGTGCAGGAGTAGGCCATTCGGCCCTTCGAGCCAGCACCGCCATTCAATGTGATCATGGCTGATCATCCCCAATCAGTTCCCCGTTTCTGCCTTCTCCCCATATCCCCTGACTCTGCTATTTTTATTGTTGTATCTATCATTATCATGTACACACAAAATGCTGGAGTAACTCAGCTGGACAGGCAGCATCTCTGGAGAGAAGTAATGGGTGAAGCTTCGGGTCGAGACCCTTCTTCAGACTGATATCAAACCGGCTGACAAGGGAGATGCCGTGGTAGTCTGGCGTGCTGACCTCTACCAGGCTGAGGCCAGGCGACAACTCTCAGACACCTCCTCTAACTTATCCTTGGACCATGACCCCACAGACGAGCACCAGGCCTTAATCTCAAACAAGAAGGGTCTCGTCCCGAAACGTCACTCCAGAGATGCTGCCTGTCCCGCTGAGATACTCCAGCATGTGTCTACCTTTGATTTAAACCAGCATCTGCAGTTCTTTCCTACACACATTATCATGTACACTGTGTACTCTACCCTGCATGTGAACAAGGTATTTCATAGCAAACCAATCTGAATCTGGGTTACATCTCTTATGTGTCTGGGAACCAGACAAGTAGACGCTGCCTTACAGCACCAGAGACTCGGGTTCAATCCTGACCTCGGGTGCTGTCGGTGTGGACTTTGCACGTTATCCTTGTGACCATCTGGGTTTTCTCCAGGTGCCATAGAGTCATAGAGTGATACAGTGCAGTGTGGAAATGGGCCCTTTGGCCCAACTTGCCCACATCGGCCAATATGTCCCAGCTACACTAGTTCCACCTGCCTGCATTTGGTCCATGATCCCTCCAAACCTGTGCTATCCATGTTCCTGTCTAACTGTTCCTTAAATGTTGGGATAGTCCCAGCCTCAACTACCTCCTCTGGCAACTTGTTCCATACATTTGGGTGCTCAGATTTTCTCCCACATTTCAAAGGCGTGTGGGTTTGTAGGCTAATTAGCCTCTAAGTCGCCCCGAGTGTGTAGGGAGTGGATGAGAAAGTGGGATAACATGGAATTAATATGAATGGGCGCGCAATGGTCGGCATGGACTCGGTGGGCCGAGGGGCCTGTTTCCAAATCGTCTGTGTAAAACTAGAGTTGAAGTACAGCTTGGTACCTCGCTGTCTGTATTAGATGAACACTAGGCAAGGGAGAATGTTGGAAGCTGTCAATAAAGACATTATCCCAGTTAAGCAGTGGATGTGGAAAAGATCAAAGTCATCAGGCAAAAGCCAATTTGTTTGTGTGAAAGGAAATTGTGTTTCATAAATTAATTGGTGCTCTTTGAAGATTTATCGTGCTGTGGACAGGGAGAAACCATGTGGATGAACCGTATTTAGCTTCCAGAAGGCATTTGATAAGGTGTTATTTTTAAATTAGTTGAGGGAAATTAAATCCATGGTGTTGCAGTTAACAACATGTTGCCCACAGGTAGATGGGGGCGGCACGGTGGCGCAGCGGTAGAGTTACTAGCTCACAGCGCTTGCAGCGCCTGAGACCCGGGTTCGATCACGACTACGGGAGCTGTCTGTACGGAGTTTGTACGTTCTCCCGGGAATGACCACGTGGGTTATTCTCAGAAATCTTCGGTTTCCTCCCACACTCCAAAAACAGGTTTTAGGTTAATTGGGTTGGTATAATTGTAAATTGTCCCTAGTGTGTGTGTGTGTGTGTGTGCGCGTGTGTAGGGTAGTGTTAGTGTGGGGATCGCTGGTCGAATGGCATATTTCCGCGCTGTATCTCTAAACTAAACTAAACTAAGACACAAAATGCTGGAGTAACTCAGCAGGTCAGGCAGCATCTTTGGAGAATATGGGTAGGTGACGTTTCGGGTTGGCACCCTTCTTCAGACTTTAAAACCTATCCCCGTCTTCCACCGATACTGCCTGACCCGATGAGCTGCTCCAGTCTTTTTTTTTGTAATCTGGCATCTGCAGTTCCTTGTGCCGACATCATGGGGAAGTGAGATGTCTGTGGCACCGCTCGGATGCTGAGACAGCAGTAGCCGTGTTGCAAATAGTGAGTAGATTTGCTAGACAGTATCATGCAATAGAATAAATTCCAGTCAAACTTGCTGGCACTCATTCAACAAGGACCCCCAGATCTCCTTGTACTTCCCGACTAGACACCATTCAGATAATAATCTCCCTTCCTGATTTTGCCGCCAAAGTGGATAATGTCACATTTACCCACATTAAACTGCTTCTGCCATGCATCTGCCCACTCACCCAACCTGTCCAAGTCACCCTGCATCCTCAAAGCATCCTCCTCACAGTTCACGCTGCCACCCAGCTTTGTTCCCCTCTCACCTTAAACCTATGTCCTCTGGTTCTTGCTTCCCCTATTCTGGGTAAAAGACATTTACCCAATATATTCTTCACATGATCTTGTACACATCTGTAAGACCACCCCTCCACCTCCTGCATCCAAGAAATAAAGTATTAGCGTGTCCAAACTCTCCCTATAGCTCAGGCCATTAAGTTGTGGGAACATTCTCGTAAATCTTCATTCCGGATTAAACGCATCTTTTCTGCACCAGGGTATGTACAACAGAGCAGGACCCTATTTAATAGGAACCCAAGGAGTAACCTTTTCACACAAAGGGTGGTGGGTGTATGGAACGAGCTGCCAGAGGAAGTAATTGAGGCAGGTACTAATGCAATGTTTAAGAAACTTTTAGGTAGTTAGATGAATGTCAGGTTTAGAGAGATATGGGCCAAACGCAAGCGCATGGGACTAGTCTAGCTGGGCAGGTTGGGCCGAAGGACCTGTTTCCACACTGTATCACTCCATGACTCCACAACAGCCTTCCTGTAGCAGGGTGACCAAAACCAAACACAATGCTTCAAATGTGGCCTTGTCAACGTCTTGTTACAATGCAGCTGAAAAGTTGCTGAAGCCAGGCTCGTGTCTTGTGTGTTGTTTGTGCGTGCCTGGTGCGCGCGCGTGTCTTGTGTGCGCGCGTGTCTTGTGTGTGTCTTTTCTGTTTGCTTAGTTGTTACCTTCTCCCAACTAACAATGATCTTTTCTACATGTTTCTGGATTTCCATTCCCTTTGTCCTGTTTTCACACCTTATACCTCCTTATCTATACATTTTTTAGTCGATGCTAGTTGAAGGTGATTGCCGGAGGACAAAAACCTCCGGGAACCGCACGGAAACCTCAGGTGGGGCGCAAAGTCTCCAGAGGTTTCTGTTCAAGTTTCCTAATGCCCCTGTCCCACTTATGCCCCTGTGCCACTTAGGAAACCTGAACGGAAACCTCTGGAGACTTTGCGCCCCACCCGAGGTTTCCGTGCGGTTCCTGGAGGTTTTTTCAATTTTTTGAAAAATAATTGCCGGAACAAAGAAGAAGCGGAAACTACTTTCGACCATTAGGGAGACTGACAAAAACCTCCGGGAACCTCTGGGAACCTCCGGGAACAGCATGGAAACCTTGGGTGGGGCGTAAAGTCTCCAGAGGTTCCCGTTCAGGTTTCCTAAGTGGGACAGGGGCATTACTCCAGCATTTTGTGTCTATCTTCAATTTAAACCAGCATCTGCAGTTCCTACCTGCATGCATGTCTTGCGCACAGTCGTGCCTCTGTGCTTGCATGTCTGTGTGTGTCGCTGGGTTTGTATTTCCGAGTGTGTGAGCATACTCACACATATATTTAAATGCAAATGGCCTAAGGCAGTTGGATTGCTTTAAAGATAATTTCTGGCATTGAAATAAGCTGAAATAATTTGAATAGTTCTAGATTTGTGATCTAGAATACGGACACGGAACAGCACAATGCAAGAACACGCCCTTCGGCCCACAATGTCTGTGCTGAACACAATGCCAAGACCATCTCTTATGTGCCCCCCCCCCCCCCAGCAGTAGGTTCCAGGCACCCACCACCCTCTTGTCCCATGCATCCTGACATTTTATCCCTCTTACCTTTTAAAGCTCTGCTGTCCAATATTTGATATTTCCATCCTGGGAAAAAGGGTTCAGAGGATGCTGCCGGGACTTGAGGGCCTGAGCTATGGGGAGAGGTTGAGCCGGCTAGGACTCTATTCCTATGAACGCAGGAGGGTGAATGGGTGATCTTGTAAAGGTGTACAAACGTTCAAAGTCATGAGATGAATGGATCGAGTAAACGCGCAGTATCTCTTGCCCAGAGTAAAGGCATCAAGAACCAGAGGACATAGGTTTAAGGTGAAGGGGTAAAGATTTAATAGGAACCTGAGGGGTAACTTTTTCACACAAAGGGTGGCGATGGAGGAGGTTGTTGAGTCGGGGACTAACGCAACGTTTAAGAAACATTTAGACAGGTACGTGGATAGGACAGGTTAGAGGGGCATAGGCGAGATGCAGGCAGGTGGAATTAGTGTAGGGGGCATGTTGGCCGGTGAGGGCAAGTTGGGTCGAAGGGCCTGTTTCCACACTGTATCAATCTATGACTCCTGCATGTTGGTTTTTGTCATGGCGTATCTGATACCTGAAGCCACAAGTTCAATGCAGTCTTCTCCTCTATTTCGCTTTAGGGCATGAAGTGATTGATTGTAATTTCTGAGACTTTCAATGGAGTTCCCTGTGGCTTCATTTTTTGTTGTTGATTTTTGCATGTTTATGTCCCACCGTAAACTAAATAATCTTAAATTGCAACAAGACTCTCAAACAATGTGAATTGATCATTTTATACCTTTGGACACAGCTTGCCCGTACGTTAGACGGTTGTATTCTAGACCATTTAGTCTCTGCGTGAATAATCCATTCCCTCTGTGTGAAGAAGGGTCCCGACCCGAAAAGACACCAGTCCATGATCTTCCGAGATGCTGCCTGTCCCGTCGAGTTACTTCACCACTTTGTATACCCATGAATAATTCAATGCTACCGTGTTGCCTGTACACATGGGTATGAATGTGAAACGTATCATCTCTATTGCAGATCACACATCTCTTCTTCAAAGGTGGCGCAGCGGCAGAGCTGCTGCCTCACAGCGCTTGCAGCGCCAGAGACCCGGGTTCAATCCCGACTACGGGTGCTGTCCGTACGGAGTTTGTACATTCTCCCCGTGACCTGCGTGGGTTTTCTTCGATATCTTCCGTTTCCTCCCACACTCCAAAGCCGTACAGTTTTGTAGGCTTCTTCTACTTCTTCCTTCGTGTGGCGTGCACAGCCTAAAGTTGTTCTATTTGATCTTCCGTTTGTGCACGTCGAGTTGATTGCATTAGTCGAAACAGGGCGGACCACGTGAAGGTTGCAATCCTCCCACCCCTTTTGTAGGCTTATTGGCTTGGTACGAGGGTAAATTGTCCCTCGTGTGTGTAGGATAGTGTTAATGTGCGGGGATTGCAGGTCGGTGTGGGCTGAAGGGCCTGTTTCTGCGCCGTCTCTCTAGACTAGGAGCAGTGTTCAAACCGTGGCAGCCCTTCCACAGCAGGCAGCAAGCTGGGTGCGGTTGCTGGAAACTAACTCGGCAATGCTACCTGACAAAGTACCCGAGCTGGCCCCAATTCTCAGAATGAAAACATAATCATTGCAGGACAATGTGGGTGTGGTAAACTAACAGAGAATAAAACAGCACAGCACAGCAACAGGCCCGACGGCCCACGGTGTCTGTGCTGCTTATGATGCCAAGACTGACTCTTATCTGCCTGCACCTCATCCATATCCCTCCAAGGTCTCTTAAACACCACTATCATATCTGCCTACAACACCACCACCCCCATCAGCATGTTCCAATCACCCACAACCCTCTGTGTATAATAATAATAATAATTATTATTATTATTAAAAACCTGCCTCGCACACCTTCTTTAAACTTTGCCCCTCTCAACATAAAGTTATGCCCTCGGGTATTTGCTTTTTTTCCATCCTGGGCAAAGGTTCTGACTGTCTACCCTATCTATGCCTCTCATTTTATATCCTTCTCTCGGGTCTCCCTGGCGGTCCAGAGAAAACCATCCAAGTTTGTCCAAGCTCTCCCTATGGCGAATACACCCAAATCCAGGCATCATGCTAGTCAGGTGGACACAAAGTGCTGGAGTAAATCAGTGGGTCTGGCGGCATCTCTGGAGAAAAATGATGGGTGACGTTTCGGGTCTGAAGAACAGTCACTTTGTGTCTATCTTCAGTATAAGCCAGCATCTGAAGCTCCCCTCTGCGCATCATTGTACTAAACCTCCTCTGCACCCTCTCCGAAGCCTCCACATCCTTCCTGTAATGGGGCGACCAGAACTACACGCAGTACTCCTAATGCGGCCTGACCCATGTCTCATAAAGTTACATCATGACTTCCTGACTCTCATACTCAATACCCGACCTACCAGATGCCTTCTTAACCACTCTGTCTGCGTGTTTGCTACTTTGACCCCCAAGATCCCTCTGTATGTCAATGCTGTTAAGGGTCATGCCATTTATTGTCGATTGGGATTAGAATAGATTGACATTGGGAAAAAGAAAGAGATAACTTTAATACTGAGGCATGGCAGAGATGGAAAGACTTGGGCTTGATGAAATCTGACTGCAAGGTTCATCTCCTCCCCTCCACTGCCATCCCTGCCCAAAACAACTAAAGGGCCTATCCCACTTAACGAGGTAATTCACGAATTCCCCCGAGTTATTCACAAATTCTCACAGGTTTTCCCCTTGATTCAAACTCGCAGAATGTTCGTAACGAGTCCGTAGATATATCGTAAACCAGGCGTAGGTCGTCGGGGCATCCTCCCAACTTTTTTTACATGTGGACATTTTTTATCAGGCTTGAAAATATGTCCCGACGTACCTGATGCCCCGAGTAACTACGGCTGGCATAACGAGCCGCTACGATATATCTACGGATTCCTACGGCCTCTTACGGACCCGTTACGAACATTCTGCAAGTTTGAATCGAGGGGAAAACCCGGGAGAATTTATGAATAACTCGGGAGAATTTGTGAATTACCTCGAAAAGTGGGACAGGCCCTTAAAGCTCCCAGAGTGGTGTTGAATTTCATAAGGAGTTAATCACTGACGAAAAATAATGAAGAATTCTCAAAGCATTCTTGTCATTTTTAAGGTTTACTACTATTCCAAGTCAACAAATGAATTATTGATAGATTGCAAATGACAGCACGGAAACAGGCCCTTTGGCCCACCGGGTCCAAGCCGACCATCGATCACCCATCCACACTAGTTCTATGTTATCCCACTTTCTCATCCACCCCCTACACACTAGGGGCAATTTACAGAGGCTAAATATCCAACAAACCCACACGTTTTGGGGATGTGGGATGAAACCAGAGCACCCGGAGAAAAACCACGCGGTCACAGGGAGAACGTGGAAACTCCTCAAAGACAGAACCTGAGGCCAGGATCGAACCCAGGTCTCGGGCGCTATGAGACAGCAGGTCTACCTGCTGCACTACTGTAACACCCCTGTTATTTTGAGTACCGAGCTGGTTTGGTCTCAGAAGCTTCTCCAGGTGAGGAGAGAGCTCCAATGGACACCCAACTGTGAGTGAGGCCAATGTTTGACGACGCCTGGTTATGTTAAATTCCTTTTGATTTTAAAAGCAGCTGTTGGTATGCATTCTCGGAATACTGACTGTCCCCTTGGGGGCCATGGGGAGAGGTCGGGCAGGCTAGGACTTTATTCCTTGGAGCGCAGGACACTGAGGTGTGGTATTATAGAGGCGTATAAAACAATGACAGAATAGATAGGGTGAATGCACGGAGTCTTTAGGGTTAAGATGAGAGGGGAAATATTTAATAGGAACCCGAGGGGCAACTTTTCCACACAGCGGGTGGTGGGTGTATGGAACGAGCTGCCAGAGGTGGTAGTTGAAGCAGGTACTTTTACAATATTTAAAAGGCAGGGAGAGGATAAGGATCAAACGTGGGCAAATGGGACTAGTTTATGTAGATGGTACGTCATGGTTGGCATGGTCGAGTTGGGCCGATGGGCCTGTTTCCATGCCGTATGACTCTCTGACTCTACTTAAACGGAAGCCATCTAATAATTTATCAAGCAACCATATATGCACAATGTGTTAATCTTAAATAGTTGTTCAAACAGAGAGCAAATGGATCCAACATAGTAGTTCAAATATTTGAAAAAGCTGAAATTGTGTTGTTATTTTTCCCGGTCACAGCCACAGATGATTTAAGCGAGTGGTTTATCAGGATATCATGTATATTGATGATTAAATGGTGTAACTGTAACAAAGCAATCAAATCCTGCAATTTAGTTTAGCTGCGATATACAGCAAGGAAACGGGCCTTTTGTTCCTTGTACCCAACAAGGTTTTACTTCTGAGATAGGCGCAACATGCTGGAGTAACTCAGCGGGACAAGCAGCATCCCTGGAGAGAAGGAATGGATAACGTTTTGGGTTGAGTTACTGGTGCTGAAAACCTGAAACCAGACAGGAAATGGATGGGAGGCACAGGATAGGAAGGAGGGGGTTGATAGGCTGAATGGAGCCGGAGGGGAGGGGGGAGCTCACTGTCACGACTTGTCTTGGATAACCCCTTGCAGTTAACCAAACGCAGAAGTCCGGGCTGGCCTGCTTCCACACTGTATCTCTTAAGTCTAAAATAAAGTCTAAAGTGCTGGAGTAGCTTAGAGGGTCATGTAGAATCTCTGGATTTTTTTGATCCAGACATTTGAAACAGGGCTGCCAACTCTCACGCTTTGAGCGTGAGAATCACACATTTGAAGAAAATCTCACGCCCTCACGCTGATCAGAAATTTCTCATGCTCTGTGGTGAGCAATTCTGTGATCAACGAAAATGTCAAAACTTAGATAAACTGCATGGGTGTTGGAGAGCCGGGACTGAGGGAGGGATGGAAGCAGATGTAGCGGCGGGAACAGATGCGGCCGGGAAGCCGGGGCTGGCGAGTGTTTGCGGGGCCTGCGAGTTGCTCGCTGCAGTTCCGGCCATGGAGCAGTGCAAGTCCCGGGCCGATCGGAGGCGTCGGAAGCGTTGCGCCGCTGCCGCGAGAGTCTCTGTGCCGATGAGACAGAGACTCTCAAAGGCAGGTAGAGAGAGAGAGAGAGAGAGGGGAAGGAGACAGGGTGACAGTGAGGAGAGAGAGAGGAGAGACAGAGGGGGAGTGAATGGGGAGAGAGAGAGGGGAAGAGAGAGGGGTGAGAGGGAAGAAAGAGGGAAGAGAGAGAGAGGGGGTGGAGAGAATGGGAGAGAGGGGGGAAAAGAGAGAGGAGACGGAAGGGGGAAAGAGAAAAACGGGAGAAAGAAGGGAAATGGGGGGGCAAAGAGAAATAGGGGATAGAAACAGAGGAGAAAGAGGGAGGGGAGAGAGAGCAAGGGAGAGAGTGAGTGGGAGGAGAGAGGAGGAGAGAGGGAGGGGGGAGAGAGAGAGAGAGATGGGGAGGAGAAAGAGATAGAGGGGGAGGGGGGAGCGAGGAAGAGAGGAGAGAGAAGAGAGGGGGAGAGAGAGAAGAAAGAGGGGAGAGAGGGAGGAATGAGGGGGAGAGTGAGTTAGGGGAAAGGGGGAGAAGGGGAAGGGGGAGAGAGGGGACAAGAGAGGGGGAGAGTGAGGTGAGAGGGAGATAGAGATGGGGGAAAGAGCAAGAGAGGGGAGTGAGGAGAGGGAAGCGAGAGAGAGGGGGTGGGAGAAGAGAGGGAGAGGGGATGGCGAGGGGGTGAGAGCGGAGAGAGGGATGAGAGTGAGGTGGGAGGGAGAGAGGGGAGAGGAGAGAGGGGACAGTGGGAGAGAGGGAGGGAGAGAGGCAGGGCTGCCAACTCCCATGCACTGAGCGTGAGAATCACGCATTTCGCCAAATTCTCACGCTGATCACAAATCTCACGCTCTGACGTGAGAAATTCTGTGATCAACGATAATTTCAAAACTCATATCAACTGCATGGGCCATGGGAGTTGGAAGCAGAAGCAGCGACGGGGACAGATGCAGACGGGGAGTGGGGCTGGCGAGTGTTTGCCGGGCTGGCGAGTCCCTCACTGCAGCTCCGGCCATGGAGCAGCCTCAGTGCAAGGCGTCGGAAGCGTTGCGCCGCTGCCGTGAGAGTCTCTGTGCCAAATTCGCCCAGGTGACCGGCATGGATCAGGCTGCGGCTCGGTGCATCCTGGAGGACAACCAGTGGCTGCTGGAGTAAGTACCAAGCACTGGGTAGAAACGGTGGAAGATAGTGGACTTCAAATGGGGGTGGTTGGAGAAAGCATCCTGCTTGCCTGCTCGATTTTCACTTACTGTAACTGCAGGAAAAATGTTCCTGATGTTGGCGGAGTTCAGAACCAAGGGTCACAGTTTAAGAATAAAGGGGTGGGGTGCAGTTAGGACTGAGATGAGAACAAACTTTCTTCACACTGAGTTGTGAATCTGTGGAATTCTCTGCAACAGAAGGCAGTGCAGGCCAATTCACTGGATGTATTCAAGAGAGAGTTACGTTTAGCGCTTGAAATCAAGGGATATGGGGGAAAAACAGGAAAGAGGTACTGATTCTAGATGAATAGCCATGATCATATTGAATAGTAGGGCTGGCTCGAAGGGCCGATGGCCTATTCCTGCACCTATTTTCTATGTTTCTATGCTTGAGTATATGGCAATAAAACTCGATCACTTGATTTTGAAGCATTCATGCATGGTGGAGGTATAATGTGGTCATAGAGTGATACAGTGTGAAAACAGGCCCTTCAGTGCAACTTGCCCACACCCGCCAACATGTCCCAGCTACGCTACCTGCTTTTGGTCCATACCTCCAAACCTGTCCTATCCATGTATCAGTTTCTTAAATGTTGGGATGGTCCCTGCCTCAACTACCTCCTCTGGCAGCTTGTTCCATACACCCACCACCCTTTGTGTGGATAAAGTTACCCCTTAAAAAGTTACCCCTTAAAAATACTTCATACAAAAAAAATTGAAATCATACTTCTACAATGCACTAAAACATGATTTAAATACATCAAATTTCAAAATGTTCCTACCCTGGGAGGGGGGACACCCTTCTTCAACACCCTCTCCCCACTCGGTTGCTCCACTCCCTCACCGGGTACCCCCAAGGCCAGTGATCAGTGATCGCTCAGCCTCCCCACTTTCAAATAGGCTCCGCGGCCCCTGGTTCAGATGGAGAACACTGCCAGATGTGAGCGGGGAACTGAGGCCAGTTGTCCATGATGTTTGGATCCCAATGCTCAGCGCTTCATGTTTCGGAGTTGGCTAATGTTATTGATTTGTATTTAGCCTGATGACTTCAGGACAGTTTATGAAAATGAAAGAAATGGTATCAGAATACTTATACAGCTGAGTGAGTATAATTTTATGGATGGGAATTGTGTTCAACCAATTGATGACTTCTTTGACAAAGTGACTAGCATGTTGGATAACAAGGAAGCCAATGAATGTAGCACATTTTGTTATCCATAATTTGGTCTGTGAAGTGCCCCATAAAGGATTACTGCATTAGCTAAGCACCTGTGGGCTTGAACGTAATAGGTTGTCCAGGGGGTCAGATATGGGGCTTTATGTGTGGGCCAGGTATATTGTCAGTGCAAAGGGGCTAGGAGCAAAGTCAAGTGTGCATCCAGAGTCAAGGTCTGGAATAGTACTAGGTGTGCAGTTAAAGCTGGGCCCAGGGGTGTGTTCAGCACTGGGAACCTAAGCAGGTAAGCAGCTATGATCAGGGTAGAATAGGGGGCCAGGTGTAAGGCTGGACTCGGGGACAGGAATGAGAGAAGGTACGCAACTGGAGTCAGGGCCAGGAGTAGTACCAGGTGTGCAGTGAGACCCAGGTTGGCCAACATGGGCCAAGTGTTTGATTATAATCTGATTTCCATACATGAATACACTAAGATCATTCATGTGCTGCACGTATGGATCAGAGCCTGGGCTCTACTGTGGAATGTAATTTACTCTAACCTTATTCGTAGCTAATCCAATTTAAAGCATATATATTGCATTCAAGTGTAAGTTAAAAGAACTCGCTACAGTATGCACCATATTACACAATTTCAAGCTGAAAAATGCAAAAGTTCCGTACCAATGGGAGGGGGGGACACTCCCAACTCTCACCCAATGTAGGCAGCCCTGCATTTGGATAAATACTTAGTGTCGATCTTTGGTATAAACCAGCTCCTGCATTGAGCTAGAATTTAATTTAGTTTATAGAGACAGCATGGAAACAGGCCCTTCAGCCCACCGAGTCCGCAACAGCCAGCGATCCTCGCATATTAGCATTACCCCACAACCACACGAGGGTGTTTACACTTATACCAAGTCAATTAGCCTACAAACCTGTACGTCTTTGGAGTGTGGCAGGAAACTGAAGATCTCGGAGAAAACCCACGCGGGTCACGGGGTCATGCAAACTTCGTAGAGACAGCACCTGTAGTCAGGATTGAACCCGGGTCTCGGACAGTGTAAGGCACTAGCTCTGCCGCTGCGCCATCGTGCTACCAGAGCCTTGGCTTCTGCTGCCCGCGAGTGGTGAATGGCATTTTGGTGGGCAGGGTCCATAGGCATAGGATTGGAGTGGATGTGATCCCTCTACCCAGTGCAGAGCATTCAGAAATGCAAATCAGGTAAGATGTTACCCAGAAGATATTGATTGATTGATCGATTGACAGATCGAAAGACACAGCATGGAAACAGGCCCTTCAGCCCATCGTCCACGCTGACCATGGATCACCTGTTCACACTAGTTCTGTGTTAACCCACTTTCTCATCCACTCCCTACACACTAGGGACAGTTTACAGAAACCAATCAGCCGACAAGCCCAGCACGTTATTTAGGATGTGGGGGGAAATTGGAGCACCTGGAGGAAACCCACGCGGTCGCAGAGAGAACGTGCAAACTCCACCTCAGAGGTCAGGATCAAAGCCGGGCACTGGCGCTGTGAGGCAGCAACTCTACCAGCTGCGCCAGTGTGCCACCCCAACAGGCTTGATACGGATGGATGGGAAATGGGAGGGGGAAAGGAAGTGAATCTATCACACAGAACACACTGGCAATTGGGCAAAAGGATTGGCCAATTACTTTGTGTGCAGCCAAGATCTGCAAGGAACCTGAGGCTATTGGAAAGGCACGACAGCACACAAAGCTGAAGCTCGTCGCTGGCACTGGGAATAGCAGGCCTCAAAGATCCCTGCTCTCAATTCTATATGCAGGAACAACCTCCGCTGGTGCTACTCAACAGCGCAGCCGATAGAGCTGCTGCCTTACAGCGTCAGAGACCCAGGTTCGATCCTGACCTCGGGCGCTGTCCGTGTGGAGTTTGCACCTTCTCCCTGTGACTGCGTGGGTTTCCTTCGGATGTTTCGGTTTCCTCCTACATCCCAAAGACGAGCGGTTTGTTGGTTAATTGGCCACTGCTAATTGTCCCTCGTGTGCAGGGAGTGGATGAGAAAGTGGGATAACATAGAAACAGTGTGACCGTGTGAACGATGGTTGGTGCGGACTCGAGGGGCCTGTTTCCATACCGTCTCTTTCAATGCACCATCCCTCGATTTCCCCACACCGTCCTTGCTCTCAAAAAATCAGTTCCATAAGATGCATAACAAAACTATAGATAGATCATGTCGTTTGAGGGGGGGAAGGGGGGCTTGAATGTAAGTTAATCTTCACAAAATCTAGCTTGTAACTGTTGTAGCTACTGTGGATTTGTAGCTTAACTTGTTATTTTCCTTCTTATCCATCCAGTTATACCTGCAGTAAATCAAAGAAAAACCCACGCAGATCACCAGGGCCCTGAGTCCTTGGCAGTCATTACCCAGTGTTGCTTTTAACACAGCAGTAGATTCGCATCAGTGACCTTTCTTTAAAGTGCGTCTCTTTTCTCTCCCCCGGTTTGCCACACACTAACGCAGCTTCGATCTGGTTGGACTAAAAAACGCATCTCAGTGGAATTAACCTGCCAAAAGGTGTTGACTCCTATCAGGCGCTGGGCACCGACACCGCCCGTTAGCGGCAGAGGTGTCTCTAGTTGGTTGAGTCGCATGTTTAAAAATGTATCGGCAAGTCTTCAACGGGAAATAAAAATCAACCCAAAAACTGCAGATACTGGAAGTCTAAAGACAGAAATTGTTGGCAATACACAGCCGGTTCGTGCAGCATCCTTGGGAAGAGAAACAGAGGTAGCGGTTTGGTTTGAAGATGCTTTGTCAAAAGGCCCGTCTTCGACCTGAACTGTGAACTCGATTGTTCTTCCCACAGATGGCAGAGTGTCATTCAGCATGGAAACAAGCCCTTCGCCCTATCTTGCCCACTCCAACAAGATGCCCCCTCAGCACGAGTCCCACCTCCGTGCATTCGGCCCACATCCCTCTAAAGCTGTCTTTTCCGTGTACCTGTCCAAATGTCTTTTAAATGTTGCTATGGTACCTGCCTCAACTTGCAGCTCGTTCCTTGCACCCATCACCCTGTTGAGTGTTTCCAACATTTTCTGTCTTTATTTTACTTTGCAAATCTGCAGCTTAGTAACGTTCAAAAACCGCTTCCACTGCCCTGCCAAGGATGAGAGTCCCAAAGACCCACAACTCTCTGAAAGATAAAGATTAGCATCACCTCTACCTTAAGTGGGTGACTCTTTATTTTCAAAAAGCTTCAGACTTTAGAGATGCAGCGTGGGGCTCAGGCCCTTTAGCTCACCGAGTCCGTGCGGACCAGAGGTCAACCTGCACTGTAACACATCCTACACACTAGCGACTAGTTTTACAACTTGCAGAAGCAAATTAACCTAAAGGGCCTGTCCTACTTGGGTGTCATTTGGGGCACCGCGTGCAACCGCGCGTGACTGCCTACGCCACCACGCGCCATGCGTGCATAATGCACGCCATACATCGTGCATCGTGACGCGTATATGATGTCACGTAAATGACACGCAAATGACGCCCCAGTAGGACAGGCCCTTTAAAACATGCACGTCCTGCTCCCGCCTCTCTCCTCTCTTTTACAGCTCTCTCTCCTCCCGACTCCAGCCAGTCTGAAGAAATATCCCGATCCGAAACGTTGCCTGTCCATTCCCTCCACAGATGCTGCCTGACCCGCTGAGTTCCTCCAGCACTTTGTGTTGTGCTCGAGGATCCAGCATCTGCAGTTCCTCGTGTCTCCCTCGACGTCGCGGAGCTGCACTTTGATTGAAGGTTTCACCCTCTGGTAGCAGTGGCCTGCTTGTCGAACACCCGGAGATCATTTGCCGTTTGAGAGATTTTGCCGTTGACTGTTCAAATAGTTTTATCGAATGCAATGCCATGTCACGATGAATAATGACAGCTCACGGGGACTCGGCTGAATGGGGAGTGATGGAGAACGGGGATTAATAGCTGGCTGACACTGTAGTATCGACAGTGGAAGATTTTGATGAATTGCCTGCGTGTGGAATGGTACGGGGAATGCATTAGAAAAGAACGACAGGTGCTGCCTTACAGGATTCAAGTTGCCTTTAACACTACATTGTTTAAGAAGAAACTGCAGATGCTGGAAAAGCAAAGGTAGACAAAAGTGCTGGAGAAACTCGGCGGGTGAGGCAGCATCTATGGAGCGAAGGAAATAGGCAACGCTTTATTTTCGGCACCTGTTAAAATCGGCCCGCACGCTCGTTGTACTGGAGCAGTTCCCGCGAACCGATGTCCCTCTCCTCGCCTCGCTCGGCCATCCTTGTGTCCCGGGGGCGCCGCCTGCAACTGACCTTGAAGGCGCTGGAGACATCACCCCGGTTCACCCACCGACCGGCTCTTGCTCCTCACGTCTGTCGTCTCCAGCTCTCGGTCCCGCCGACCGATGAGCCTTTGGACGAGTTACCGTTTTACGCCATCCGATGCGCCTTTGGGAGGCTTCCCAGTCCCGTCAACCGTCCAGCCTTCGGACAAGGTCACGCCGACCGACGAGCCTTCTGGGCAGTTACTCTTGGAGTGATGCAGAATTGAATTCAGGGTATTTTGCATTCATTACAACTGCTGCTGGACATCAATGTCATCAAAGATATTGGGTCAGGCAGCATCTCTGGAGAAAGTCGAGACCCTCATCAGACTCGGACAGTCTGATGAAGGGACTCATCTCGAAATGCCACCTATTCCTTTTGCAAAGCAGCATCTGCAATTCTTCCCGACACACCCATATCATCAATTTCCCCAGGGCTCCAGCATCAAACTGGTTTTTAATTCCCGATGTGAGAAAAGCAAATGAATATAATGACAAGTGCCAAGCTTCATATATATATTCACAGTTGTTTATGTTCTACATTTTCCGTTTTGTTCCTCTGTAGGGGATTGACAAAGTCAGTCGTGTTGATACTGAGTTTATAATAAACACGTGTTTATTGATCTGAGCAATAGAGACGCGAGTTTCATGTTGATAAATTCCTGATGGGGAATGCACCACAAATACTGTGCCAATCTGTGGTGTCCATTTGCATTTAAATTAAATACCAACCCAGTTGCGGAAATGTAATCTTAAACATTATGCTCACTTTGGCTCTCGACTTTAAACGTTAACTTGGAGTAAATAGAGGTCATTCAGCCCATTAACTTGGGAGCTTAAACCGGAGTAATTAAATGAACACAAATAAGGGGCAGTTTCAGTGCAGTTCAGCTATTGCTGGTGTCCAAACTGTTCATTGCCCTTCCAGGGGGGAAATCAGATGTCCTCAATGATTCCAGCTCCACGACAACGTAGTGGACTTTTAACTCGTCCCTGGCCTGACGAAACAATAAAGGCAGTAGTTGGCATTGTTTGTTATTGTCACGTGCATCAAGATGCAGCACTTAGGAGCTTGTAGGAAGGAACTGCAGATGCTGCTTTACACCGAAGGGAGACACAAAATGCCGGAGTAACTCAGCGGGTCAGGCAGCTTCTCTGGAGAATAGAAATAGGTGGTGTTTTAGGTCGGGACGCTGAAGAATGCTCTTGACCTGAAACGTTACCCATTCCCTTTCTCCAGAGACACTGCCTGACACGCCTAGTTACTCCAGCATTTTTTGTCTATCTGCAGCTTTATAGGACTTTGGTCAGGCCGCATTTTGAGCATTACATGCAATTTTGGTCGCCCCCATTACTAGAAGGACGTGGGGGCTTTGGGAAAGGTGCAGCCCCGAATTCTTACAAGGATAGTATGGCGCAACACAAACCTACATTGAAATCCGATTTTGGGTTGGCGGGGGGGGGAATGGGAAAATGTGGCTAGTGATGGGATCCCGTTGTATAATTTTTTTTTTTCTCTTTCATCTCTACTCATTTTTCAGCCACACTACTTTGGTAATCTAGGGGTCTTTTCTATGTGCTTTTTAAAGCTATTTTTTCATCTCACTTTTTCCCTCCTCTCTCTTCTTTTCTCTCATTTTCAGGTTATACGGTTAAAATTGAAGCTGTACAATAATTGTATAATTTGAGATGCCGAACGTTTTATCCTTGTACAGTTGCTTTTAATAAAATCAAGGAAAAGGTGCGGCAGTGGTTTCCCAGAATGATGTGCCTTTGGGGACAATGGAGAGGTTGGACAAACACACTCTCTGGAATGCCAGCAGTTGAGGGGAGACCAGATAGAAGTATAATTATGAGAGGCATAGGTAATATAGACTGTCAGAAAAAGAGAGAGACAAAGTGCTGGTCATGTCAGCATGTCAGGCAGCATCATGGAGGACATGGATGGGTGACGTTTCAGGTCGGGACCCGTTTCAGATTGTCAGTACTTTTCCCCCCCCCCCAGGGTGGAAATATCAAATACACAAGGGCATTGCTTTAAGGTGAGATGGGCAAAGTTTAAGGGAGATATATGGGGCATGCCTCTGTACACAGAGGGTGGTGGGAGCCTGGAAAGGCCCTGCCAATGGTGGTGATGGAGGGGAGATATGATGGTGATATTTAAGAGGCTTTTGGATAGGCACATGGATATGCAGGGAATGGAGGGGTATGGATGAACTGTATGCAAGTGGACAAGAGCTTGTCTTGGCTTCATGTTCAGCTCAGACATTGTGAGTTGAAGAACCTGTCCCTGTGTTGTATTCTTCTACGTGTAGGAAAGAACTGCAGATGCTGGTTTACACCAAAGATAGACACAAAGTGCTGGAGTAACTCAGCGGGTCAGGCAGCATCTCTGGAGAATAGGAGTAGGTAATGTTTCTGGTTGAGACCCTTCATCAGACCATTGTTTTCTTATATGTTCTCTTTAGTGAAAGACTAGTTGGGGACTTTTTCAGGATGGAGCGTCCAGATGTTAGTCTGGACACTCCATGTTGGTCTTGCCAAGGATGGAGGTCCATGCTTTGTGAAAGGTGCAGTAATTCACCAACACCCTGAAGGCAGCTGATCGCACACAAATGTTGGTTGTTGAAGTTGCACACATTGATCTGGGTTACAAGCAACAATGACACTCAGATCCAGGAAAGGCTTGAAAAACTCAGGCAGCATCTGAGCATATCAACTTTAAAGTGTAACTCAATAACCATGCTAAAGTTGAAGTTATCTGTATAATGTTTCTGAGAGCCTGTGGGCGGCATGGTGGCGCAGCGGTTGAATTGCCGCCTCACGGCCCCAGAGACCCGGGTTCAATCCTGACTACGGGTGATGACAGTACGTGACCGTGTCGGGTTTTTCTGGGTGCTCCGGTTTCCTCCCAAATTCCAAAGATGTACAGGTTTGATCACCTTCTTCTTGCGTATGGTGTGCACAGGCTAAAGTTGTAGGTCACCTTGTTCTATTTGATCTTGTTTGTGCATGTTGGGTTGATTGCACAAGTGGAAACCGGGTGGACCACATGAAGGTTGCAATCTCCCACCCCTACAGGTTTGCAGGCTAACTGGCTTTGGTAAATTGTAAGTTGTCACTAGTGTGTAGGTTAGTGCTGACGCGTGGGATCGCTGGTCGGTGCAAACTCGGAGGGCCGAAGGGCCTGTTTCTGCGCTGTATCTCTAAACTATACTTATTCTGATGTTACTTTTGGTTAAGTTAAAAAGGTCTCTTAGGTCCACACACAGCATCAAGTCATTGCCCGTTCACACAGCAAGTTGATCATTTACTCCTCCTGTGAAAATTATTCTATCTTCAATCGGGTTACTCTGAGGGAACGATTCTCTTTGGTCCTTGTGCGTAGTGACATTGTGAGCTCTTCATGACCATCTTCTGGTTGCTATTAGATACCAATGGCGGAAGATAGCAAAGCATGGCCTGCATTATGCTGCTAACCAGCAGCCCAGAAATGAACTCAAGGATTCAAACATGCACATGAGGTAAACAGCTGCAGAGAGCCCGCCTGGTATTCATTTTTTGGTTTAGTTTAGTTGTAAACATACAGCTTGGAAACAGGCCCACCGAGTCCATACTGACCATCGATCACCCGTTCACACTAGTTCTATATTTTCCCACTTTCTCAACCACTCCTTACACACTAGGGGCAATTTACAAACTTGTACGTCTTTGGACTGTGGGAGGAAACCGGAGCACCATGAGGAAACACACGCAGTCACAGGGAGAACATCCGAACTCCATACAGTCAGCACCCGTACTCAGGATCGAACCCGGGTCTCTGGGGCTATCAGGCAGCAACTCTACCGCTGCGCCACCGTGCCGCCCCAACATAACACAAAATCCTGGAGTAGCTCAGCGTCCCGGCAGCATCTCTGGAGAGAAGGAATGGGCGGCGTTTTGGGTCAACACCGGGTATGAGGGGTTACGGGGAGGAGGCAGGAGAATGGGGTTTGGAGGGAGAGATAGATCAGCCATGATTGAATGGTGGAATAGTGTTGATGGGCCGAATGGCCTAATTCTGCTCCTATTGCTTATGAACACGACCTTATATCAACCTCCTTCAGACTGATTGTTGGGCGGTGGAACTGGCAGTATAAAAAGACGGGACATATCAGGGCCGGCAACAGCTGACCTCTGGCCGGGAGGCTGATTGTTGGCTAGGGAGGGATACATCATTGTGAACTGTGGAACTGGTTAACTGACTTTTAGTGGCAGGGAGGTGGGGAATAGGGAAGCAGGGGTGGGGAGTATTTGCAGAAGTCACCTCAAATTAGAGAATTCAACATTCATACCGTTGCTACCCAAGTGGAATTTGAGGTGCTGTTCCTCCAATTTGCACGTGGCTTCACTCTGACAATGGAGGAGGCCCAGGACAGAATGGTCACTGTGCGAGTGGGGAAAACCAGATTTCAGCTTGTAATTAATTGAAGAATTCAAAGGAACACCTGAGGCACACAGCACTGAGACCCCCATGATGTAGATGTTTTAGTTTAGTTTTAAAGATACAGCGTGGAAATGGTCCGAGTTCACGCCGACCATCGATCACTCGTTCACACTAGTTCTGTGTTATCCCACTTTATCATCCGCTCCCCACACACGAGGGGGCAATTTACAGAGGGCCAATTAACCTCTGAACCCACACGTCTTTGGGATGTGGGAGGCACCCAGATAAAAACCAACGCATTCACAGCGAGAGCGTGCCAACTCTGTACAGACAGCGGCTGAGGTCAGGATTGAACCTGGGTTCCTGACGCTGTGTGGCTTGTCCTGATCACATCCTCCTTCAGACTAGACATCAAAGGGGATGAGGACCACTGGGGGTGTCAGCTGCCCAAGCGAAATATGAGGTGCTGTTCCTCCAAATTCAGCTAACACATTCGCTCGATCCGCCTATACCTACTTGATCTCCTGGTTGCTAAACCCCCCCCCCCCCCATCAATTCCCACACTGACCTTTTTGTTCTGGGCCTCCTCCACTGTCAGAGTGAGGCCCAGCGCAAATTTCGCCTGGGCAGCTTACACCCCAGCAGTAAGTATGTTGACTTCTCTAACTTCAAGTAACCCTTGCTTTCTCCCTCTCTCCATCCCTCCCCCACCCGAGTTCTCCGACAAGTCTGACTGTTCCCTAGATTACATTTTATCTCTGTCTGCTTTCTTTTCTCCTTCTCCAACCTGACATTGATCCATTCTACATTTTCCTTGAACCACATCCCCTTTGATGCCTCGTTTTCACACCTTACGCTTCCATGTCTCTGTGTCTCCTTCTCCCCTGACTCTCAGTCTGAAGAAGGGTCTCGACCCAAAACGTTACCCGTTCCTTCTATGGAGAGATGCTGCCTGTCCCGCTGAGTCACTCCAACAATTTGTGTCTATCTTCGGTGTAAACCAGCATTTGCAGGTCACATCCTCGTTGGGCTCCTCTGCACCCTTTGGTGTACAACCTTCCTGTCGTGTGGCTCCTATCCCTGTGACCGAACTAGAATTTTATATGATTCTAGCATAATCTTCCTTCTGTCATGTTTCCTATTTGTGTATTAAAAAGTTAAACTGTTTGTTCTTTCTTACGATTTTCAGAAAAAATAATTCAGTAACAGAAAGAAAGTGAAATCTAATTGCCTAATTGTATAATTTATATTTCAAATTGTTTATTTTACAATTCTTCAATTTGCCTTTACTATAAGTGAGAAAGTTTGCGTTTTGAGTCTCTAAAACACATTTTCACCTTCTGTAACACTAAAAGCACGGCACCTGGAGAAACTGTCTGTTTTCTCAGTCCAGATTGTCACAAGCAGTGGTGTACAATGGATCAAAATGGTTTTCAACCTGGTGGAGCTGCTCCTTCACAGTTCTGGTGAGACGAGTTCAATCCCGACCTCGGACGCTGTCTCTGTGGAGTTTGCAAATTTCACACTCTGACCATCTGGATTTTCTCCGGGTGCTCCCGTTTACTCCCACATCCCAAAGGCTTGTAGGTCGGTTGGATAATTGGCCACTCCTTCTGTGTAGGTGGATTGTAGAATCTGGAGGAAGCTGATGAGGATGTGGGTCAGCGCCGGAGACCCAGGTTCGACCCTGACCATGGGTGCTGTCTGTACGGAGTTTGCACGTTCTCCCCGTGACCTGCGTGGGTTTTCTCCGTGATCTCCAGTTTACTCCCACACTCCAAATACGTACAGGTTTGTAGGCCAATTGGCTTGGTATATCTGTGAATTGTCCATACTGTATGTAGGATAGTGTTAGTGTGCGGGGATCGCTGGTCGGCACGGACCCGGTGGGCCAAGGGGCCTGTTTTCCGTGCTGCATCTCTAAACTAAACTAAACGTGTACTAAGATGCAGCTTTATTGGAGTGTGTAGGAAGGAATTCTGGTTTACACCGAAGATAGACAAAATGCAGATATAAAATAAATTGGATAACTGTTGGATGAGTTGAAGGAGTGGTTGATGGTGGGTGACCTGAAGAGCCCGTTTCTGGGATGGCGGGACTGTCATTTGTTGATAGAATGGAGTGGCTGGGCTTGTATGCTCTCGAATTTAGAAGGATGAGAGGGCATCTTATTGAAACATATAAGATTATTAAGGAATTGGACATGCTAGAGGCATGAAACATGTTCCCAATGTTGGGGGAGTCCAGAACCAGGGGCCACAGTTTAAGAATAAGTGGTAGGCCATTTAGAACAGAGATGAGGAAACACTTTTCCACCCAGAGAGTTGTGAATCTGTGGAATTTTCTGCCTCAGAAGGCAGTGGAGGCCAATTCTCTGGATTCTTTTAACAGAGAGTTTGATAGAGCTCTGAAAGATAGCGGAGTTAGGGGATATGGGGAGAAGGCAGAAACGGGGTACTGATTGTGGATGATCAGCCATGATCACAGTGAATGGCAGTGCTGGCTCGCAGGGCCAAATGGCCAACTCCGGCACCTATTGTCTATTGTCTCTATCACTGCTGGGACTGGAACTAGAATTTTAAGCTAAAATCTGATCAGCCTGACAAGGCTCCATTCTCAAAAGCACTGCAATTTCATCCATCTTATCGAGCTCTCTGATAATATTGGACACATCTGCATCGACCTCCATTCTGGCCACACATCTAGGAGCCAGCTCATCCTTCTCCATCACCACTCTGTAGGTATCATTCAGCATGTACGTCCTCCTCTTGGCCGAGTGACAACTTGCGTAGTGGTGGATTTTAGCCAGCTGCAGGAAATGGTTGAACTTTGTGTCTCCTTCCCCCTGCTCCTTTGCCAAAGAGATCTGCAGGAACTGTGCAATGTACTCCATGATCTGTTGGTGTGCCCGGAGTTCCTCGTGAGTATATTGAGACTCCTCTTTGGTAACCGCACCAGCTTCGTTGCTGCTTGTTCTCCCTGTCAGATGAGGTTCCGTGGCTGCCTGGTCTTCCTCTGTTGAGTTCCCTTCTCCCGGTCCTTTGACCTGTTTTCCAGGTGCACCTCCTTTGGTGTTCTTCGGTGTCGAACCGTGCTTGCGCTCGTAGCTTTCATCTGAGGTTGCACCACCCGTGTTCTCACTGCTGCCCTTTCTCCTTGCCTCGGCTTGGACACCAGCGAGCTCCGTTCTCCCCGTCTCCCGCCACCTCCATTTGCGTTCGACGTTGGGCGCGCGACGATGAGCTGCCACTGCGTGTCCCTCTGACTCAGCCAGATTTGGTTGGTGGCCAAATCAAACGTCTCGTTGTCATAGTAGTCATCCTTCACGACGACCTCGTCAGTCAGAACCGCTCCCAACTGCTGGAGTTTGAGTTCGGATCTTTCATCCAACCAGTAGGTCTGCTGAACTCTAACTCTGTGCATTGTCTTGCTGCTGCTGATGCTGCTGCTGTTCACTGTTGCATTCTGCCAAGGGTGGGAAGGGGTGGAAATGTAGAAACAAGTGATCAATAATTAGCTCGAGGAAAGTTGCTCCAATTCAATGAAACTTTACTGTCACATGTACCTAGATACAGTCAAATGCTCACCGACGGCCCACCTCCAATTATTGGACTTCCCTCCAAATATAACATTTAAAAAAAAAACATTTGACGTGGTATTCTGGTCTCAAACTTGATTTTAGTCAACAAGACACCCTGAAGGGGTTTGCGAGGGAAAGATAGATCATGGCGGAATGGACTTGTTGGGCCAAATGGCCTAATTCTTCTCCTATCAATTATAAACTTATGAACCTCCCTCCATGAACTTGTCTTCATGCTGTTGCTTACTCCGTTTAAAAGAAGACACAACATGCTGGAGTAATTCAGTGCGTCAAGCAACATCTCTGAAGAACATGGAGAACATGGATAGGTGATGTTTTGAGTTAGGACCTTTCTTCAGACTGTTGGATCAGCCTGAAAAAGTGCCCACACCCAAAACGTCACCTTTCCAAGTTCACCAGAGATATTGCCTGACTCACTGAGATACACCAGCACTCTGTCTTTTTTTGTAAACCAGCATCTGCAGTTCTTTGTTTCTGTAGTGAAGACTCCATCGATAGTCTTGCTCCTTATCCCAAAGCGTAAACCATCTTAGAATCACACAGCATGGAAACGGACCCTTCGGCCCAACTCGTCCCAGCTGAACAAAATGCCCCATCCTAGCTCGTCCCATTTGCCCATGCTTGGCCCATAACCCTCTAAACCGTTCCTATCTATGTACCTGTCCAAGTATCCTTTAAATGTTGTGATAGTCAGAACCAGGTGACGGATGGGTAAAGATACGAAATGGGTATATCTCTCCTAATTTATTTTCTCTCTACTTTCTCTTTTTCTTTCAATCTTCTTGGCTTTCTATCTCTGCTCTCTGTCTCTTTCCCTATCTGTTTCTACTCACTTGTCTACCTATCTCGACACCCTTTATTTCCCTTTCTCTTTCACTGTTCTTTAATTATTAAATTAAAAATAAGAAGTTGTACAAGAATGGTAATGTGTATGTATGTGTTAGGTACTTAGGTACCACACTACTGTACTTCTAACAAAATAAATAAATAAGATAAATGTTGTGATAGTATCTGCCTCAACTAAGTCCTCTGGCAGCTCGTTCCGTACACCCACCACCCTCTGAATGGGAAAAGTTGGAATCGATGAGGTAGCGTGCACATTAATTTGAGAACAGATTGAAATGGGATTGGAAGGGAGGACACAGGATTAGAACTGTACCAAGGGGGCAAATAATGCAGAGGGGTGCGTCACCCAGAACAAGTGAGGAAGGAGTGTTGGTGCTGCTCCTGTACATTCAGTGCAAGATGTTTGTGGAGTGAGGTAATGATGACCAGAGGCACACAATGGGCTTGGATTTCTTGCCCATTGACTGTTGATTAGAGAGACACCATGGAAACAGGCCCACCGAGTCCTTGCTGACCCGTTCACACTAGTTCCGTGTAACCCCACTTTCTCATCCACTCCCCACGCACTCTGGGCAATTTACAGAGGGCCAATTAACTGGCGCGGTGAGGCATCAGCTGTACCAGCTGCGCCACTGTGCCCTCCTCGAGGTCAAGTACCGTGGAGTAATTGCTGTCTCGATAGCGCTGTTGATGATGCCTGAATTTATTTGTGAACTTGAGTTGCTGCTACTTATCCACCTGAATTTATTTTGGTCTTTGCGATCAGGGCACAGCTGGGCAATATTCCGCCGATATTTTAAACGGCTCTGGATTCTGCATCAGATGGAGTCAGAACGAACTAGCTGGCACGAGCTTTGAAGCATAATTGTAGGTTGGATCCCAGTTGTAACTGCATTGTAACAGTTTGACAGCATGCATTCCCTAAAGGGCCTGTCCCACTTTCACGACCTAATTCACGACCTCTGCCCAGTTTGCCTTTGACTCATACTCGCAGCATGGTCGTCCCGAGGTCGTAGGTAGGTCGTGATGCTAGTCGTAGGTACACTTGGCATCAAGTAGGCCGGGGCGTTTTACTAGCCTGATGAAAAATGTCCAACGAGTAAAAAAGGTGGTGAATTAGGTCGTGAAAGTGGGACAGGCCCTTAAGGGTGATCCCCCTCAGAGAAGGAGATAACCCAGAACAGTTCATGAATTCTAGGAGCTGAATTAGACCCGTCAGGTCTACACCGTCATTCAGTCGGTCATGGCTGATCTATCTTTCCCTGTCAACTCCATTTCCCCTCTGCCTTCTCCCCATAACCCCTGACACCCGTATTGATCAAATACAGGAGGGCATAACCACGATTTAGACCAGGGGAAGAGCAATTCCTTCTCGCTGTGGGTTGTGAATCGTTTGAGTAGTGTGCACCTGACAGACTGTGCATGCTGAATCATTGAATATATTCAAGGCCAAGATAGAATTTTGAACCAGAAGGGAATTGCGGATTATGGAGTGGAAGCTAATGATCACACTGTCCATGATCTTATCGATTGTCCTCGGGCCAACTACAGCTCTTTGTTTGCTGCAAGGGCCTTCCTGGTGTTCATAAACACTCCTCTCCTCCTTCCCTCTCATATCAGAAAGGGTCACTTGTTGGTCCCTGTTCATTTTGGGAGCTTGCTATGTCCAAAATCATACAGCTTAAAATTGAGAGGGGGAAGAGATGGGGTGAATGCACCAAGTCTTTTACCCAGAGCAAGGGTATCAAGAACCAGTGGACATAGGCTTAAGATGAGAGGGGAAATATTTAATCGGAACCTGAGGGGCAATTTGTACACACATTGGACACAGGGTGGTGGGTATACAGAACAAGCTGCCGGAGGAGGTGGTTGTGGCCGGTACTATAACATAATTTGAATGACATTTGGACAGTTAGATGGATAGGAAAGGTTTAGAGGGTTATGGGACATTTGCAGGCAGGTGGGACAAGTGTAGATTGGGCATCTTGGTTGGCATGGGCAAGTTGGGCTGAAGGGTCTGTTTCCGTGCTTTATGACTATGACTCATACTGAAACAGGCCCTTCAACCTACCATGTCCATGCTAATGATCAAATACACATCTATACTCATCACATTTACAAGCAATTGGTCTGTAGCCTTAGAATATGGAACAATGAAAAGTAGAGAAGACGAACAGGCCCTTGGGCCTGCGGTGTCTATACTGAACCTAATGCCAAGATAAACTAATCTCATCTGCCTGCATGTGATCCATATCCCTCTAATCCTCGCATATCCTTATATATTAATGATTTGGACGAGGGAATTAAATGCAACATCTCGAAGTTTGCGGATGACACGAAGCTGGGGGGCAGTGTTAGCTGTGAGGAGGATGCTAGGAGGCTGCAAGGTGACTTGGATAGGTTGGGTGAGTGGGCAAATGCATGGCAGATGCAGTATAATGTGGATAAATGTGAGGTTATCCACTTTGGTGGTAAAAACAGGAAAGTAGACTATTATTTGAATGGTGACCGATTAGGAAAAGGGGAGATGCAACGAGACCTGGGTGTCATGGTACACCAGTCATTGAAAGTAGGCATGCAGGTGCAGCAGGCTGTGAAGAAAGCAAATGGTATGTTGGCATTCATAGCAAAAGGATTTGAGTACAAGAGCAGGGAGGTTCTACTGCAATTGTAGAGGGTTTTGGTGAGGCCACACCTGGCGTATTGCGTACAGTTTTGGTCTCCTAATCTGAGGAAAGATATTCTTGCCATAAAGGGAGTACAGAGAAGTTCACCAGACTGATTCCTGGGATGGCAGGACTACCATATGAAGAAAGACTGGATAGACTCGGCTTGTACTCGCTGGAATTTAGAAGATTGAGGGGGGATCTCATAGAGACTTACAAAATTCTTAAGGGGTTGGACAGGCTAGATGTAGGAAGATGGTTCCCGATGTTGGGGAAGTCCAGAGCAAGGGGTCACAGTTTAAGGATAAGGGGGAAGTCTTTTAGGACCGAGATGAGAAAATCATTTTTCACACAGAGAGTGGTGAATCTGTGGAATTCTCTGCCACAGAAGGTAGTTGAGGCCAGTTAGTTGGCTATATCTAAGAGGGAGTTAGATGTGGCCCTTGTGGCTAAAGGGATCAGGGGGTATGGAGAGAAGGCAGGTACAGGATACTGAGTTGGATGATCAGCCATGATCATATTGAATGGCGGTGCAGGCTCGAAGGGCCGAATGGCCCACTCCTGCACCTATTTTCTATGTTTCTATGTTTCTATACACATGCCTATCTAAAAGCCTCTTAAATGCCACAATCGTAGATATCTGAATCGTATGTGCCTCCACCACCATCCCTGGCAGGATGTTCCAGGCACCCACCACCCTTGTGCCCTGCACAAAAGCATTAAGGTTTTCTCGTCTCACCTCACAGCTATGCCTTTTACTTTTAATGTTTTCAATTTAGAGATAACTAGACCAAGTAGGACCCGTTGGGCCCCATTCCCCCAACGCAATATTCCATCGCTCACCTGTTCCTCCAACGCAACCCATTCCCACCACTCACAAATTCCCAACACAACCCGTTCCCCCAATGCAATTTCCATCACTCACCCATAGGCCCAAACTGTGGAGGGGCTGCTCATTTCCCCTTATTCACCCTCCCTCATTTTAAACTTTAGAAAAAAGCTGCCAGGAAAAAAATGGATTTCACTTGCTACCAGGACTCGGTGTCCTGTGTTTCCAACATTGTTGCGGGCAGGGCCAGCAAGGATTGGATTTTTGACACAGAGAAGTTAAGTGAAAAGTGATTTTTTTAAAGTTTTAAATGTGAATAACTTGTGAAATTTACCATCCATCTGAACAAAACTTGATACTCCACACCACAGGACAATGCTGAGTAAGGTGGTCCAACAATTGTAGCACTACCGTGTACTGTTTTGGCGTAATTCAGGGCATGAATCGCATGCAAGCACGCACACAAACAGACAAGATGAGAGTGTTAGTAATATATAGATGATGCAGTCATGCAGCTGATCATGACTTGCTCAAGCCTTCTTTGCCTTTATAGATTCAGGGGCCATTTAGATGCATACAAATTTGAGTGTTTCCCCAACTCCTCCACCCACCCAGATTCTAATTACTCTCTGGGTGAACATGTTCTTCCTCGGATCTCCTCTGAACTTCTTGCCCTTCACCCTCGTACCCGAATCACCCCCCCCCCCCCCCAAACCCACGCAGGTTTGTAGGTTAATTGGCCTCTTTAAAACTTGGAATGTTACAAACATTGGAATGGGGGAGGCACCCGGAGGAAACCCACAAGGTCGCAGTTGGAACGTGCAAACTCCACGCAGACTGCACCCAAGGTCAGGTTTAAACCTGGGTTGCCGGCACTGTGAGGCATCTGCTCTACCAGCTGTGCCGCCATTGTGTGTGTTGGGGGCTTGCATCTCGATTTATACGTGGTGCTTTCTGATCCTTGAGCAGGGATGAAAGAAAGTATGGAGTTTAGCCGTTGGTTTATTTCTAGCTGGTTGGGTTGAAGCTGGTGGGCAGGGAATGGGCAGCGGTGGGTGCAACATTCCAAGGCAGGACGTTGCAGAAGAAACCGGGCGGCACGGTGGCGCAGCTGCTGCCTTACAGCGTTTGCAGCGCCGGAGACCCGGGTTCGATCCTGACTGTACGCAGTTTTTGTACGTCCTCCCCGTGACCTGCGTATGTTTCCTCCGAGATCTTCGGTTTCCTCCCACACTCCAAAGACGTGCAGGTTTGTAGGCTAATTGGCTTGGTGTAAGTGTAAATTGTCGCTGGTGTGTTACTGTGCGGGGATCGCTGGCCGGTGCGGACTCGGTGGGCCGAAGGGCCTGCTTCTGCGCTGTATCTCTAAACTAAACTAAAGAAGGTGCGTTACACCAAGCACGTCACTGGGAAGATTGGAGGAAGAGAGGGAGATGGTTTACATTGACTGTTGGCAGATAATTGTAATTTTACTACGAAGGCAACTGGCGTGAACTGGGTGTTTCTTCTGCCGTTTGTGATTCTTTTTCACTTGAAAGGGAAATTGGTGCGGAATAAAATTGGGAAATAGAGCAGAGATGATGCAAGCTGCCATGAACTAACTGAGAACTACCACAATGGATCTGTGCATTCCATGGAGGAGAAATTCTTTCCTGGAATCTCATTTTCTAATTACTAATCACAGGAAGGATGTGGAGGCTCAGGAGAGGGTGCAGATGAGGTTTACCAAAATGCTTTCGTGGAGTAGGAGATGTGAGGTATGAGGAGAGGTTGGACAAACTTGGATTGTTTTTTCATCAGGGCCAAAGACTTGAGGGGAAAACTGATAGAAGTTTATAAAACGTTATCATATGGGGCGGCACGGTGGCGCAGCGGTAGAGTTGCTGCCTTACAGCGCCAGAGACCAGGGTTCGATCCTGACTACGGGTGCTTGTCTGTACGGAGTTTGTACGTTCTTGCCATGACCTGCGCAGGTCTTCTCCAAGAATCTCTCTCACACTCCAAAGAGGTACAGGTTTGCAGCCATGGGTATAAATGTAAATTGTCATTAGATGTGCAGGATAGTGTTAATATAGAAACATGGAAACATAGAAAATAGCTGCAGGAGGAGGCCATTCGGCCCTTCGAGCCAGCATCGCCATTCATTGCGAACATGGCTGATCGTCCCCAATCAGTAACCCGTGCCTGCCTTCTCCCCATATCCCTTGATTCCACTAACCCCTAGAGCTCTATCCAACTCTCTCTGGGGGACGTGCGGGGATCGCTGGTCGGCATGGACTCGGTGGGCCGAAGGACCTGTTTCCATGCTGTATCTCTAAACTAAACTAATAGCATAGGCGGTGGACAGTCAGAACCTTTTTCCCCAAGGTGGAAATGTCAAGATTAAAGGAGATGTGCGGGGTATGTTTTTTTTACACAGAGAGGTGGGTGCATGGAACAAGCTGTGGGGGTGGTGGTGGAGGCAGATACTGACGTAGTTTTTAGATATGTAATGAATGGAGGGACATGGATCATGTGCAGGCAGAAGAGTTCAACCTGGCGCCATGTTTGGCACAGACACTGTGGGCTGAAGGGCCTGGCCTGCGCTGGACTGTTCTATGTTATAAAGCAACAGGAGTGTGCTATTAGGTCTTAACGTTCTAGTTACCAGGTAAGCTGGTTGGATCTTGATGCATCTGTTCATTGAAGCCAGAGTTTTTGATTGCGACAGACCTGTCGCGCTTGTCGTTGGCGTCTGTCTGCTTCACACATTGAAGATGAAATTAAAATCTTTCCAGAACGATGCCTTTGCTTTGCCATGATGAATTGCAACATCAATAGATATTACAGCATATGCTTGACACCCTTTGCTGCAATGCTACCAGTACCTAAGCAACTGCTTAATTGAAATGAAAATTGCTTTTGGCTGTGACGTGCTCTTTCAGTATCCATGGTAATCATTGGAGATAGTCACGATTTATGTGATGAATTAATGAACAGCTCAATTGAGGTAATGCCCCATTGAAGTAACGTGCTTGCTCCCCCCCCTCTCCCCCCCTCTCCCCCCTCTCTCCCCCCCTCTCTCCCCCCCCTCTCTCCCCCCCTCTCTCCCCCCCTCTCTCCCCCCTCTCTCCCCCCTCTCTCTCCCCCCCCTCTCTCCCCCCCTCTCTCCCCCCCCCCTCTCTCTCTCCCCCTCTCTCTCCCCCCTCTCTCTCTCTCCCCCTCTCTCTCCCCCTCTCTCTCCCCCCCCCTCTCTCTCCCCCTCTCTCTCCCCCTCTCTCTCCACCCCTCTCTCCCACCCCTCTCTCTCCCCCCCCACCCCCCCTTACCTGAACAAACAATGCTGACGGGCTGCAGCTTAAAAAGGTGTGACATTCATGTCACATAGACCATAAAACAGTGCAGCACAAGAAGAGACCCTTCGGCCCACAATGTCTGCGCTGAACATGATGCCAAGACCAACTCTTATCTTTCTGCACATTATCCATATCCCTCCACTCCCTGCATATCCATGTGCCTATCCAAAAGTCTCTTAAATGCCACTTTCGTCTCTGCATCCACCACCCCCCCCCCCACAGCTCGTTCCAGGCACGCGCCACCTTCTGTTTATCAAAAAAAGTTTCCTGCACAATGTCTCACAATAAACTTTGCCACTTTCACGTTAAAGCTATGCCCTCTAATATTTGATATTTCCATTCTGGGGAAAATAGGTTCTGACTGTCTACCTTATCTATGCCTCCTAAATGTATATGCTTCTATCAGGTCGCCCCTTGACCAACAGTGTTCCAGAGAATACAATCCAAGTCTGGCCAATCTCTCCCTATAGCTAATATCACCAATATCATTCTGGTAAACCTCCTCTGCCACCCTTTCCAAAGGCTCCACGCCCTTCCCGTAATGGGGCGACCGGAACTGCAAGCAGTTTTCCAAGCGCTGCCGACCCAAAGTCCTCTACAGCTGCATCATGATTTCCCGATTCTTATACTCCATGCTCCAGCATATGAATGCAAGCATTACCGTACGCCTTCTTTACCTGGAGAAGCCACCAGCGTTCTGCATGGGCTTGCCTTCAGCGTCTGCCAGTGGAGGTAATGGCCTTGGGCAAGTCTGGTTGTCGGTGTTCTTGCTGAGGCTCAGTCTTGTGCCAGTGCCTCACCGCGGCACACTTCCCCTTGGTTTCCACCGCATGCCGTGTGCCTCACCACCAATCAGTCCACCACTTCCTCAACCGGCCAACTGCCACGTTCTCCAGCCTGACAACAAACGCAAATACAGACGCTGTTTCCTGGATCCCACTAACAAGTGCTGCTACCTAGCAACGCTGCTGAATCGGTTAATCCAGTGTGTTTACAGATGGCCACAGTTGGCAGCGAACATAGTTTGATTTATTAGCAATGGCATCACTGAACTTGCTAGTACGGTTAGTCATAGAGTGATACAGTGTGGAAACTGGCCCAACCTGCCCACACGGTCCCAGCTACACTAGCACCACCTGCCTGCGTTTGGGCCGTCTCCCTCCAAACCTGTCTTATCCACGTACCTGTCTAACTGTTTCTTAAATGTTGGGATAGACACTGCCTCAACTACCTCCTCTGGCAGCTCGTTCCATACACCCACCACTGTTTGTGTGAAAAAGTTACGCTTAAAGATTCCTTATAAATCTTTACCCCTTCACCTTAAACCTGTCCTCTGGTCCCTGATTCACCTCCTCTGGGCAAGAGACACTGTGCATCTACCCGATCTATTCCTCTCATGATTTTATACTGTAGTTCATGTTATTCTCGCCTTGCCTTCATGTACTCTATCTATGCCTCTCATAATTTTATATTCTTCTATCGGTTCGCCGTTCAACCTATGCTGTTCCAGAGAAAGCAACCCAAGTCTGTCCAACCTCTCCCTGTAGCTAATACCCTCGAATCCAGTCACCATTCTGCACCATTTCCAAAGCCTCCACATCCTTCCTGTTAGGAGACCACCAGAGCCTTACCCTCGTCAATCTTCCCTTTCTATTGCACGCTACATTCCTGCGAGCGAGCGGTAAGAATCCGTGGGCACCTATGAAGGTGTTTGGTAGAGGTTTCCAGTGCTGTGCACGTCCTCCACTAAAGAGAGACCAGACCGGCCAGGAAACGGTGCGGTTGAATCAACAAAGGATGCAAACTCATGCTAACGAGAGTAGGGGAATCAATAGCCATTGGTTTAAGCGGAGAGGGGAAAGATTTAGAGGGGCAATGCTATCACTCAGAGCGTGGTGTTGAATGGAGTGAGCTGCCAGAGGAGGTAGTTGAGGCAGATATTATAACATTTAAAACACACCTGGGCAGATACTTGGATAGCAAAGATTATGGGCAAACGCAAGCCCATGGAATCAGTGTAGATGGGGGATCTTGGTCAGCATGGGCAAGTTGGGTCAAAGAGCCTGTTTCCATGCAGTGTGACTCTATGAATTTTCAGACCGGGCTTTTGTTCTCAGAGGGTGTGTCGGGAGTGGGCTACTTCTCCCGGACTGTCCTGCTGCTCCAACATCTGTTCTATTTGTTGCCTCTCTTTACTGAGTCTATTTTTCAGAGTGATATTGTTTTTTTGAATAAACATGAATCACTGTTCCTTTCAAAGGAACCCAACTGGGCTTTGATCATAGAAACATAGAAAATAAGTGCCAGAGTGGACTTCAGCCCTTCGAGCCCGCACCGCCATTCAATATGATCGTGGCTGTTCATCCAGAATCAGAACCCCGTTCCTGCTTTCTCCCCATATCCCGTGATTCCATTAGCCCTAATAGCTAAATCTAACTCTCTCTTGAAAACATCCAGTGAATTGTCCTCCACTGCCTTCTGTGGCAGAGAATTCCACGGATTCACAACTCTCTGGGTGAAAATGTTTTTCCTCATCTCAGTCCTCAATGGCCTACCCCTTATTCTTAAACTGTGACCCCTGGTTCTGGACTCCCCCAGCATGGGGGACATTCTCTTTGACATTGCATGTCCATGCCCATCTGGCTTGACGCTAGACTTTGGGTCATCTCAATAATGGGCAGGTACATGAATTGGGAAGGGTCAAAGGCGTAGATGGGGTCATCATGGTCAGCGTGGACTGTTGGGCCGAAGGGCCTGTTTCCGTGCGGTATGAATCTATGACTCTACTTAATTGTTGCATGTGTATAGGTACAGTGAAATTCCGGTTTTGCACACATTTCAGTAAGAATCTGACTGAAGACTATAGGCATGGAGAAACACAGTGGGTGAGGCAGCATCTATGGGGAAAGTGAGTAGGCAACGTTTCTGGTTGAGACCCTCAGTCTGAAGAAGGGTCTCGACCCAAAACGTCGCCTACTCCTTTTCTCCATGGATGCTGCCTCACCCGCTGAGTTTCTCCAGCATTTTTTGTCACTTCTGCAGTTCCTTCTTTCAAGATTTGTAGGCAGAATCATACTTGAGTGTAAGAGTTGTAGATTACACTGAGGCCCTACATCCCCAACAATCAAAATGTGGAACACAGAAATGTCGGAGACACTTCATCTGGAGAGATTGAGGCTTGTCCTAATGGACAGGTTAGATCTCTTCAGAAAGATTTGGTCTCCATATATTAAATATTTACGGGGTCATAATGGTTCGGCACGAGGGCTTGACTGAGGCCTGAATATTTGAATGGATGAAGAAATGTATATAATAAATCATGAATATATCTCCAAGGACGGATTAATGATTAATACTCCATTCTCCATCAAACTTTTCACACTCTTTTTCTCTATTTTTTCATACTTTTATAAAAAATTAGAAAAATGTATAGAAACACATAATCTTAAATTTTTAATATCAATACGAATATAAATATTACAAATTTCATGAAAATATTATTAGTATCATGTATTTTCAATTATATAAAATATATAATTTTAAATCAATGATAATACAAATATTATTAACAGTATGAAAATATAATGAATATCATGAAGGTGTTACTAGTATTATGTATTTTCAATTATATAAAATATGGTCCCACATTTCAAAATCAGTGACAATACAAATATTATCAACAGTACGAGTATATTACTAATATTATGAATGTATTACTAGTACCATGTATTCTCAATTATATAAAATACATAATCTTAAAATTTATAATCAATAATAATACAAATATTATTAACAGTACGAATATATCATTAATATCATGTATTTTCATCATTGCAAAATAATGTACTTTGTTATTATTTTGTTTCTATAATAAAAATATTTTTTAAAAAAAAGGCGTAGATGGGGTCAGCGTGGACTGTTGGGCCGAAGGGCCTGTTTCCGTGCGGTATGAAACTATGACTCTACTTAATTGTTGCATGTGTATAGGTACAGTGAAATTCCGGTTTTGCACACATTTCAGTAAGAATCTGACTGAAGACTATAGGCATGGAGAAACACAGTGGGTGAGGCAGCATCTATGGGGAAAGTGAGTAGGCAACGTTTCTGGTTGAGACCCTCAGTCTGAAGAAGGGTCTCGACCCAAAACGTCGCCTACTCCTTTTCTCCATGGATGCTGCCTCACCCGCTGAGTTTCTCCAGCATTTTTTGTCGCATCTGCAGTTCCTTCTTGAAGATTTATAGGCAGAATCATACTTGAGTGTAAGAGTTGTAGATTACACTGAGGCCGCACACAAGAGTTGCTGCAACCTTCGACCTGCCAGAGAAAACGAGCCAAGTCTGTCCAACCTTTCCCTGTAGCTAATACCCTCTAATCCAGGCGGTGGCTTAGTGCCACTTAACTTGCATCAGCAGTGAAGTATGGGTTTGCTTGGTTTCAGTCCAGCAACACCACCTGCGTGGTTAGTTTAGTTTAGTTTTGAGATACAGCATGGAAACAGGCCCTTCGGCCCACCAAATACCCACCGACCAGCAATTCCCGCACATTAACAGTATCCCACACAGACACGAGGGACAATTTACAATCATACCAAGCCATTTAATAACCTACAAACCTGTACGGTTTTGGAGTGCAGGAGGAAGCCGAAGATCTCGGAGAAAACCCACGTAGGTGACGAGGAGAACGTACAAACTCCGTACAGACAGCACCCGTAGTCGGGATCGAACCCGGGTCTCTGGCGCTGCAAGGGCTGTAAGGCAGCCACCATGCTGCCTTTTGTATGTAAAACTAGCAAATTGTGCCTGCCTGCTCTGACATTCACTGGTTCAATTCCATCTACTACAAGTGCAGAAGCCACATTTCTTGTGGCCCAGAATCAGAGTTATGCTATGGGTATATTTAACAGGGACGTGTCAATGAATTTAAATCTTTGGAGAGACAGCTCTGCGCTTCCTTAATAGGTGGGGTAAATGTATTTTTGCATGTCTGATCCCTCGAGAGAAGAAACTCATATCCCTGCCCCTCGTTGTTCTGGAGAAATACATTGTCGGAGAAGAACACAAATAGCTGGAGTAACTCAGTGGGACAGGCAGCATCTCTGGAGAGAACGAGCGGGTGACATTTCTGGTCGAGACCCTCCTTCGGACTGAGAGTCAGGGGAGAGGGAGACCAGACATATGGAAGGGTACAAAGAGCATATAAGGTGTGAAAATGACTGATCAATGAGGACGTTGATCAAAGAAATGTCGAATGCTTGATTGTTAGCTAAGGGAAAGGTGGCAAAGATGCATACCATCAGTAAAAATAATCAGAAAGACAGTGACACTAGTTGGGAAACTAGGGTAGGGGAGGGGATGGAGAGAGAGGGAAATCAACGGTTACTTGAAGTTGGGGAAGTCAATGTTCATACCGCTGGGGTGTAAGCTGCCCAAGCGAAATATGAAGTGCTGTTCCTCCAATTCCTCCAACTCTGCCAATGGAGGTGGTGTCTCTGCAACTGAGAGATCACGTAGGTTTAGCTGGACTGAGTGCAGGCGTTCAGCGAAACGATCGCCCAGCCTGCGCTTGGTCTTGCCGGTAGGAGTCCACACCTGGAACAGCGGATACAGTAGATGAGGTTGGAGGTGCAAGTGAACCTCTGCCTCACCTGAAAGGACTAAAGGGGTCCTTGGATGGAATCGAGGGAGAAGGTATAGGGACAGGTGTTGCATCTTCTGTGGTTGCAGGGGAAAGTACCTGGGGAGGGGGTGGTTTGGGTGGAAAGGGATGAGTTAACCAGCGAGTTGTGGAGGGAACGGTCTCTGCTGAAAGCCGAAAGGGGTGGAGGTGGGAAAATGTGACTAGTGGTGGGATCCCGTTGGATGTGGCGAAAATGCTGGAGGATTATCTGCTATATGAGATGGCTGATGGGGTGG
The DNA here is from genome assembly GCA_035221665.1 of Okamejei kenojei. NCBI lineage: Eukaryota > Metazoa > Chordata > Chondrichthyes > Rajiformes > Rajidae > Okamejei > Okamejei kenojei. The sequence goes on along the minus strand of CM069163.1, from coordinate 5,273,017 downwards.
GTGGTGAGGCCCTGTTGTGACTGGGGCGAGAGGGAGCAAGAACGGAGCTGCGGGGTACCGAGGAGACACGAGTGAGGGCCTCACCTATGATGGAATGTGGGAACCCCCGTTCCCTAAAGAATGAGGACATCTCTGATGCCCTAGTATGGAAAAGCTCATCTGGGGCGCAGATGCGGCATAGACGGAGGAATTGGGAGTAGGGGATAGAGTCTTTACAGGAAGCAGGGTGGGGAGAAGTGTAGTCGAGATAGTTGTGGGTCAGTGGGTTTGTCATAGATGTCGATCAATAGTCTGTCTCCTGCGATGGAGACGGTGAGATCAAGAAAGGGAAGGGAGATGGTCCAAGTGCATTTGAGTGCAGGATGGAAATTGGTGGTGAAGCTAGTGAAGTCCGTGAGTTCTGCATGGGTGCAGGAGGTAGCACCGATGCAGTCATCAATGTAACGGAGGTAGAGTTCGGAGATAGTGTACACCTGGAACTGGGATTGTTCAACGTACCCTACAATGAGGCAGGCATAGCTCGGGTCCATGCGAGTTGAAGGAGAAATTGTTGAGAGGATTTGTTGGTGCAGATTTGTACATGTCTCTGTGATAACTCTCAATTTTAGCAATCTGTTTCTCAATTTGTCTGAGCTCAGGGTTTTACACACTTCAATAAAATCACCCCTCAGCCTCCTGACCTCCAAGAAATAAAACCCTAGCCTGCCCAACCCTTCACTAGCTCAAGCCCCTGAGTCCTGGCACCATCCTCGTATATCTTCTCTGCACGCTGTGTAGTCCTGCTGTTTGCACCCTCACCCTGACACCTCACTGACTTCTTCACATCATTCCTTTGGACAAGCGAGTTCCAGACTCCCATCTAAATCCTTCAAATAACTAACCTGGATTCATGTTCCCTGGCTAATGACCTCTCCCTGCCACGGGAAACAGTTATTTTATGGTTGCCAGTCTAGCTCTCTTATTATTTTGCACATCTCAATTAAATATTCTTAAATGTCCATTACTTAGCATAAAAAAACAACAAACCTTGTCTAGCCAGTTTTTCCTAATGGCTATAATTCCCCAGTTCCAACAATATCTTCATGAGATAGACACAAAGTGCTGGAATAAAGCCCCTGTCCCACTTTCACGACCTAATTGGCGACCTCTGCTGAGTTTGCTCTTGACTCATACTCGCAGTATGGTCGCCACGAGGTTGTAGGAGGTCTTCGTAACTCTTCCTCATGCTCGTGAGTGGTCCCTGCGTACTCGTGGCCTTGAGTAGGTCGCGGCGTTTTTTCCAGCCTGATAAATGCCCATGAGTAAAAAAAAGTTGGCATGGAAAAAGTTGATGCTTTTTACGCGTAGGTAGGTCGTAGTAGGCCGTGACGGTAGTCATCGGTAGTCGTAGGTCACTAACTGGCCCGAGAAAAAAATGCAAACATGACATCATTTTATCATGTGATTATTTTCCACTTGCGGCTAGTCGTAGTTGGTCTTCAGTGTGGAAGACTGAGGTCGAGGGGGGTCGTAGGAGGTCGTAGACATAGATGTAGGAGGTATTTTACTTCGGCGAGTCAACACGACCTTTGCAATTTTTTTCAACTCGTCGAGGGTCTTCTAATCTCGTGGATTAGGTCGCCCAAGTGGGACAGGCCCTTAACCTAGCGGGTCAGGCTGCATCTTTGGAGAGAATTGATAAGGTGACGTTTCAGGGCCGGGACCCTTCTTCAGAGATCCATTCTCCAGAGATGCTGCCTGACCTGCAGTGTTACTGCAGCATAGACCAGCATCTGCAGTTCCTTTTTGATTACATCCTCATGAGCTCTCCTCCTGAATTGGCAATTCCACTGAATAGATAGACAATCAGATTGCTCCGATAAATCTTGTTGCAAATGGAAAGGTGCTTTTTTAAACGTGTGATTGTACCTGCCTCAGTTACCCCTTCCGGCAGCTCGTTCCATACACCCACTACCCTCTTTGTGGAAAAAGTTGCCCCTTCAGGTTTTCTATTAAATCTTTCCTCCCTCACCTTAAAACTATTTCCTCCCGGGATTCCCCGACTCTGGATAAAAGACTGTGCATTTTACCCGATCTATTCCTCTCCTGATCTTGCACAACTTTCCTGAGAAGCGCACCCCTCATCCTCCTGCGCTCCAAGGAACAGAGCCCTATCCAGCTCAACCTCCCCCTCCCATAACTCGGGCCCCCGAGTCCCGGCAACACCCTCCCCGGTGAGGGTTAGATGGCGAGACAGCCTTGAAATGAGAGTGGATTAAATCTCCGCCAGGCGGTTGTGATGTCACCATTACAGAATAATGCTGCCCTGTGATTCACAGAGAAATCTTTGACCATTCCAAAGACAAATTAGAAGCAAAATGAAGGCATTTGCACGGTTGACTGAGTCGCGGACTGCTTGCGAGGCTGTAACACTGGCTCCTGTTCCGTTTCAGGTCCGTCAACAGAGTCCGGCTTTTGATTAATCCCCAGCCCAGACCGTTCCTTGCCAAGGTACCAGTCACTCGAAGACTGCGTATGTAAGAGCAGAACAAGAGATATGGGTGAGTGCAAATGTGCTATTTCATCAACTAGGCCTGTAATTTACTGGCATGTACACGGATGTGGTGACGCAAGGAACTGCAGACGCTGGCTTTCAAAAAAAAGGCACAAAGCGCTGGAGTAACTCAGTGGGTCAGGCGGCATCTCTGGACGACATGGATAGGTGACATTTCGATTTGGGAGTCTGACAAATGGTCCCTTAAGTTCACGAGTTATAGGAGCAGAATTAGGCCAATCGAACCATCGAGTCCACACCATTTAGTCATGGCTGATCCATCTTTCCCTCTCAACCCCATTCTCCTACCTTCTCCCCATAACCCCTCTGACACTCGCACTAATCAAGTACCCGACCCGAAACATTATCTATCCATGTCCTCCAGAGTCTGGTGAAAGGTCTCGACCCAAAACGTCACCCATCCTTTTTCTCCTGAGATGCTGCCTGATCCGCTGAGTTACTTTGTGTATTTTTATAATATTTGTGGACTTCTCGTCCGTCTTGTTTTAAGCTGGGAAAGTTTATTTTTGCTGCATCACAGATTCTACATGGACAGATACTTCTATTTATTTTGGTTCACCTGTTCTGCACCAGCAGGTTTTCTCCCTGCCACCATCCAGCTCCCCCAAGACGCTCATTGCTACCTCTCCTCACGCTGGCAATTTCCCCAAGTAAAGATAACCTGTGCTGCGGGTGCCGTCTGTACGGAGTTTGCACGCTCTCCCCGTGACCGCGAGGGTTTTCTCCCACGCTCCAAAGAGGTTTTGTAGGTTAATTGGTTTCTGTAAATTGTCCCTCGTGTGCAGGGTAGTACAGGGTGATCACTCGTCGACGTGGATTCGATAGGCCCAAGGGCCTGTTTCCACACCGTATCTCTAAAGTAAAGTATGAGAGGAAACATCCTGCTTTTACCCTCTCCAACTCCTAAGAATCTTACCTGGTTCAATAAGACTGGAGTCCAGAAGAGAAAGAGTCTCCCAGTTGTTTAACGTTTCCTTATATGCCAACTCCTCTGTACCCGGCCTGAGTTTAGTTTATTGTCATGCGCACATGAGGTACAATGAAAAACTTGTTGTGTGCTAACCAGTCAGCAGAAAGACATGTGATTACAATCGAGCCATCCACAGTGTACAGCTACAGGATTATCCTGATGAATTGTCTCCGAACAGCCTCTGACAAACCATACTTTCTAACTGAGTAATACAAGTTTAAGTTTAGTTTAGAGATACAGCGCGGAAGCAGGCCCTTTCGGCCCACCCAGTCCGCACCGACCAGCTCATCCTACACCCACTAGGGACAAGTTTTACATTTACCAAGCCAAACCTGTACGTCTTTGGAGTGTGGAGAAAACCCCACGAACGTACGCACTCCGTACGGACAGCACCCGTAGTCGGGATCGAACCCGGGTCTCCGGTGCTGCATTCACTGTAAGGCAACAACTCTACCGCTGCGCCACCGTGCTGCCCAAACAAGGTTTGGGTTGAAAATAAAACCAATATTTATCTCGCCCAATCAGTCTGCGGGACTAGTTTTTCTAAACTTGAGGTAATAACGATTGAAAGAATGCTTGGCTCCGCTTTCACAAAAGCCCAAATCCCTTTGTTCCCACCAGACAACAAGTTGAAGGTCTCCTTCCCTCAGTGGGACCGTTCAGAAGCCTGATAACAGAGGGGAAGAAGCTGTCACTGAGTCGGGTGGTGCGCGCTTTCAAGCTTCTGTACCTTCTGCCGGACAGGAGTGGGAATGGCCAGGGTGGGACAAGTCTTTGATCATATTGGTCGTGGAAGCACATTCACCCCATAAACAGCGGTGAGTGGAAAAGGCAGCTCCCTACCAATTTTGTGGGGACAGCTGGTGAAGTTCAATAGATGTAGGTCTTGTGAAAATGCATTGTGTGTGTGTGGTGTGTGTGGGTGTAATTACTGAGGGATTGTGGCAGAATATTGTTAGATAACTAGCGACAAAAGATCCTAATTCTCTTAGTTCTGGCTTCAGTTATATTTGTTGAGAATAACATTTTTATTTTTTGCTTTGATGCCTTGTAACGTTGCCAGAGTGCAAAAGGCTGTCATTTAGTTTTAGTATAGAGAGACAGCGTGGAAACCGGCCCTTCAGCTCACCGGGTCCACGCCGAGCTGCACACCTGCACTATCCCGCACACATTAGGGCCAATTTACAATGATACCAAGCCCATTTGAAGTGTGGGAGGAAATCGGAGCTGCCGGAGAAAACCCATGCAGGTCACGGGGAGACTGGACAAACTGTGTGCAGACAGCACCCGTAGTCGGGGTCAAACCCGGCTCCGCCACTGTGCCACCGTCATCACCAGTTCTAAATTACACCCCAACCAGACCCAATGTACCTCAAGTAGCTTGTGAGTCGGGTAAACCGACAGTGTTTTGTCCAGAGTAGGGGAATCAAGAATTAGACAACAGAGTTTAAGGAGAAGAGGGATAGATTTAGTAGGAACCTTATTAAACTTTGTTTACACAAAGGGTGGTGGGTGTATGGAATGAACTGCTGGAGGAGGTGGTTGAGGCAGGTGCTATCGCAACGTTTGATAAACATATAGACAGGTACATGGATAGGGCAGGTTTAGAGGGATATGGCCAAATGCAGGCAGGTGGGACTAGAGTAAATGGGGCATTATGGTTGGTGAGGGCAAGTTATGCCGGTGGGCCTGTTTCCATGCTGTGGGTCTATGACTCCAGCTGAGGCAGTTTTGATTCCACACTTCAACGATCAGTGGTTGCCCCTCGGTCTCTGGGGCTAATGCTGAGTTTATGTGTCTCCACCCTTTACTGATGGACCGCTCCTGTGGGTGGATCGGAGCTGTGGTCTGCAGAGCTTTGAACCGCGGGCGGCACTGAGTGTAACATCGCGGAGGCCTGGGATCTTTCGCCGAGGTCGCCAGTGTTGGAGCTCCGCCCAGCTCGGCCTGTGGACTTCGGGAGCCGCGGTCTCCGGTAGGAAGCGGCCGTTTCGGAAACTCCAAGCTGCTGAGAGTGTTCTTCCGTCGCCGGAGCTCCATCATCGCGGCGAGAGGGCCTGAAACATCAGGCTGAACGTAGCGGCGACTGCGGAGGCCTCAATGGGCCCCGACCACGGGTGAACAAGGGGAAGAGGACTGAGCTTTGATTGTCTTCCCTCGCGGTGGGAACAGTGATTCCGCTGTGGGAGATGTTTTATGTTAAATTCTATAGTGTTGTGTTTATCTTATTTGTGTGCTGCATGGTAACTCAAATTTCACTGCACCAACTGGTGTATGTGACAATAAATGTCCTTTGTCCTTTGTCCTGTTCAGAACAGATGGCAAAGCATGGGCACTGCCGCCTCAGCATCTTCATGGCCGTCCCGCAGGGTGCACGCCAAGTGTTCACACCACTTGTTGTGTTATGGACTCAAGTCACAATAACCCCTGGTCTCGTGTCGAGTGTTTCCTGCGGTTCTTGAGCTGATAACATACATATGTTTGTCCAGCTGAGTGAATTCTAACCCTAGCTCGTTCTGCTTTGGATCATTTGATCTCCTGTTACCCTTTCTTGACCAAATGTTCATGGTTAAAAAAAGGACACAAAGTGCTGGAGTAACCCAGCAGGTCGGGCCGCATCACTGGAGAAGATGGATAGGTGACCTTTCAGATCAGTACCCTTTTTCCAAAAGCCTGAAGAAGGATCCCGACCCGAAACATTACCTATCCATGTTCTCCAGAGAACCTGACCATGTTCTCCAGCTGCCTGACCTGCTGAGTTACTTTTGAGTCCTTTCTTGTTTGATAACTTGGATGCATTTAACGGAACAGATTCTGAGACTAGACTCAACGAGTAACTCCAGCACTTTGTGTCTATGCTCCTATCACTTGTCCCATCCCCGTCTCTCTTCCAGCTTTCACCCCATCACTATATTCAATCCAAAGAAGGGTCCCGACCTGAAATGTGGCCTAACCATTCTCCAGAGATGCTGCCTGACCCAGTGCTCCAGCACTTTGTGTCTTTCTTTGTAAACCTGTATCTGTTGTTCCTTGTGTCTACAAGGCCATCCTTCATCGCCCATCCCGACATGTCCTTGGGAAGGTGGTGCCGAGCTTCTGCTTAAACCAGTGCAGTCCAAGTGGTGATAGTGCCCCCAATGTGGCATTTGGTAGGGATGCTTTAATGAAGCAGGAACAGCTAACACATTGCCAACTCTGGCTGCACTTGTGACTTGGAGCAGGACTTTTGGAGGGGGGGGGGCTACCCAGTCAAACTTGGGGACAACGCTACACCTCTTTAAAATAGAGCCACGGGATATTTCGCAACCACCTCCAAGAACAGAACCCAGCTTAACATCATAACTGGTGGGGCGCAGTGGTAGAGTTGCTGCCTCACAGCGCCAGAGACCCGGGTTTGATCCTGACCACGGGTGATTCACCAGGTAACCCTCCAGAGATTCTGCTCTCGACTTTAGAGATAAGGTGTGAAAATGGGCCCTTCGGCCCAAGTCGGTGCCGACCAGCGATCACCCCGTATACTGGCGCTGTCTACCGTTCCCATGAGCAAGGCAGTGTTGAAGCAATTTGAAGCTGTGATGTTTAAAATCACATCTCTCTCCTGAGAGAACAAAGCAACTCGCCTGCATCAGCTGCCTCTGAAGGCAGGTTTCACTTCAGCTGGCATGTACAAAACTCTTGTTGAAAAGAAATACAACAAACAAGATTGTTATATGGATAGTTTAAAAAAAAGCTTCATGCTGTAACACCAGTTATGGGTGGCGCAGCGGTAGAGTTGCAGCCCTGCAGCGCCAGAGACCCGAGTTCCATCCTGAATACGGGTGCTGTCTGTACGTTCTCCCCGCTGTCTGGACGGGTGCTGTCTTGACGTTCTCCCCGCGACCTTGTGTGTTTTCTCTGGGTGCTCCAGATTCTTCCCACATCCCAAAGAGGTGCAGGCTTGTAGGTTAATTGGATTCATTAAATTGTCCCTAGTGTGCAGGATAGGACTAGTGTGCAGGGGTGGTCGTTGGTCTGCGTGAACTCGGTGGGTCCAAAGGTCTGTTTCCATGCTGTTTTTCAGAATCAGAATCAGAATTGCACTTTATTAGCCAAGTATGTTTTGCAACATACGAGGAATTTCGTTGGCCAGGTCAGTCGCAATTAAAAAGCAACAGATCACTCAAAAACAGATTTTAACATGAACATCCACCACAGTGACTCCTACACATTCCTCACTGTGATGGAAGGCGAAATATATAACATATAACATATAACAATTACAGCACGGAAACAGGCCCTCTCGGCCCTTCCAGTCCGTGCCGACCATTTGTTTTCCCCTAGTCCCATCTACCTGCACTCAGACCATACCCCTCCATTCCATTCACGTCCATATACCTATCCACTTTACTCTTAAATGTTAAAATCGATCCTGCCTCCACCACTTCTGCTGGAAGCTCATTCCACACAGCCACCACCCTCTGAGTAAAGAAGTTCCCCCTCACGTTACCCCTAAACTTCTGTCCCTTAATTCTCATGTCATGCCCTCTTGTTTCAATCTTCCCTACCCTCAATGGGAAAAAACGTATCCACGTCAACTCTGTCTATCCCTTTCATCATTTTAAAGACCTCAATCAAGTCCCCCCTTAACCTTCTGCGCTCCAAAGAATAAAGACCTAACGTTCAACCTTTCTCTGTAACATAGTTGCTGGAACCCTGGCAACATTCTAGTAAATCTCCTCTGTACTCTCTCTATTTGAAATAAAGTTCAAGTCCTTCCTTCTGTTCTTCCTCGGTGGTGGGCCTCGAGCCCCTGTTGATGGGACGATCTCCGGCAGCGTTCGGGCCCTCGGTGTTCTCTAAACTAAACTACACTTCTGAAGAAGGGTCTCGATGCGAAAAGTCACCAATTCCTTCTCTCCAGAGATGCTGCCTGTCCCGCTGAGTTACTCCAGCATTTTGTGTCTAAACGAGTAGGATCGTGTGGTCATGTGCAAAACTTTTACTTACAAAAAGAATGCAACAAACAAGATTGTTCTATGGGAGAGTTTTTAAAAAAAAGCTTCATGCTGTAACATCTGGCTTCAGTGATTTGTTCCATAATGGAATCAAATTTCTGACTGGATTGTTCACACATCTGCTTGTGGGTTGGGAATGATAACAAAGACATCACACATCATCATCAGCAACTTACTCAGTCCCTTGAAGCCAACAGACAATGCAAGGCAAGTGGCAATGGCACCAGACACATCAGGTTGACACTGCAGGTTAGCAGTGTGGGAGTTCAGCGCTCTTTCGGGTGTCGTCTTTCAGTTGAGATGTAAAGCTCTTGGAGCTGGTTTGTGAAATATCTCGTGGCTCTATTTTGAAGAGCTGTAGAATTGCCCTCAAGTTTCACTTGGGAAGCCACCCTCCCGTGGTTCTGCTCTGGACCTGAGACTTGAGAGATACAGCGCGGAAATGGGCCCTTCAGCCCACTGCGTCCGTGCCCAGCAGCGGCCACCCCATACACGAGGTCGATCCTACACACTGGGGACCATTTCGCATACAAAACCTGTGCGTCTTTGGGGTGTGGGAGGAAACCGGAGCACCCGGAGAAAACCCACGCAGGTCACGGGGAGAACGTAAAACTCCTCACAGACAGCACCCACCATAGTCAGGATCGAACCCACCCCTGTTCCCAGAACACATTTGGACATGGACATCAAGTGCTGCCAGACCATCAACTCAGTAAAAGACGCTCTTTGTTCTGCCCGAAACTGGTTGGCCTCCCAGCAGCGCGTGATGACCGTCAGGGAATGTTGTCGACCGCCGGTCCATATCAGTTAATTAACACTGGCACCTTTGCACTGACCCATTCGGTATGGGGGTAGGACTGTGAACGCAAGTCGCCAGACAGGGGTTGTGGGCTTGAGGTCCCTCGTCACCATGCATTTGTCTTGGTTTTTTAGCCGTTACTCGAGGGTGATGTGGGACCAGGTGCAAAACGCTCTCTGGCCCCGTTCAAAATTGGGCGTTTTATGAACTTACGAGGTTTCAAATAGCATCTTACTCTGAGCTCAAGTTTCCAAGAGCTTTCAAAGGTTGATGACTGGACGCAGAGGTCTCCACATATGTTTTAAACATCACGCAGAAAGCACTGTATGGGCTATGAGATTCAGATCTGTGCTCTTACTAGTCTAAAGAAGGTTCTTAACGAGCTTTGGTTTCCAGTACAAAAAAAAATTAAACGCTGTGTTTTTTTCTATATTTCGTCAATTCGGCTGAGCCTCAACCTTTAGTTTTAACCTTTTCATTTAGTTTCACTAACTTCAAGTAAGTAAGTTTATTGGCCAAGTATTCACATACAAGGGATTTGCCTTGGTGCTCCGCCCACAAGTAACAACATGACAACCGTGACAGTTACGGTACAGTGACAGTAACCCTTGCTTTCCCTCTCTCTCCCTCCACCCCCCAGTCTTGTTCTCTGACTAGTTTCACTGAGCTGATTAATTTTACTGATTATATGCCCCGTTGTTACCTTCCCCTCAGCCAACAATGAACCACTCTAAATGTCTTAGGTAGACAAAAATGCTGGAGAAACTTAGCGGGTGAGGCAGCATCTATGGAGTGAAGGAAAAAGATGACACTTCGGGTCGCGACCCGAAGCGTCGCCTTTTTCCTTCGCTCCATAGGCGCAGCCTCACCCGCTCAGACTCTCCAGTATTTTTGCCTACCTTCGATTTTCCAGCATCTGCAGTTCCTTCTTAAACACTCTACATTTCCTTATCATCGTCTGCTTTGATCTGTCATTTTCACACCTTACCTATCCCTATCTCTCGGTCCCCTTACCCCTGACTCTCAGTCCGAAGAAGGGTCGGTCACGGTGGCGCAGCGGTAGAGTTGCTGCCTTACAGCAAAATGCAGCACCAGAGACCCGGGTTCGATCCCGACTACGGGTGCTGCATGTACGGAGTTTGTACGTTCTCCCCGTGATCTGCGTGGGTTTTCTCCGAGATCTTCAGTTTCCTCCCACACTCCAAAGACGTACAGGTTTGTAGGTTAATTGGCTTGATTAATTGGCTTGATAAAAATGTAATATTGTCCAAGTTGGCGATCTGCAGAGTACTGCCCTGCCGACTACAAGATTCAGAAGGTTCAGAAGGGTCTTGACCTGAAACGTCACCCATTCCTTCTCCATGGGTTGCTCCAGCATTTTGTGTTTATCTTCAGCACGTGTACCGAGGATGTGTTGCGTGCCACCAGTCAGCGGAATGACGATGCAATCTTACAATCGAGCCGTCCAGAATGTATAGAAGAGTAGAGCGATTGTAACGTGTGAGCGCACACAAGGCGTCGCCTGGCCTGGGCGCCATCTTGGATCACCCTGCAATCTCACCTCAAAGTTGTCAGTTCAAGCCACTTCAGAGACCTGCACACGCCTCTCTCGACCAACTAAGTGAGACATTGTACTAATGCTGAAGAGAGTCTGGAGAAGGATGGAAGGAGCCTTGTCACGGTTCTTCCGAACAGCTCCGCAACACAGCTGAGAACTATGTCCTGCACCCTGTATCTTCCCCTTTGCTCTTGCTGTCTGGGTTTGATTTGATTGTACTATTTGTATTTGTATTTGTATGGTATTATTTGATCTGTTTGGATAGCATGCAGGACAAAGTTTTTCACTGCACATTGGTGTATGTGACAATAATAAACCTAAACCTAAATGGCCTCTGGAATGACCCAGCAAGTGAATCAGCTGGGCTATTTGTGCCGTTTTTTTGTAAACCAGCATCTGCAATTCCTTGTGTCTCCATTGTAGTCAGCGTGTTGGCTTTGCTAGTTCTGTTCTGCCAGTTCTTTTCACTGTGATTAATCTTCCGCTCAGCTTTCCATAAGAAATAGGAGCAGAATTAGGCCATTCTGCCCATCGAGTCTACTCTGCCATTCAACCATGACTGATCTTCGAAGACTTTGTTCTTGTTAGGTCCAGTCTTATGGTCATGGAGTCAGTCATACAGCACAGAAATAGGCCTTTTGGGCCAACCAATCCTATAAGAAATAGTCTCGACCCGAAACGTCGCCTACTCCTTTTCTCCATAGATGTTGCCTCACCCGCTGAGTTTCTCCAGCATTTTCTGTCTAGTTTTGATTTTTCCAGCATCTGCAGTTCCTTCTTAAACTATACCCGATCAAGTGCCTTTTAAATGTTGTTTTTGTATCTCGCTCAACAACCTCCTCTGGCAGCTCGTTCCATACACCCACCACCCACTTAGTGACAAAAGTTACCCCTCAGCTTCCTAGTAAATCTTGCCCTTCACCATGGATCGCATGCAATCTAACTAAGCGGTGGGTTTTAATGAGAGTTGATTACCACTAATGTACATGGTTTTGGGGCTGACCTTTGGGTAGCTAGCTAAGGAAATGTTTGGGTGCTTATGAGTGACGTTGTGTCTTAAATGCACCTCCATTAAAAAACAAAAATGTTCGTACCAATTACACAACTGATTGGACTGGCACAGCGTTGGAGTTGCTGCTTTACAACACCAGAGATCCGGGTTCGATCCTGACCATGGGTGCTGTCTGTACGAAGTTTGTACGGTCTCCCTGTGACCGCGAGGGTTTTCTCCGGGATTTCCGCTTTTTTCCCCCACATTCCAAAGACGTACATGTTTGTAGGTTAATTGGCTTTGGTAAAATTGTAAATTGCACCTGGCGTGTAGGACGGTGCTTGGTGTATAGGGATCGCTGGTAGGTACGGACTCGGGTCCGAAGGGCCTGTTTCCATGCTGTATCTCCAAATTAAATGAAACTAATTTATAAGATCCTGAGGGGCAACTTTTTCACTCAGAGGGTGATGGGTATATGGAATGAGCTGCCAGTGGAGGTCGTTGAGGCAGGTGCTATAATAGCATTTAAAAGGCACTTGGACACATACATGGATAGGAAAGGTTTAGAGGGATATGGGCCAAACATGGACAAATAGGACACGTTTAGATGGAGAATCTTGGTCGGCATGGGCAAGATGGACCGATGGGCCTGTTTCCCTGCTCTGTGTCTCTACGCAGAGGTAGATAGCACCAGACACTCTAGTTCGGACCTGACTACAGGTGCTGTCTGTGGAGTTTGTACAGATGCTGTAACCTGCGTGGGTTTTCTTTGGGTGCCCCGGTTTCCTCCCACACGCCAAAGATGTACAGGTTTGTAGGTCAATTGGCTGGGTATAAATGTAAAATGTCCCGTGTGTGTGGATAGTTTTAGTGTACGGGGATCGCTGGTGGGCGCAGACCCGGTGGGATGAAGGGCCTGTCGCTGCGCTGAATCCTAAACTAAACTAACAGACTGTGACTCAAACAGTAAAATGATCACTTTGCTGTGGCTGTGCAGGCACGTTAAGATCAACCGCGCAAATAAATATACTTATCTGTTACTCTAGGTAAATCAGACCTTGTAGTGCGTGCCAAAGTGTGTGGTGCAACTTCAGTAGTGCAAAGTCCGTCGGGGTATGGCACTGCGGTTGGCTGAAGTTGGGGTTGTGCTGGGTGTTTCAAGAGTGGACTTACTCATGAAGTATTGGTTGGCCTTGGGCAGGATCTTGGCCATACACCGTTTCCTCACACACCTTATCTGCTGAGCTGTTTGCCTACACGGCGGCCTCTGTGTGCAACTCCAGTTAGCTCAGTGTCTAGATGGGTGACACTGTTTACCTGGTAACTCATGCCAAGTCTGCAACGGAGCATGTTAAAACACAATAAACACAACTCTGCATGAAAGGTTGAATGGTCAGGCACATTCCTGATTAACCCTTTATTGATCAAATGCTACGATTGTTTAGGGAAAATAGTGTGCATTTCCATTTTGCTTTGGTTACAAAGAGCCCCGACCCAGAATGGCACCCATTTAGCCTATGATGAACATTTGATGGCACTGGGCCTGTATTCGCTGGAGTTTAGAAGAATGAAGGAGGGGGGTGGTGGAGCTCATTGAAACATACAGAATAGTGAAAGGCTTGGATAGAGTGGCTTGGATAGAGTGGATGTTTCCACTAAAGGGAGAGTCTAGGACTAGAGGTTGTAGCCTCAGAATTAAAGGATGTTCTTTTCGGAAGGAGATGAGGAAGAATTTCAGAGGGTGGTGAATCTGTGGGATTCTTTGCCACAGACGACTGTGGAGGCAGTCAGTGGATATATATAAGGCAGAGGTAGACAGATTCTTGATTAATGAGGGTGTCAGAGGTTATGGGGTGAAGGCAGGAGAATGGGGTTAGGAGGGAGAGATAGATCGGCCATAATTGAATGGTGGAGTAGACTTGATGGGCCGAATGGCCTAATTCTACTCTTATCACTGATGATCTTATGACATGTCGCAGGTGACGCCTGTGTGGTCGTGAGTAGTTGCCCAAAGAGTCGTACCTTTTTCTGGTCGCCACTGGATTTTCAACATGTTGAAAATTATTGGCCACCTGCTGCGACTATGACGGGTGCTGGCAAGTCGCCGAAAAATTGTGTCAGTGGGACCGGCCGTTACTAATAAAGCAGCAACGGTCTCTGTGTTGAAATGCTTTTCAAAGTAGGGCATTCAGTTTCGGTCACCCTGTTTCAGGACAAATGCATTCAGCTGCAAAGGGTGCAGAAAGCATGAAAGGAATTGTTGCCCGGTTGATTGATGTATCTCTCTGTCACGTTCACTGCCAGCCGTCATTCCTCCTGGATGCTTGGCGGGAGGAGTCTGCAGTGTCGATGCAGACTCGATGCAGACTCGATGCAGCACTCCCACTGGCAGCACCAACACAACTTCAAAGAATTTGTCACGTGCACTCTTCCCCTCTGAAATAGCAAACCAAAAATGAAATCATCATAAAGATAATCACCCGCTGCAAGTTTAATTCTTAAAAATAAACCTAAATGACAAAGGGGTTGGAAGGAACCGCAGTTCTGAAGAAGGGTGGCGACCAGAAACATCACCTATCCATGCCCTACAGAGATGCTGCTCAGTTACTCCAGCACTTTGTCCGTCTAAATTAAAGGAGTGTTGTGTGTTATTATCGTGCTACTCAGTGTCACTTGCTGTTGAGACCATTAATTTTGCAACTGAAAATTGTGTTGTTTTCTTTACGGTGAACACTCGAACCTTGTGTTGGTCCTTCAGAGCCACAGCCCTCTCACTGTCTCTCTGTGTCTCGGTCTCCCTGTCTCTGTCTCCCTCTCCCTCTGTCTGTCTGTCTCCCTGTCTGTCTGTCTCTGTCTCCCTGTCTGTCTCCCTGTCTCCCTGTCTCCCTGCCTGTCTCCCTGTCTCCCTGTCTCCCTGTCTCCCTGTCTCCCTGTCTCCCTGTCTCCCTGTCTCCCTGTCTCCCTGTCTCCCTGTCTCCCTCTCCATGTCTCTCTCTGCCTCTGTCTGTCTCTCTGCCTCTGTCTGTCTCTCTGCCTCTGTCTGTCTCTCTCTCTGTCTGTCTCTCTCTCTGTCTCTCTCTCATGTCTCTCTGCCTCTGTCTGTCTCTCTGCCTCTGTCTGCCTCTCTGCCTCTCTCCATGTCTCTCTCCATGTCTCTGTCTCTGTCTCTCGCTCTCTCTTTCATTAACGGAGCCGTGTTCTTGGGGACTGGGAATGGTTGAAGGGTTTGACTGGCCTGGGCTGAGGGGACAGATAGGGTCTTTGCCAATGGAGAGGTCGGGGTCTGCAAAAAAAGAACATTTTAAATCAAAAGATTTCCGAGCCCCATACAGAACCACCAGCCAGTCAGAAACCCCTTTGTAGGAGCAGGACGTCGCAAGTGTGGGCTCAGTTCCAAGCAGTATGACAAATCTAGGAGGTGTTGAAGTGATATAAAACCGTCATATCCTCTTGTGTATTCTGGATAAAAATACTTCATGCTTGTTGAATTACTTTCATAGATTAAGCAATACTAATTGGTTAGATAATAGCAAACATCCTGCTGAAGGCATGTTAAACATGTTCATTTAGTTCTGATATAACATGTGTTTACATAATGTGAATTAGGTATAATGCGATTGATGAAGTGCGGGCCTCTTTATATTTATTATGCCAGCCAAGTTGGTTATAATGAGATTTCTATTGGAAACTAGAGATTTTGGTTACTTAAATAAAATAGGTTTAAGAAAAAATCTGGAAAACAAACCCAGTATAAATGATGGTGAAACAACTGATTTAAAATCACATTGGAAATTGAGAAGCAAGAAAAAAAGCTGTCTTGGTGGAAAAACAGTCCAGGGTGTTTCCATGTAAATTCCCAGCAATATATAAGCCATCATTAACTCTTAAGAACACAGCCTGTCAGTTTCACCATGATTAGAGTCATAGAGTGATTCATCATGGAAACAGGCTTTTCGGCCCAACTTGCCCACACCGGCCAACATGTCCCAGCTACACTAGCCCCACCTCCCTGCGTTTGGCCCAAATCCCTCCAAACCTGTCCAATCCATGTACCTGTCTAACAGTTGGGATATTCCCAGCCTCAACTACCTCTTCTGCGAGCTTGTTCCATACACCCACCACCCTTTGTGTGAAAAAGTTACCCTTCCGAATCCTATGAAATCTTTTGCCCTTCACCTTAAACCTATGTCTGCTTGTCCTTAATTCACCTACTCTGGGCAAGAGACTCTGAGAGGAATACCCGATCTATTCCTCTCATGATTTTATATACCTCTATAAGATAACCCCTCATCCTCCTGCGCTACAAGGAATAGAGACCCAGCCGACTCAACCTCTCCCTATAGCTCACACCCTCTAGTCTTGGCAACATCCTCATAAATCGTTTCTGTACCCATGGATTAGTCATTGAAATTGACATGAATCGCTTCTATTGATACGTGCAACAATATCTACGAAACACAAAGTTATTTTTCTCTCTGGATTTATGGGAGAAATATAGGTCCTTTATATTTCTCCAAAGGATATATTTCTCTGCAGAAAAAATGTTCCCCATTTTGGGGGGAGTCCAGAACCAGGGGTCACAGTATAAGAATAAGGTGTAGGCCATTTATGTCTGAGATGGGGAAAAACCTTTTCACCCAGAGAGTTGTGAATCTGTGGAATTGTCTGCCGCAGAGGGCAGTGGAGGCCAATTCACTGAATGTTTTCAAGAGAGAGCTAGAATTAGCTCTTAGGGCTAATGGAATCAAGGGATATGGGGGGTGGAGAGCAGGAATGGGGTACTGATTGTGGATGATCATCAGCCATGATCATATTGAATGGCGGTGCTGGGTCGAAGGGCCAAATGGCCTACTCCTGCATCTTTTCTCTGTTTCTATGTTAATATAGATCTGTATTGTCTATAATAAAGACAATTATTGTAGATAATATTTAATCATTAAATATGCCATCTTTAATTATTAATTATCATAGGTATAATTGGATATTATTAATAACATTTATTAATAATTTATTAATTGCAAATAAAGAATTATTAAAATATAGGTCTTCATAATAGCTACCTTTATTTTTATTTCTGCAAGTTAAGGGCCTGTCCCACTTTCACGACCTGATTCACGACCTTTTTTACTCGTGGACATTTTTCATCAGGCTAGAAAAACGCCCCGACCTACTTGATGCCACGAGTACAAACTCGGCAGACGACTAGCATGTGGAGGCCATGAACTACGGTACGACTCTTGGGGCGACTACTCACGACCATACAGGCTTCACCCCGCGACATGTCGCCAGCCTGTCGCCTGTATGGTTGTGACTAGTCTCCTCAGTCGCCCAAAGAGTCGTACCTTGTTCTGATCGCCGCTGGAGTTTCAACATGTTGAACATTTTCGGCGACCCGCAACGACCTATGACGGGTGCCGGCAGTCGCCGAAAACGTTGCGTAAGTGGGACAGGCCCGTTAGGGTGTCTGAAACTCTCCAACTACTCACACCCATTTACGCCCTTGACACAATTGCTTTATAGCACCATGTTCTTGACCACAAGATGTCTTTTGATTGCAACTATTGAGTTCCAGCAGAACTACCGGTATTGGGGTTGGATGTCTCCGCAGAACAGCTGAGATGAAATCGTTTCCCCTCAGTTTGATTATCTTTTACAGTCATAGAATGATACAGTGTGGAAACAGGCCCTTTGGTCCACGCATGTCCCAGCCACGCTAGTCCCACCTGCCTGCGCTTGGTCCATATCCCTCCAAACTTGCCCTATCCATGTACCTGTCTACCTGTTTCTTAAACGATGGGATAGTCCCAGCCTCAACGACCTCCTCTGGCAGCTTGTTCCATGCACCCACATGTAATTTTCTATTACATTTTATTACAGAGCAAAATATGAGAGGGTGGGATAAGGGTGAAGGGAAAGGGGAAAGAGGGGAGGTGAATAGGAAATGGGGGCTTTGGAGTGGGAGATGAAGGTACATGGGACGGAGAGAAATGGTGGGACAAATATGTGCACACCCGGGTGGGAGGGGGAAGAGAAGCGAAGAGTGGGATGGTATTACTAGAAGTTGGGGAATTCATTATTCATAGGTTTGCATTGCAAGCTACCCAAGCAGTATATGAGACGCTGGTCTTTCAGTTTGTGTGAGGCCTCACTCTGGCAGTGGAGGACAATTAACCTTTTCCCGAGTGTTTAATTGTCATATGTCCCACATCGAACAACGAATTTCTTACTTGCAGCAGCCCAGCAGGATATGTAAACATGGTACTCTGTAAAGAATACGGTAATCAAGAGAAAAAAGTGTTCAGTGTGTGTGTATGTATATGCATGTGTAGGAAGGAACTGCAGATGGTGGTTTCAACCGAAGATGGAAACAAAATGCTGGAGTAACTCAGCGGGACAGGCAGCATCTCTGGAGAGAAGGAATGGGTGAAGTTTTGGGTCGAGACCCTTCTTTAGCCTGAAAGTAACGGGTATACACACACACACACACACACACACACACACACACACACACACACACACACACACACACACACACACACACACACACACACACACACACACACACACACACACACACACACACACACACACACACACACATCTCTCTCTCTCTTTCTATATATATATAATATATATATATATATGTGTGTGTGTGTATGTGTATACATCTGTAACTTTCAGTACACACACTGCAAAACTAATGTTGTATGTCGTTCAGAGCTTATTTGGAGTTGTAATGTTTAATAGCCTGATGCTTGCAGGGAAGAAGTGTTCCTGAACGTGGACTTTAAAGTTTTAGTGCTAATATACTAAAATAGTTAATACATCGCAGTGTTAATTTGCTGATTTAGTGTGGCTGAGGGAATGCACCTGTGTTGTGGGCCCGTTTCGCAGGGAGACTATTCTGCCCCGGGGAGCAGATTGTCCTTGCACCTCGTGCCACCTTGACCACATTCATCCACGGCGGCACTTGGCCAGCGCGTCACGTTTGGACAACTCTTGGCTGACCTTCCTGCCCACCCCACTCACTGAGTGGATTTTGCTTTGAACTGTTCGAGAAGTCCAGGTTGTGAGAAACGGGCAGCAATGTGGAACGAAGGCCAAGGTCAGAATTGTGATGTGATTTGACTCAACAGCGGAGCAGTCACGCTGACTCAACCTATTTGTGTCGGAAGGAACTGCAGATGCTGGCTTAAACCGAAGACAGACACACAAAAGCTGGAGTAACTCCGAGTAACACTGAAGAAGGGTCTCGACCCGAAACGTCACCCATTCCTTCTCCCAAGAAATGCTGCCTGTCCCGCTGGGTTCCTCCGTCTTTATGTGTCTATTTCTTTTGTTCCTGTGTCATTCTCAGCAAAACCAATTTTGCTTTCTTTAAATAGTCTGTGACCGTTCTGGAAATCTAACCCTTCATTGACCTGTGATCTGATCCCAGCTCTGCTGGTTCAGGATCCCACGGGATTGTCCCAAATGCCGAGCCCAAACCCAGGTCTGTGTTCTGTGCATGCACTCACGTTAGGATGCTAAGATTTCTTTGGACTATCTTTAATCAGACTTTATCAACCTTTATCTTGCACTGAATGTTGTACCTGTTATCTTTTATCTGTACACTGTGGACGCAAAAAAAGCTTTTTTTTGGGTTGGGTGTGTGTGTATGTGGGGGGTTGGGTGTGTATGTGTGTGGCTGGGTGTGTGTGTGGTTGGGTGTGTGTGTGCATGTGTATGTGGGGGGCTGGGTGTGTGTGTGTGGGGGGCGTTGGGTGTGTGTGTGTGTGTGGGGGTTGGGTTGTGTGTGTGGGGGGAGGTTGTGTGTGTGTGTGTGTGGGGGGGTTGGGTGTGTGGGTTGCGGGGGTTGGGGGGGTTGGGTGTGCGTGTGAGTGGGGGGGTTGGGTGTATGTGGGGGGGGGTTGGTGTGTGTGTGTGGGGGGGCGTTGGGTGTATGTGGGGGGCTGGGTGTGTGTGTGTGGGGGGGGTGTGTGTGTGTGGGGGTTGGGTGTGTGTGGGTGTGTGTGTGTGTGGGGGTTGGGTGTGGGGTGGGGGGTGGGTGTGTGGGTGGGGGGGGGTTGGGTGTGTGGGTGGGGGGGGGGGTGTGGTGTGTGTGGGGGGGTTGGGTGTGTGTGTTGTGTGGGGGGTTGGGTGTGTGTGTGGGTGTGTGTGGGGGGTTGGGTGTGGTGTGTGTGTGGGGGGGGGGTTGGTGTGTATGTGGGGGGTTGGGTGTGTGTGGGGTTGGGTGTGTGTGTTGTGTGTGGTTGGGTGTGTGTGTATGTGGGGGGTGGTGTGTGTGTGGGGGGTTGTGTGTGTGTATGTGGGGGGTTGGGTGTGTGTGGGGGTGTGGGTGTGTGTGTATGTGGGGGGTTGGGTGTGTGTGGGTTGGGTGTGTGTGTGTGGGGGGGTTGGGTGTGTGTGTGTGGGGGGGTTGGGTGTGGGGGGGTGGTGTGGGGGGGGGGTTGGGTGTGGGGGGGTGGGTGTGGGGGGTTTGGGTGTGTGTGTGTGTGTGTGGGGGGGGGGGTTGGGTGTGTGTGTGGGGGGTTGGATGTGTGTGTGGGGGGGGTGGGTGTGTGTGTGTGGGGGGGGGTTGGGTGTGTGTGTGTGTGTGGGGGCGGTTGGGTGTGTGTTGTGTGTGTGTGTGTTGGGTGTGTGGGGGGGGTTGGGTGTGTGTGTGTGTGGGGGCGGTTGGGTGTGTGGGGAGGGGGTTGGGTGTGTGTGTGTGTGGGTGTGTGGGGGGGGTTGGGTGTGTGTGGGTGTGTGGGGGGGTTGGTGTGTGTGTGGTGTGGGGGGTTGGGTGTGTGTGTGGGTGTGTGGGGGGGGTTGGGGTGTGTGTGTGTGTGGGGGCGGTTGGGTGTGTGGGGAGGGGGTTGGGTGTGTGGGTCAGGAATGGATCATACCTGACCATGGCTGCTGTCCGGATGGAGTTTGCACATTCTCACTGTGGCTGTGTTGATTTCTTCTGCGTGCTCCCGGTTTCCTCTCACATTCCAAAGAAGGTTTGTCGGCTCACTGACCTCTGTACATTGTCCTTCGTATGTAGGATAGAACGGGTATGAATGGGTGACCACTGCTTGGCGTGCACTAGGTGCGCTGAAGGGCCGTGTCTCTAAACTGAACTTCAACTAAAGATACAGAGAGGCACTGGGTCTAATGAAGATCTGGAAAGTTATGAGCAGATGACAGAAGATGATGCATAGAACAGCTGCACTACAGGAGATGTGGAGAGGATGTTTTCACTTGTGGGAGAGTCTAGGACCAGAGGCCACAGCCGCAGAATAAAGAACGTACCTTTAGAAATTTGATGAGGAGAAATGTCTTTAGTTATCAAGTGGTGAATCTGGGGTATTCATTCACACAGACAACGGTGGAGGCCAAGTCAATGGATATTTTTATGGTGGAGATTGATAAATTCTTGATGAGTACGGGTGTTAGGGGTTTTATGGGGCGAAGGCAGGAGAAAGGGATTAGGAGGGAGAGATAGATCAGCCATGATTGAATGGCGAAATTGAATTGATGGGCCAAATGACCTAATTATGCTCCTAGAACTTATGATCTTCAGACAATTACATTGCAGACCCAGTGCCGTCAAATGTGCACCATATGTTAACCCACTCATTCCTGGGATCATGCTTGTAAAAAGAAGGCAGGAGAATGGGGTTGTGAGGTCAAAATAGATTAGCCATGATCAAAATGGTGGAGCACACTCGATGGGCCGAATGGCCTAATTCTGCTCCTACGTCTTCTGATCGTATGATAAATGGCCTTGGAGTGTGATCAGGTCGGTCACATCGCCTGTGCTTCCTCTGCCGACATTAATTTCTGCCCAGGGTTATGAGTATCGACCATGTTTAATATTTGATCATGCGGCATTCCTTCCATCCGCAGAACATCAAACAAAGCAAACATCTAGCCTGAGGAGCTGCTCCATGTTGAGCAACTGCGTCAAAACAGAAGGCGTTCAGATCTTGAATTAAAGGCATAATTCAGCATTACGACATTTGCCATTATCCTCCTCAGTATTTATCCTGACGGTATTATTCTGCTGCACATGGCCTTTGGCCACTGCTTTGTGCTGCATGCATCATGCTGATTGATGTCTCCTGTGGGCGTCCTTGTGTATCTCTGATGTGGAATGAGTTCCCTTAAAGCGTTGTTGTGAAGCATTTTAGGACATCGGTGAGACCAAACACAGGCTGGGCGGCGGCTTTGCCATCCGCAATGGCCATTTGCAACTCCATGTTCCGGTCTCTTTTAATTCCCCTTCCCATTCCTGCATCAGCCTTCCGTTATCTGGTTTAGTTTAGAGATACAGCACGGAAACAGGCCCTTCAGCCCATTGCATCCATGCTGACCGTCAATCACTCGTTCACTCTAGTTCCTTGTTATCCCACTTTTTCATCCATGCCCTACACACTAGGGGCAACTTACTGAGGCTAATTAACCTACAAACCCACAATTCTTACAGCGGTGGGCGGGAATCGAGCACCCCAAAGAGACCCATGTGTTTAGTTTAGTTTATATTGACGTACATTGAAAAGCTCTTGTTGTCCAGTCACGGGAAAAGCTATAGACGACAACAATCAAGTGTACAGATAAAGGATTAAGAGCCCAACATTTAATGCAAGTGGTCGCAAGGAGTACATGCAAACTCCGCACAGACAGCACCCGAGGTCAGGATTGAACCTGGCTCTCTGGCACTGTCAGGCTGCGGCTCCACCTGCTGCACCACCGTGCCGCCCTGTCTGTCCTCTGCCTCCTCTACTGCCAGAGTGAAGCCAAATGCAAACCGGAAGAAGAGCTTCTTGTATTCCACCTGGGGTAGTCTACAACCCAAAGGTGTCAACATTGCATGTTCCAATTTTAGATAAACTGCACCCTTTCTGTCCCTTTGGTATCGGTTTGTACCAAGATGCAGTGTAAACCTTTGGGAGCTGGCTATCCAGTTTAATCACACAGTACATGAGTACCATCAAACCACACACAAGTCCAACAGGAGCAAAATATCCGAGTGCAGAATATTGTGTTATAGTGCTACAATTACAAAGAAAAAGTGCAAGGCCGGCAATGGGCAGGTTGGAAGAACAGGACTAGACCCTAACTCGTGAGTGGACCGTTCAGTAGAAAGTGTAGGAAAGAACTGCAGATGCTGGGTTAAATCGAAGGTAGACACAAAATGTAGAGAAATCAATGTTCACACTGCTGGGGTGTAAACTACCCAAGCGAAATATTTGCGCTGGGCCTCACTCTGACAATGGAGGAGGCCCAGGAAAGAATGGTCAGATTGGGAATGGGAGGTTGAGTTGAAGTGCTGAGCCACTTTTATCTATCTTTGTCCCGCCCCCTCCCCGACATCAGTCTGAAGAAGGGTCTCGACCCAAAACGTCACCCATTCCTTCTCTCCGGAAATGCTGCCTGACCCGCTGAGTTACTCTGGCATTTTGTGTCTACCTTCAGCAATGGATTGAAAAAGTTTAGTTTAGTATTGTTTAGAGATACAGAGAAAAGCCCTTTGGCCCACCGAGTCTGCACCGTCCAGCGATCCCTGCATATAAACAATTTACATTTATACCAAGACAATTAACCTACAAACCTGTTGTTCTTTGTGTGGGAGGAAACTGAAGATCTCTGAGAAGACCCACGCAGGTCACGGGGAGAACGTACAAACTCTGTACAGACAGCACCCGTGGTCAGGATGGAACCCGGGTCTCTGGCGCTGTAAGGCAGCAACTCTACCGCTGCGCCACCGTGCCACCTCATTCAGGGGTAGAAAGGATTTGGAGGAATATGTGGGCAGGTGGGGCTAGTGCAGATGGGGCATCTTGACCGGCATGGGCAAGTTGGGCTGAAGGGCCTGTTTCTGTGCTGTTTGACTCTGATTCTATGACTGACAACAGCAGGGAAGAAGCTGTTCCTGAATCTGGTGGTACGTGCTTTCAAGCTCTTGCATCTTTGGCCTAGGGAGAAGGGAGAAGAGGGAATAGCCAGGGTGAAACTGGTCTTTGATGATAATGTGAAGTGTTGATGGTGGAGAGGCCGATCTGTCTGATGTACTCGGCTTTCTCTCTACTTTGACGATGGCTGGAAATCACGCTTCATTAAAGCCAAAATATTCTCAGCACAAAACAGTGGCGCAGCGGTAGAGTTGCTGTCTTACAACGCCAGGGACCCGGGTTCGATCCTGACCATGGGCGCCGTCTATACGGAGTTTGCACGTTCTCCCTGTGACCGTGTGGTTTCCCTCCGGGTGCTCCTGTTTTCTCCCAGATCCCAAAGGGAGGTTTGTAGGTTAATTGGCCCACTGTAAATTCTCCCTGGCGTGCAGGGAATGGATGCAAAAGTGGGATAACATAGAACTAGTGTGAACGGGTGATCGATGGCTGGCATGCACTCGGTGGGCCGAAGGGCCTGTTTCCATGCCGTTTCTCTCACCTAAATTCAACTATACCCATCATACCCATAAACCAATCAAGTAACAAATCAACTTCCTATCTTTGATTCGATTCTCTGGCTAATCAATGTATTTTTCTCATCAAATTAAAAAGCTAAACATTTGCTCCGTTGTAAAATAAATCAGTGTGCAGAGAAGTTAAGTCTTTGTGATCCGAGACCTTTTAATTGTGTGGGGCATAAATAGTGATTTTTGAATCCTGTATCATGTGCTAAGCTGTCCGAAAGTAGGAATATTAAATATGTAAATCTTTGTTAATAGTTACTTCAATTAATTTGTACGTGTTATTGAGGGTCTTTGGCATTTGGACTCGGGATAAATTGCCAGTCTGTACCATATTATAAATGGAGGCTTTATATGCCTTGGTACAGTTTTCCCTGCCTCCTTCCTACAGCATCTCCATCTGCATCTCAAACAGGCCCTGAATCAAAGTGAATTGTTTAGCAGTGCGGGATCATCAAAGGATATTTCTGGTATTGATCAAAGCGGCTCTGCAGAGGAACAGAAGTCTGTGGAAGGAAGGGAATGAAATATCAAAGTGTCACAGTAAACAAAAGTTGCAAAACAAGAGAGTGAAATTCTACATATTTTTGGTTTAGTTTAGAGATACAGCGTGGAAGCATGGCCTTCGGCCCACCGAGTCCGCACCGACCAGTGATCCCCGCACATTAACACTATCACACACACACACACACACACACACACACACACACACACACACACACACACACACACACACACACACACACACACGCGCACACACACACACACACACACACACACACACACGCGCACACACGCGCACACACGCACACACGCACACACGCACACACGCACACACGCACACACGCACACACGCACACACGCACACACACACACGCGCACACACGCACACACGCACACACACACACACACACACACTCACACTCACACTCACACACAGGATAATGTACAGTTACACCAAGCCAATGAACCTACAGACCTGTATGTCTTTGGAGTGTGGGAGGAAACCGGAGATCAGCCATGATCACAATGAATGATGGTGCTGGCTGGAAGGGCCGAATGGCCTGTCCTGCACCTATTTCTATGTTTCTATCCCGGAGAAAACCAACGCATGTCATGAGGAGGACGTACAATGGGTGCAGACAGCATGGTCAGGATCGAACCCGGGTCTCCGTCGCTGTAAGGCAGCAACTCTATCGCTGCGCCACCGTGCCGCCTGTACTCTTCCTGTAAAGAGGCAACGTTGATTAATCGTCTGACTGAATTCAAGGACTTTAAAAACATTTTGAATCAAGTTGTCCGATAACCAGAACACCCAATGGAAGTCTGCTTAGACTTCCATTGGGTGTTCTGGTTAGCTTCCTACATCCCAAAGATGTGCAGGTTTGTATGTTAATTGGCCTCTATAAATTGCTTCTGAGGTCTAAGGAATGGCTGAGAAAGCGGGATAACATAAAACAACACTCCCACACACCAAAGAAGTACACGTTTGTAGGTTAATTGACTTTGGTAAAATGTTGTACATTGTCCCCAGTGTGTAGGGTAATGTTAGTATGTGGGATGTACGGGGTGATCGCTGGTCCACGTGGGCTCAATGAGCCAAAGGGCCTGTTTCCACACTGTATCTCTGAAGTCTAAAGTAAATCAGTGTGAATGGATAATCGATGGTCAGCGTGGCCCGGTGGGCCGAAGGGCCTGTTTCCCTGCTGTATCTCAAAACTCAAACTAAAATTGCAGTGATTCAGAGCTCAGTGGATAACTCATCATCGCCCTCTGGGGGTGTCCTTGCTCATTGCGTCTACTGAATGCTAAACAAGATACAGCTTTGGAATTTTCTAGTTAAGTATTCAATTCAATTCAATTCAATCTTTAATTGTCATTGTGCAGTGTACAGTACAGAGACAACGAAATGCAGTTAGCATTTCCCCAGAAGAGCAAACGTAGAATAATGAACGGTAAAAAATGTATATATGTACAAACAGTATCAGTCGTGCAATTATACTGGGGGAAGGAATGTCCGGGAGGGGTGACTGGCAATCACCGAGGTGCAGAGTTAAGTAGTGTAACAGCCGCAGGGAAGAAGCTGTTCCTGAGCCTGCTGGTCCAGCAACGGAGAGACCTGTAGCGCCTCCCGGATGGGAGGAGGGTAAACAGTCTGTGGCGGGGTGAGACCAGTCCCTGACGATGCTGCGCGCCCTTCACGGACATCGCTTGCCGTGGACAGATTCAATGGAGGGGAGTGAGGAACCGGTGATGCGTTGGGCAGTTTTGTCATATATACAAGTATGCTCAGATACTGGTACAATGAACATCTTGTTTGTTACAACATTACAGGCACATAGACTCAGATAACACACACACATAAATTATACATGCAATTAAACTGCAATTAATTGTGAAAAAAATCAGTGTTCCAAGCTGCTCTCCTTTATAAGGAGAGGCTGCGAGTTTATTCCTTGGAGCGCAGGAGGATGTGGGTTGTTTTTTTAGAGGTGTATAAGATCATGAGGGTAATGGATAGGGTAAATGCACAGAGTCTTTTACCCAGTCGGGGAATCAAGAAGCAGATTTGAGGCGAGAGGGGCAAGTTTTAACATGCACCATAAGATGATTTAAAATAGTAAGTAAGTAAGTTTATTGGCCAAGTATTCACATACAAGGAATTTGCCTTGGTGCTCCGTCCACAAATAACAACATGACATACAGTGACAGTTACGAATAACTCAGAAAACACTAAACATTAATAATAATAAAACATTAATGATAAAACACCATTGATCAAGCATGTTAACCAACAAAATACCAGATCAAAGGGAGGCTACAGATTTGTGGCTGTTGAGTAGAGCAACTACTCGTGGATAAAAACTGTTTTTATGTCTGGCTGTGGCAGCTTTGACAGTCAAGAGTCGCCTTCCAGAGGGAAGTGATTCAAAGAGTTTGTGGCCAGGGTGAGAGGGGTCAGAGATGATCTTGCCCGCTCGCTTCCTGGCCCTTGCAGTGTACAGTTCATCAATGGAGGGAAGGTTGCGGCCAATAACCTTCTCTGCTGATTGGACGATTCGCTGCAGCCTCCAGGTGTCGTGCTTGGTGGCTGAGCCAAACCAGACCATGATGGAGAAGGCGAGGACAGACTCTACGATGGCCGTGTAGAATTGGACCATCATTGCCTGTGGCAGATTGTGCTTCCTCAGCTGCCGCAGGAAGTACATCCTCTGTTGTGCCTTTTTGACTGTGGAGTCGATGGTAGCCCCCCACTTAAGGTCCTTGGAGATGATGGTTCCCAGGAACTTAAAAAACTCCACAGATGTGACTGTGGTGTTGTTGATGGTGAGTGGGGTGAGGGGAGGGGGAGCTCTCCTAAAGTCTACAATCAATTCCACTGTCTTAAGAGCATTGAGCTCTAAGTTGTTGCGATGGCACCAGGACGCCAGCTGTGACACTTCCTGTCTGTAGGCAGATTCCTCCCCATCCTGGATCAGTCCAATCAGGGTTGTGTCGTCTGCAAACTTGAGAAGCTTGACAGAGGTGTCTGTGGAGGTGCAGTCGTTGGTGTAGAGAGAGTAGAGGAGAGGAGAGAGTACGCAGCCTTGCGGTGCTCCTATGCTGAGTGTTTGCGGGTCCGAGATGTGCTTTCCCAGCCTCACATGCTGCTTCCTGTCCGTCAGGAAGTTGGTGATCCACTGACAGGGGTTCAGATACATTCAACTCGGAAAGTTTGGAGTGTAGTAGCTCTGGCACAATGGTGTTGAATGCAGAGCTAACATCAACAAACAGGATCCTTGCATAGGTCCCCTGGCGGTCCAGGTGCTGTAGGATGAAGTGCAGGCCCAGGTTGACTGCATCATCCACAGATCTATTGGCCCGATATGCAAACTGCAAAGGGGTCCAGCTTACACCCCAGCGGTATGAATATAGATTTCTCTAACTTCAAGTCATCCTTGCACCCCCTATCTCTCTCTCTCTCCCCGTCCCACCCCCACCCTAGTCGATGTTCTAGTATTGCTGGTGTCCTGGTGAGATTTATTGTCTTCAGCTCATTTTCACCCAGCCCACAGCCAACACTGGACTGTTTCCGTGATCATCGTTACTTTTTTGCATATCCTTCATTTCTTTTGTTCTAATCTCTCTGAAAAGGCCGTCTATATCTCTCGTTTCCCTCTCCCCCCTCAGTCTGAAGAAGGGTCTCAACCCAAACGTCACCTGTTCCGTCTCTCCAGAGATGCTGCCTGTCCCGCTGAGTTACTCAAGCATTTTGTGTCTATCTTCGGTGTAAACCGGCATCTGCAGTTCATTCCTACATATTTTACTTGAAAGATGGATGGACAACATTTCGGGCCTGGACCATCCGGGATCCTGCTTTTGAACTAATTCACTGAAGAAGTGTCTCGAACTGAAGCAACACCTATCCATGTCCTGCCTCGCTGAGTTACTCCAACACTTTGTGTTCTAAGTAATAATCCAGCACCTGCACTTTCTTGTGGCAGCATAGAACATAGAAGGGCATTGATAGACACAAAAAGCTGGAGTAACTCAGCGGGACAGTGTGCATCACTAGAGAGAAGGAATGGGTGACGTTTCAGATCGAGACCCTTCTTCAGACTGATGTCAGGGGAGTGGACAGTACATGGAAGAGGAAATGTATAGATAAGGAAGTGTAAGGGGTGAAAACAGGACAAAGGGAATGCAGATCAAGGAAAATGTACAATAGATCATTGTTAGTTGGGAGAAGGTAACAATAAAGCAATCAGATAAAATGTAGGCGGAGACTGCATTTAAACTTGGCATCTGCAGTTCCTTCCTACACATAGATCAGCATACCTCAGGATCAGTCCCTTTGGCTCACAATGATTGCAGGGCCATTTTAAGGGAGTTCTAGACAAGATACATGGAACTGCAGGTGCTGGAATCCTGCGTTGAACGCAAAGTGCTGGAGTAACACAGTGGGTCAGGCAGCATCTCTGGAGAACATGGGCAGGAGTCGTTTTCAATTCTAGGTAACCTGCCTACTCGATTATGTTCTTCTTTCCCATCCCTTTCTGTCCCCAAATGATGTCAAGTTAAACTGATCTCTGCCTGCACATCATCCATATCCCTCCATTCCCTGCATGTCCATGTGCCTACCTAAAAGCCTCCTAAATGCCGCTATCATATCTGCATCCATCACCATCCCGACAGCATGTTCATCAGCACATCATGTATAGTATCTACTTAGTGGTAGCACCTAACACACGCTTTTCACTGTACCTCGGTGCACGTGATAAAAACTAAACTGGACTAAACGAGACTAAATGAAACTAAACGTTCCAGGTACTCACCAGCCTCTGTGTAGAAACAAAACTTGCCCTGCAGGTCTCCTTTAAACTTTGTTCTTGTCAAAGCTATTCCCTCTTCTATTTCATCCAGTGAATCACAACAGCTACATGTTCCGCTGGAGATGGCTGAAGATGATGGCGGGACGGCACAGGTGACTCTGCGGCTGTCTGTCTGTCTGTCTGCAGGGCACTTGTCAGAACGCCCCGCACCTCCACACCCGAGTCCTGCACCAAGGGAGTGTGGACTGTTTCAAGGTTGAGTCCGAAGAAAGGTTTTTAAGCAAGGCGGGAGAGAGAAAATGGGGAATTATAGACCAGTTAGCCTGACATCGATGGTGGGGAAGATGCTGGAGTCAATCATAAAAGTTGAAAAAGCGGCACATTTGGGGAGCAGTAACAGGATCAGTCCGAGTCAGCATGGATTTACGAAGGGGAAACCATGCTTGTCTAGTCATCTGGAATTTTTTGAGGAATGAACTAGGAAAATGGACAAGAGAGATCCAGTGGATGTAGTGTAGCTGGACTCAGAAAGCATTCGATAAGGACCCACATAGGAGA
This sequence comes from Okamejei kenojei, assembly GCA_035221665.1. Lineage (NCBI taxonomy): Eukaryota > Metazoa > Chordata > Chondrichthyes > Rajiformes > Rajidae > Okamejei > Okamejei kenojei. Next base: position 5,242,839 of record CM069163.1, on the reverse strand, counting down.
TTAGCGGGCAAAATTAGGGCACATGGTATTGGGGGTAGAATGCTGAAATGGATAGAAAATTGGTTGGCAGACAGGAAACAAAGAGTAGGGATTAACGGGTCCATTTCAGAATGGCAGGTAGTGACTAATGAGATACCTCAAGGCTTGGTGCTGGGACCGCAGGTATTTACAATATATATTAATGATTTAGATGAAGGGATTACATTAACATTAGCAAATTTGCAGATGATACAAAACTGGGTGGCAGTGTGAACTGTGAGGAGGATGCTATGAGAATGCAGGGTGACTTGGACAGGTTGAGTGAATGGGCAGTTGCATGGCAGATGCAGTTTAATGTGGATAAATGTGAGGTTATCCACTTTGGCAGCAAAAACAGGAAGGCAGATTACTATCTAAATGGTGTCAAGCTGGGAAAAGGGGAAGTACAACGGGATCTGAGGGTCATTGTTCATCAGTCAATGAAAGTAAGCATGCAGGTACAGCAGGCAGTGAAGAAAGCGAATGGCATGTTGGCCTTCATAACAAGAGGAGTTGAGTATAGGAGCAAAGAGGTCCTTCTGCAGTTGTGCAAGGCCCTAGTGAGACCACACCTGGAATATTGTGTGCAGTTCTGGTCCCCTAATTCGAGGAAGGACATTCCTGCTATTGAACCAGGGGCCACAGTTTAAGAATAAGGGGTAAGCCATTTAGAACGGAGATGAGGAAACACTTTTTCACACAGAGAGTGGTTAGTCTGTGGAATTCTCTGCCTCGAACAGACGGTGGCGGTTCTCTGGATACTTTCAAGAGAGAGCCAGAGAGGGCTCTTAAAGATAGCGGAGTCAGGGGATATGGGGAGAAGTTTAAGGATAAGGGGGAATTCCTTTAGGACCGAGATGAGGAAAACATTTTTCACACAGAGAGTGGTGAGTCTCTGGAATTCTCTGCCACAGAAGACAGAGGTTTTGGGGTAACGTGAGGGGGAACTTCTTTACTTAGAGGGTGGTGGCTGTGTGGAATCAGCTTCCAGCAGAAGTGGTGGAGGCAGGATCGATTTTAACATTTAAGAGTAAAGTGGATAGGTATATGGACGTGAAGGGAATGGAGGGGTATGGTCTGAGTGCAGGTAGATGGGACTAGGGGAAAACAAATGGTCGGCACTGACTGGAAGGGCCGAGAGGGCCTGTTTCCATGCTGTATTGTTATATGGTTATATGGTAGTTGAGGCCAGTTCATTGGCTATATTTAAGAGGGAGTTAGATGTGGCCCTTGTGGCTAAAGGGATCAGGGGGTATGGAGAGAAGGCAGGTACAGGATACTAAGTTGAATGATCAGCCATGATCATATTGAATGGTGGTGCTGGCTCGAAGGGCTGAATGGCCTCCTCCTGCATTTATTGTTTATTATCCATTCCTTCTCTCCAGAGACGCTGCCTGTCCCGCTGTGTTGCTTCAGCATTTGTGTCTATCTTAGGTTGTTTGAAGGGTTGGATACAGTTCATATCTGGCAAATCCACTCTCAGTCCTCGATTTGTAATTGTCTTCATTTTATCATCCACATGAACTCCACAGATTCACCACCCTCTGACCAAACGAAGTCCTCTGCATCTCCATTCCAAACTACTTCTATGTTATCCCACTTTCGTAACCACATGAGGGGCAATGTGTATTAATATTTTTAAATAGGTGCAGATTGATGTATTTTCTAAAGCAATATCTTTAATCGGACTTTGCTGTACTTTATCTTGCACCAAACATTATTCCCTTTATCCTGTTTCTGTCTACTGTGGACAGCTTGATTGTAATTATGTACAGTCTTTCTACTGACTGGAAAGCCCGCACTAAAAAAGCTTTTTACTTTACCTCGCTACACGTGACAACAAACTAAACTATGGCAGCACAGTGGTGCAGTGATACAATTGCCGCCTCACAGCGCCAGAGCCCCGAGTTCGATCCTGACTCTGGGTGCTGTCCGTACGGTGTTTGCACGGTCTCCCTGTGACTGCGTGGGTTTTCTCCGGGTGTTCCGTTGTCCTTCCACATCCCAAAGACGTGCGGGTTAGTAGGTTCATTGGCCCTCTGTAAATTGCCCCTAGTGTGCAGAGAGTGGATGAGAAGGTGGGACAACATAGAACTAGTGTGAATGGGTGATCGATGGTGGACTGGGTGGGCCAAAGGGTTTGTTTGGATGCTGTATCTCTAAACTAAACAATACCTACCCAGCGTTGTCACTGAATCCCCCATGCCGTGTATGTGTGACTGTTCTGTTGTGGCAGCAATCTTGTCCACTTTAATATTGTCCACTTCTATTCAATCTGTTCCACTTGTACTATTGTCTACTCCACTTGTACAATTTGGGCGGTCACGGTTGCTGACTTACTGCGCTTAAAACCCGGATTCGATCCCGAGTACGGGTGCTGTCTGGTCGTAGTTTGTACGTTCTCCCCGTGACAGCGTTGGTTTTCTCCGGGTGCTCCGGTTCCCCCCCACAATCCAAAGATGTACAGGTCTGTAGGTTAATTGGTTTCCGTTAAAAAAAAAGTACCTTGGCCCTAGTGTGTGCAGGATAGTGCTAGTGTATGGGAATCACTGATCGGCATGCACTCTGTGGCCCGACGGGCCTGTTTCCACACTCTATCTCTGAACTAAATTAAACTAAACATTAAACTGCATAATGTTGTTGAAGAAGGAACTGCAGATGCTGGAGAATCGAGGGTTACACAAAAGGCTGGAGAGACTCAGCGGGTGCAGCAGCATCTAAGGAGCGAAGGAGATAGGCGACGTTTCGGGTCGAGACCCTTCTTCAGACTGGTCAGGGATCAGGGAAACGAGAGATATAGACGGTGATGTGGAGAGATAAAGAACAATGAATGGAAGATATGCAAAAAAGTATCGATGATAAAGGGAACAAGCCATTGTAAGCTGTTTGTGGTGTGAAAATGAGAAGCTGGTGCGACTAGGGTGGGGGAGGGAGATAGAGAGAGAGAGAGAGAGGGAATGCCAGGGCCCGAGGACTGAGGGAGAGGTGGGAAGGGGAGGAGACAGCAAGGGTTAACAGAATTGAGAAAATTCAATGTTCAAGCCCAAAGGATGCAGACTCCCCAAGCGGAATATGAGGTGCTGTTCCTCCAACTTGCGGTGTTGCTCACTCTGGCCGTGGAGGAGGCCCAGGACCGAGAGGTCGGATATGGAATGGGAGGGGGAGTTGAAGTGCTGAGCCACCGGGAGGTCGGGTTGGTTATTGCGGACCGAGCGGAGGTGTTCGGCGAAACGATCGCCAAGGTCTCACCGATATAGATCATCTGGCATCTGGAGCAGCGGATGCAGTAGATGAGGTTGGAGGAGGTGCAGGTGAACCTCTGTCGGACCAGGAAGGACTGCTTGGGTCCCTGAAAGGAGTGGAGGGGGGAGGTGAAGGGACAAGCGTAGCATTTCTTGAGGTTGCAAGGGAAAGTGCCCGGGGAAGGGGTAGAGCGGGAGGGAAGGGAAGAATTGACAAGGGAGTTGCGGAGGGAGCGGTCTTTGCGGAAGGCAGACAGGGGGGGAGATGGGAAGATGTGGCGAGTGGAGGGGTCACGTTGGAGGTGGCGAAACTGGCGGAGGACTATGTGTTGTATTTGCCGGCTGGTGGGGTGAAAGGTATAATTTCTGTTTGCTATTTAGGATTCTAACACATTTGAAAGGTAGCAGTTTCCTTGTCTGCCAACAATTTTATACACTCTATTTATAAATGATGAACAATTTACGGTCTGTGGATGGAAATACCTGGACTGGTGGTAAATGTCTAGCCAAAATTATAGGGTGGAAAATCCTGTGACCTGCTGCTTCTGAAAATTATAAGTAGAAAAATCTCGTCAATCGATGTGGACCGAGCGCAGGCAGGTGGGACTAGCGTAGCTGGGACATTGTTGGCCGGTGTGGGCAGGTTGGGCCGAAGGGCCTGTTTCCACACTGTATCACTCAATGACTCTCTAATCGGGTCAAACAAGAGTAGAAACAAGGAACTGCAGGTGTTGGTTTACAGAAAAAGTCCCAAAGTGCTGGAGCAACTCAGCCGGTCAGGCAGCATCTCTGGAGAACTTGGAGTGGCGACATCTCGGGTCCAGAATCTGAAGAAGAGTCCTGACTCAAAGTGGGCGGCACGGTGGCGCAGCTGCCTTATAGAGCTGCTGCCTTACATCGCCAGAGACCCGGGTTCGATCCTGACTACGGGTGCTGTCTGTACGGAGTTTCTACGATCTTCCTGTTGTCAAACTTTGTTTCTTAAAAGCAGAGAGCAACAAAACTGTTAAAGGTAAAACCTTGGCAATCTTTAATTGATTCATCAGACGGGAGTGGCAAAGATCTACAATGAGCACAAACGTTGCTCAGTGCTTCTCGGGCTCCCACTCACAGAACAGAGGACAGTTAGCACAATTATACATTTTTCTTATCAGTAAAACACTCCTACCAAGTCTGAATATGGCACGACTGAAAGATTATGTAGCCTTTTGCAATATAGGAAAGCTGGGTCAAATCAAGCTCATCCAATGACAAGTTATTACTTATCTCTGGAGCTTCAGCTATTTTTGTCAATCTTGGCATATTTATGGCCTTGAAGAAGCACGTTATTACTGCAGGCTGCCATCTTAATGTCTTTATTGAAAAGACAACCTGTTCTCCACATTGTGTTCCATATAATTTACAATGTCATTCAGACTTGGCACCGAGCCATTTTTTTGTTCTACTAGTCCATGATTTTGTAGAAGAACGTCTCCATTTTAGATTTGACTATTAGATTTGACTATTAGCTCTTTCACTGTGACCACGTGAGTTTTCTCCAGGTGCCCCGGTTTCCTGCCACATCCCAAAGGACTACAGATTTGTAGCTGTTATTGGCTACGCTAAAAATAGTAAAATGTCTCTCGTGTGTAAGATAGTGCTCGTAAACGGGTCGGCGTGGAATCGGTGGGCTGAATGGCCTGTTTCCACACTATCTCTAAAACCAAAAAAAATGAAAACTAAAGATGCTGCCTGACCCGCAGAGTTATCCAGCTCCTTGCATCAGTTCTAAGGTGGCTGGAGAGAGACAATCAGGATTGATTAGACTCTTGTGGGAGGCAATCGAGTGTCAGCATAAGTTGTTCACCATTATAAACCCATTTAATAAACGGATGAATGTGCAAGAAATAGTCAGGAACTTGAACCCTGTGTTTAGCAGCCTTGTCCTAAATTAAACCCTCTAATCAAAGGCGATGTTTTAGAAAAGCAACGTTTTTAATAGAATGGTCCGAATTACTTGTACATAAGTAATTAGTAGTTGAGCTGTTTTATTATAGCTGTACTAGTGCTTCACTAACCCTACTTGTCAGCAGCTGTGCCCAATTCAAAGCATCAAGTGGTTCATTTAAGGAAAAGTCAATGACACTCTATCATGGGATGGATGGGGATTGGATAAGAAAGGTTTACAGGGCAATGGGTCAAACCCGGGCTAATGGGACTGTTTTTGGTTCACATGTGCGAGTTGGGCTGAAGGGCTTGTTTCCGCGCTGTATGATTTCAGGACACTCGATGTGTCCACAGTCAACGATAAACAATGGGCGGCGAAGTAACTCGGCGGTAGAGTTGTTGCCTCACAGCTCCAGAATCCCGGGTGCTGTCTGTACGGAGTTTGCACATTCACCCTGTGACCGCATGGGTTTTCTCCGTGCGCTCCAGATTTATCCCACACTCCAAAGGCTTGAGGGTTTGTAGGTCACTTGGCTTCTGTAAAACAGAATCGAACTAGTGTATGGGTGATTGCTGGCCGGACTCAGTGGGCCAAAGGGGCTGTTTCTACGCTTTTCCCTAAAACTAAAACGAAATAAACTTTATTAAAAAATTGTGTCTGAATGTAGATATATTTTGCCAGGTCAGGGTTAGATATAGACGGGCAAAGAAGGTGGCCATTGGGTCCATATAGTCCACACTAACCATTATTGGCCCATATAGTTCATGCTGACCATTGGGCCCACATACTTCATGCTGAACTTTGATGCCCAAGCTGGGCATCATTGGGATCATAAAGCCCATGCTGTCCATCATTGGGTCCATATAGCCCTTGCTGGACAAAAACAAGGTCTCGTCGGACTGGTCCCTAAGCTCTTTCTCAGTAGCCTTTTAGTTTACAGTACATCAGCTGCTCATCCATTTCACCACCAAGATTCTCCCTCCACCTCTGGTCTAGATGGTGAGTTCCAGCCTCTCACAAACCCCAGTGAGAAATCCTCAAATGGTCCATGTGACTGTTGATGCGTTCCGGGCATGGCACGGCGGTGCAGCGGTAGAGCTGTGGTCTTACAACACTGGAGACTGGGGTTCTACCCTGACTACGGGCGCTGTCTGTACGGAGTTTGTACCTTCTCCCTGTGACCGCGTGGGTTTTCTCCGAGATCTTCGGTTTCCTCCCACACTCCAAAGACGTACAGGCTTGTAGGTTAATTGTCAGAATTTACAAATCTGTAAATTGTCCTTAGTCTGTCGGTAGATCTAGTGATCATTGGTTGGTGTGGACTTGGTGGACCAAAGAGCTTGTTTCCATGCTGTGTCTCTAAATTATAGAACAGTTGAGATAACAACATCGATAAATGGTTCCCCGAGTGTGTACGACACTGTGTAGCTGCCACAAAAAGCTGGAGTAACTCAGCGGGGCAGGCAGCATCTCTGGAGAGAAGGAATGGGCCACATTTCGGGTCGGAACCCTTCTTCAGACCGATGTCAGGGGAGAGGGCCGGACAAAGATAGAATGTAGGCGGAGACAGTAAGACTAGTGGGAGAACTGGGAAGGGGGCAGCGCCTGCAGTTCTTTCCTACGCACTGTGTAGCTGCGGTTGCGTTTGTCCATCGTGATGACATGTGCCTCAACAACAGCAGTCTGTACCAGATTTATTTCCACATGGTGTAATTTTCCTAGTACCAATTGTTTCTATTGCTCCACATTAAAGTTTTATGACTGAAATTTGTTTGCAACGTGTAATTTCCATCGAGGGATCTTTCAGTAATTACCGAGTTGACCTGCCAACAAAAAAAGCTGCATTTCCCAATGTAATTTTGGAAAAGAATAACATTAAATTAAAAATTCCAAATCTGTCTGCTCCAGCATTTATTTTCAGAGCAACCTGATATATTTATCTTCATTCTGCATGAACTTTTATGCACCCAGATTACCCAGTGTTATAATTACCTAATTTTATTTTCTTCCCCAAATGCAGCACATTTGGCTCTGAGCCCAAAGTTACAGGTACAAGCTCATCTCTCGAGGCCACAGCAAGGTCTCAGTTCAGTTCAGTTTAGTTTATTGTCACGTGTACCGAGGAACAGTGAAAAGCTTTTGTTGCGTGCTGACCAGTCAGCGGGAAAACTATACACGATTACAATCGAGCCATTTACAGTGTACAGATACGTGATAAGGGAATAACGTTCAGTGCAAGGTAAAGCCAGCAAAAGTCGATCAAGGATAGTCCGAGGGTCACCAATGAGGTGGAGAGTAGTTCAGCACTGCTCTCTGGTTCAGTTGCCCGATGACAGCTGGGAAGAAACTGTCCCTGAATCTGGAGGTGTGCGTTTTCACACTTCTATGCCTTTTGCCTGATGGGACAGGGGAGAAGAGGGAGTGGCCAGGGTGTGACGTCCTTGATTATGCTTCTGGCCTTGCCGAGGCAGCGTGAGGTATAGATGGAGTCAATGGAAGGGAGGTTGGTTTATGTGATGGTCTGGGCTGCGCTCACAATTCGCTGTAATTTATTGGGGTTTTGGATGGAGCTGTTCCCAAACTGATTTGATAGATTGATCCCAGATCCCATATTTTGGAACTTCACTGAGTCTCCCCTACCTGTGTTTTCCCTTAAATGACAAGAAGTCCAAATTCAATCTGGCAATGTTTATTTTTAAGTTTATAGATACAGCGCGGAAACAGGCCTTTCGACCCGCCGACCAGCGATCACCCGTACACTGGCACTATCCCACACACACGAGAGACAACTTACAACTTTACTGAAACAAATTAACCTACAAACCTGTAAGTCTTTGGAGTGTGGGAGGAAACCGGAGCACCCGGAGGAAATCCACACAGTCACAGGGAGAAGGTGCAAACTCCGCGCAGTCAGCACCTGTGGTCAGGATCGAATCCGGGTCTTTTGCTCTGTAAGGCAGCAAATCTACCGCAGCACCACTGTCCCACTTCAATGTGTGCAGGAAGGAACTGGAGATGCTGGGTCGTATTGCTGTAAGTGAAGAGTGACTAACTGTAAATGGCTGCTACCTTCCTACTTAATTAGGGCAGCATAGTGGTGCAGCAGTGGAGCTGCTGCCTTACAGCGACAGAGACCCAGGTTCAAGCCTGACTGCGGGTGCTGTCTGTTTGGAGTTTGTATGTTCTCCCTGAGACCACATGAGGCTTCCCCCGGACTCTCCAGTTTCCTCCCACACTCCAAAGATGCACAGGTTTGTAGGTTAAATGGATACGGTACAATTGTAAATTGTCCCTAGTGTGTAGGATGGTGCTAGTATACGGACCGTGTGGACTTGATGGGCCAAAGGGCCTGTTTCAACGCTAAATCTCTAAAATCTAGTCTAAACTCCTGCATTAAAATGAAGTACTTTGGGTTGTTGTGGAGTTGTAACTGTTTGGAATGATACAGCTGGATAAACATCCTTCGGCCCATCAAGTCCATGTCGACCATTAACCACCCATTGGTAAATCCTACATTTTTAATCCCATTTCTTATTCTTCCTATGTTCCCATCAGTCCTCCACAGGTTCTACCACTCACATTACTTAACGCATTATTTAATTCAGTTGAGAGACCAGCTTAATGGCACAGTTAAAAGACAGCATCTCCCTCAGTCCTGCCCTAGAGATGTCAGCCTTTGGGTTTCTGCTGAATAATAAGCCTTTATGGTCATTGTACTTAGAAATACAGTGGAATTAGGAGAGCTACTCCTGATCAGTGCAAACAAGACAAATCTAAACAAGACAAAGTCACGTCCAATGCATTTAATGTGTTATTCTGCACTGGGAGAATATTACACTTTAAATTTAGTAAATACTTTAAAGGATTTAAAAAAAGAGGAAATATTAACTGAGTGGTCTGTTTTATAGTGGAATTAATGACAGCATTCTCATGTTGTGTGGATAGTTGAGGAACTTAGAGTTCTACTGGCCCAGGGAAAGAAACTGTTCTTGAGTCTGTTTGTCTGGCTTTTTGACGCACCTGTCCAAAATGAAAGGGGTCTTTGATTATTCTCCTGGCTCTACGGAGGCACCGAGAGCTGGAGATGTCTTCCAGGGAAGGCAGGGGGCAGCCGATGATTTTCTGGGCAGTTTTGATCACTCTCTGCAGCGCTCTCCTGTCTGCTGCTGAGCAGCCGGCACACCACACACGAGGACAGGCTCATCACAACCTCTGGAGTGGGATTTGAACTCAGAGTGTTCCGACTCTGAATTTTACGTATGACACGCTGAGTGAAGGCGACCCTGTAAGCTCACAATGTCAACTGTGAAATGGAGTTTGAGAACAGGGGAGGCACGGTGGCGCAGCAGTAGAATCGCCGCCTCACAGCGCGAGAGACCTGGGTTTGATCCTGACTACGGGTGCTGTCTGTACGGAGCTCGTACGTTCTCTTGTGACATTGTGGGTTTCCTCCCACACTCCAAGGACCTACGGGTCTGCAGGTCAATTGGCTTTTGTAAATCGCCCCCAGTGTGTACAGGCAATAGTTGGTTGGGGTGGGAACATTTTACTGTTCCATGGCAAAATCTGATAAGCCGCCCTCCAATAGATGTGGTTGCGCAGAGAGAGTTGTGGCCTCACAGCGCCAGAGACCCGGGTTCGATCCTGACAACGGATGCTGTCTGTACGGAGTTTGCATGTTCTCCCCGTGACCTGCGTTGGTTTTCTCTGGTGCTCTGGTTTCCTCCTACACTCCAAAGCCGTGCAGGTTTGTAGGTTAATTGACTTCTGTAAATCGACCCTTGTGTTTAGGATAGAGCTAGTGTACGTGGATCGCTGGTCGTTGCACACTCGGTGGGCCGAAGGACCTGTTTCCACGTTGTATCTCTAAACTGAACTCAGTGGGTCAGGGACTTTTTGTGACATCTTTTAGCAATGCTGCCCGACCCGCTGAGTCACTCCAGCATTTTGTGTCTTTTGTAAACCTGCGCCTGCAGTGCCTTACGTCGAAGATGGAAAGATGAAAGCTGCATTAGCAGAGGAGTTCCTGCAGAGGGCACATTTGCTCCAGGTATCAGCGGGTTCAGCGCTAGTTTACAGCATGCACAACTGTGGCATCAGAAGGGAATTCATCGAAGGGAAGGGAAATTGTAAATGTGTTCTTCATCAAACAAATTGGCTCAGGATTAGCAACGCTCTTCATGAAGATTGTTCCCAGGGTCAAGGTTGTCCATCTGTAGTTGATATAAATATCTGGAGTTATGTCTGGAAAAAGGTGACGTTGTTAACCTTAAGATGACAGACCTTGGAGGGGATGGAGGCATTTGTCATACAGTGTTGCTTTGTACCTCACATATATGGAGCATTACATGGGCAGGAATGTGTTTGGGTGGCACGGTGGCGCAGCGGCAGAGGTGTGCGGCAGAGACCTGGGTTCGACCATGACCGTGGGTGCTGTCCGTACGGTGTATATATGTTCTCCCTGTGACCACGTGGGTTTTCTCCGGGTGCACTGGTTTCATCCCACACACCAAAGATAAGATGTACAGGTTTGTAGGTTAATTGGCTTTGGTAAAAATGGTAAAAGTCTATAATGAATATTGTAAGCGGTTCGAGGGGAACACTGACATCTATTCGTGTAACACAGGGGCCGTGAGGAAGGTGGGGAATATTCTATGCCATGAGGAAGCTGGAAGAAGAAATTTAAGTTCACACAAGTTTTGTGTTTGGAGGGAAATAAATACATTTGCAGCAACAGGGAGAAAAGGAGCAAAGAGACACCGCAGATGCTGAAACCTCGAACAAAAAACAAAACCCGTCCAAACTAATTTTTTTTCTTTCAGTCCATTCTCTCCACAGATGCTGCCTGACCCGCTGAGATCCTCCAGCATCTGTCCCCCCCCCCCCCCCCCCCCCCCCCCCCCCCCCACCACTACATTCCTCCCTCTGGTTTCACATTCCGCAACTCTTCAAACCTGTTTCGCACCTTCTGCTCTTATCACTGGCCTTTATTTAAACCAACTGTATATTTAAACGCCCCCCTCACCTACGTCCACCTGTTACCTGCCATGCTTTGTCCTGCCTGTCCCCTTTTCCTGCTTACTTCTCACCCCTCTACAATCAGTCTGAAGAAGGGTCTCGACCAGAAATGTCGCCTGTCCATGTTCTCCAGAGATGCTGCCCGACCCACTGAGTTATTCCCGCACCGTGGGTCCTTTTGTGCATCAGTCAGCGTTTGCAGTTTTGTTTCTACGCCGTGTTTAGTTTTGGTTTAAAGACATAACATGGAAACAGAATCTTCACCCCACCGAGTCCTCGCCGCCGACCATCGGTCACCCGTTCACACGAGTTCCATGCTATTCCACTCTCACATCCACTCCCTACACACTCAGGGCAATTTACAGAGGGGCAATTAAACCACAAACTTTGGGATGTGGGAGGAAACCGGAACACCACACGATCACAGGGAGAAACGTGCAAACTCTACACAGACAGCACACAAGGTCTGGATCAAACCCGGTCTGTGACGCCGTGAGGCATCACCTTTACCCGCTGTGCCACTGTGCCACCCATACACAGGGCACAATTGCACACCACGATTTTTCATTTCCATAGTGAAACACGTGTAGAGTTTTAAAGCCTTTTATAGGTGTATTAGAAGCAAGAAGATAGTTGAGTGGTGACCAGAACTCTGAACAATGCTGCAAGGATGGTCTAATCATTGTACTGTACATCAGGAACCTGTCCCAACTCTTATTTTCGATGCCTCCACCTATCGAACATATCGAAAGACTTTCGTTACTCCCTTTCCACCCATGCCTCTACGTTCAGGGAACTACCAACTAGCAGCCAAGATGTCTCCCTACATCAATGATCCGAAGGCCCTGAGGAGAAAAATTTGCAGCAACACGAGGAAAAAGAGACAAAGAGCAGATACTGAAACCTTGAACAAAAACAAAACTTGTTCTAACTAAAATTTCTTCAGCCATTTCATAGCAAAGAATTGAAGAAGAGTCCTGATTAAAAATGTCATCTGCCCATTCTCTCCAGGGAAGCTGCCTGACCTGCTGAGTTCCTCCAGCATTTTTTCCCCTCCACTCCCCCAACCATCAGCAACCTGTCTAACTCTTATTTTCATTGCCTCAACCTATGGAAGCAAATGTATCCAAAGCCTTTCTGACTACCTATCCACCCAATGCCGATACTTTCAGGGAACTATCAACTAGCAGCAGAGATCTCGCTCCACCAAAGGTCCTTGACGTTTACTCTGTGTATCCCACCAGAAAGTGACTTCACAAACTGCATTACCTCACACTTGTCTAGATTAAATTCCATCTCCCACTGCTCAGCCTAACTTGCCATCTGATCTGTTCTCAGGTATGCCAGGCTAACTCTCTCCACTATCTATTATTGAGCCAATTATAAATTCAACAATCACATCTCATGCCTCAACAGTGCACGTCTTTAAATATGTGTCTCGTGGCCAAAAATAATTGTTTGCAAATTTGGTTGCCTTTATGAAAACATGCAATCTCTACACCCAAACGGCGCCCAAGGTCAGGATTGAACCCAGGTCTTTGGCGTTGCAAGGCTGCAGCTCTATCCACTGCACCACCAAAGAGGAAAGGCAAATTTAATATTGGAAACTGCTAGGAAAACTAACGCCTGTAATCTAACCCACCCAGACACGAAACAAGGAGAGACGCCTCAGCTGCCGGCACAATTACTGCGAGTCTTTATTTAAACCCATTGTTTCTCTTTTCTTCCGCAGGGATTGTCCATCTATTATGTGTCGTCACTGGCTGAGGCTCAACTAGGGACTGCTTGACAAGCAGCGGCAGAATGTACAAGAGGAATGGCCTGATGGCCAATCTGAAGGTCACGCCTGAGGTAACCACTGGATGGTGACGGGCAAGTACACCTTGCTGCCATGTCACATGTTTATCTCCTAACTCAATGGCACCAGAGAATGGCGATTGTGTCCTCTTACTAGAGGTGGATAGACCATCCTCCGATACATGTGTTCTAATCTAAACTTATTTTCTACCTATTACTCCATCACCATGTAACTATTATGTATCGTCATGAGTGTTTTATTGTCATATATCCCTATACACACACACACACACACACACACACACACACACACACACACACACACACACACACAACGTCACACACACGCACTCACACACAACACACACACATGTCACACACACACTCACATGCATGCACACACGCACGTTTCACACACGTACACACACACACGTCTCACACACACACATTTCACACTCATACACACGTCTCACACACACTGCACGTCACACACACACACATCTTACACATACACACATGTTTCACACTCATACACACAGACACACACGACTCACTCTCATACACACACGTCTCATACACACACAAACTCACACACACACTACACACATACATACACACTCACACTCACACACACACACACACATATATATCCACACATACACACACACGTTTCACACGCACACGTCACACACACACGTCACACATACGAACATGTCACCCACACACACATGTCACACACACACACCACATGTGGTTTGCATCCCTGGAAGCTAGCACGCACTCCGTGGAACAAATGGCCTCCGTCTATGTTGCTATATGTATACAATGTCTTGCCATTGAAGACAAGACTTGCTTGTTGATAGTGTGTAGCTCATCTCCGTGACATTCCTGTGACGGATATTTTAACAGCACCATTAACCAAGTTATTTTAGAAGTAACAAATAGGAACCATGTCGTAACCAAGTGTGAAGCAGTCAGTCTGCTGCTGCAAGCACTGACTCTGATGCTCAAGGGCCGAATGCAGAAAAAACACTTTGTTTTTTATTTTTTAATTTTTTTTAAAATAATATTTTTATTATAGAAACAAAATAATAACAAAGTACATTATTTTACAATGATGAAAATACATGATATTAATGATATATTCGTACTGTTAATATTATTTGTATTATTATTGATTATAAATTTTAAGATTATATATTTTATATAATTGAGAATACATGGTACTAGTAATACATTCATAATATTAGTAATATACTCATACTGTTGATAATATTTGTATTGTCTCTAATTTTGAAATGTAGGACCAAATTTTATGTAATTAAAAATACGTAATACTAGTAAAACTTTTATGATATTCATTATATTTTCATACTGTTAATAATATTTGTATTATCATTGATTTTAAATTTAAAATTATATATTTTATATAATTGAAAATACATGATACTAATAATACTTTCATAAAGTTAGTGATATTTATATTCGTACTGATATTAAAAATTTAAGATTATGTGCTTCTATACTTTTTTCTAATTTTTTATAAAAGTATGAAAAGATAGAGAGAAAGAGTGTGAAAAGTTTGATGGAGAATGGAATATTAATCATTAATCCGTCCTTGGAGATATATTCATGATTTATTATATATATTTCTTCATCTATTCAAATATTCAGGTCTCAGTCAAGTCCTCGTGCCGAACCATTATGACCCCGTAAATATTTAATATATGGAGACCAAATCCCTCTGAAGAGATCTAACCTGTCCATTAGGACAAGCCTCAATCTCTCCAGATGAAGTGTCTCCGACATTTCTATGTTCCACATTTTGATTGTTGGGGATGTAGGGCCTTTCCAAAATTTTAATATTAATTTTTTCCCCAATTATTAAACAATAGTCGATAAAAGTTCTTTGGTTCATTGTTATTAGTTGGTCAGTTTCAAGTATTCCAAGTATTATTAACTTTGGATCAGGAGTCAAAGTTATATTGACAACATTCGAAATTATCTTAAATATTTCATTCCAGTCTGAAGAAGGGTCCCAGTGCCAAATGTCACCCATCCTTTTTCTCCAGAGATGCTGCCTTGACCCGGCGAGTTACTCCAGCACTTTGTGCGTCTATCATTGGTATAAACCAGCGTCTGCAGTTCCTTGTTTCTACATTTTGTCTGCAAGGGCAGATGGCTACGAACAAGAAAATAAGTCAATCAGTTATCTTCTGAGAATGTGACTTGCTTGTAGCAATAGTGTCCAAATGTAGACAATAGACAATAGGTGCAGGAGCAGGCCATTTGGCCCTTCGAGCCAGCACCGCCATTCAATGTGATCATGGCTGGTCATCCCCAATCAGTACCCCGTTCCTGCCTTCTCCCCATATCCCCTGACTCCGCTATTTTTAAGAGCCCTATCTCTTAGCATCCAGAGAACCGGCCTCCACCGCCCTCTGAGGAGAGAATTCCACAGACTCACCACTCTCTGTGAGAAAACGTGTTTCCTTGTCTCCGTTCTAAATGGCTTACTCCTTGTTCTTAAACTGTGGCCCCTGGTTCTGGACTCCCCCAACATCGGGAACATGTTTCCTGCCTCTAACGTGTCCAAACCCTTAACAATGTTATGTTTCAATGAGATCTCCTCTCATCCTTCTAAACTCCAGAGTGTACAAGCCCAGCTGCTCCATTCTCTCAGCACGTTATCACCAACGTGCAAATGTGTGCAAACGCCGGCCTCCTCCCATGTGTGTACTAATCCAGCGCGGGCAGCGCTGACTTCAACATCCCGGAATCCTCGGGCCCTTTGCCGAGGGCCGCCAGCGTTGACTCTCCGCCCAGCGCGGCCTGTGGACTTCGGGAGTCGCGGACTCCAGTAGGAGGTGGCCGATTCGGATGTCCAAGCCGCTGAGGATGTCCTCCAGCCCCGACGTTGGACTTCCATCACCACGGCAAGCGGGCCTGAACATCGGGCCGCCCGTAGCGGCGACAGCGGGGGGTTCGGGAGCCCCCCGACACGAATTTTGGAGCCTTCCCTCACAGTGGGAAACTTTGATCCCGCTGTATGGGGATATCTGTGTTAAAGACTACCGTGTTCTGTGCTCTTTATTATTCGTATGGCCGTATGGTGACCACACATTTCATTGTACCAATTGGTACATGTGACAAATAAATGTATCTTGTGTCTTGTTATCCACTGGATAACAACCAGCCGTACCGGTAATCATTGCCCAAATGGTGTTTCTGGTACTTGGCCATGAGAAGAACATTAGTTTATACGTCATAGGAGCAGAATTAGGCCATTCGGCCCATCACGTCTACTCCGCCATTCAACCATGGCTGATCTATCTTTCCCTCTCAACCCCATTCTCCTGCCTTACCCCCCCATGATCTTTGATGCCCTTATAATCTGTCAATCTCTGCCTTAAAAATACCTGATGACTTGGCTTCCACCGCCGTCTGTGGCTAAAGAAATTCATCCTCATCTCCTTTCTAAATCTTGGCAGGACAAATCAAAATAGGACGTACATGGTAAATGGTAGGGAATTGAGGAATGCTGTGGAACAGAGGGATCTAGGAATAACTGTGCATAGTTCCCTGAAGGTGGAATCGCATGTAGATAGGGTGGTGAAGAAAGCCTTTGGTGTGCTGGCCTTTATAAATCAGAGCATTGAATATAGGAGTAGGGAAGTAATGTTAAAATTGTACAAGGCATTGGTAAGACCAATTCTGGAGTATGGTGTACAATTTTGGTCGCCTAGTTATAGGAAGGATGTCAACAAAATAGAGAGAGTACAGAGGAGATTTACTAGAATGTTGCCAGGGTTCCAGCAACTATGTTACAGAGAAAGGTTGAACAAGTTAGGTCTTTATTCTTTGGAGCGCAGAAGGTTAAGGGGGGACTTGATTGAGGTCTTTAAAATGATGAAAGGGATAGACAGAGTTGACGTGGATATGTTTTTCCCATTGACGGTAGGGAAGATTCAAACAAGAGGGCATGACATGAGAATTAAGGGACAGAAGTTTAGGGGTAACGTGAGGGGGAACTTCTTTACTCAGAGGGTGGTGGCTGTGTGGAATGAGCTTCCAGCAGAAGTGGTGGAGGCAGGATCGATTTTAACATTTAAGAGTAAAGTGGATAGGTATATGGACGTGAAGGGAATGGAGGGGTATGGTCTGAGTGCAGGTAGATGGGACTAGGGGAAAACAAATGGTCGGCACGGACTGGAAGGGCAGAGAGGGCCTGTCTCCGTGCTGTAATTGTTATATGGTTATATGGTTATAAAGGAATGTCCGTTTATTCTGAGACTGTGTCCTCTGGTCCTCAACTCTCCCACCAGTGGAAACATCCTCTCCACATCCACTATATCCAGGCCTTTCACCATTCGGTACGTTTCAATGAGGGCCCCGCCTCATCCTTCTAAACTCCAGTGAGTACAGGCCCAGTGCTCACTGGAGTTCAGAAGAATGAGGGGGCATTGACCACACTTACCGAGTGGCCAATGCTTTCAATGATATGGAGCTAAATAATTGTTAAAATTGTATTAGTGGTTAAAATAATTTGAGGTACAGATTAATCATTGATGGCTCAACAGGCTCTGGAAGTTGACTATCCGACACCTGTATTCCTCTGTGCAAGAAAATAGCTAATTCAGCCTCTCGAGCAAACTGTACCACCCATACTGGTTGGAATGTGAAACACATCACCGTAGAGAGTGATGGAAGTGCATAGCATTAAGTATATAGACACAAAAAGCTGGAGTAACTCAGCGGGACAGGCATCTTAAACCATTAAACCAGCATCTGCAGTTCCTTCCTACACTTAGTATTGAGTAGACTGAATAAAGGTGAGATGGGCGGGGAGAGAGGATTATGTCTGCAGGTTTAGACTAGCAAATACAGGAGGCATTACAAAATCACCTAGTGGTCATCCCCAAGAATGTCAATTGAAGTGCAAAATCTTAGGGATTGTAACATCCAGCCCTACTAATCAATCTGCAGGTTTAGACTTGCAAATGCAGGCGGCTTAGGTTGTGCATAAACACCAGCCTGCACTGGTTGGGCAGAATCGCCGGTTTCTAAGTTGTGCATCCAGTGCAATCCATCATCTTGTTCAACCTTGACTGGCTTTATCTTGCACTAGACGTTATTCACATTATCCCCCTCATCTTGTTTCTTCTTCTCCTTCTCTCGTGTGGCGTGCACAGCCTAAAGTTGTTGGACAACTTGTTCTATCTGATCTTCCGTTTGTGCACGTCGAGTTGATTGCATTAGTCGAAACAGGGCGGACCACGTGAAGGTTGCAATCTCCCACCACTATCATGTATCTATTCACTGTGATTGGCTCGATTGTAATCATGTACTGTCTTTCCACTGGTCGGTTAGCACGCAACAAAAGCTTTTCACTGTACCTCGGTACACGTGACAAGGAATTAAACCTATGCTTGAAGAAGGATCAGAACTTGAAATGTTCCCCTCCACAGATGCTGCCTGACCCTTTAAATTCCTCCAGCATTCTGTGTGTTTAGCTGGCGATTCCAACACCTGCAGTCTCTTGTGTCTCCATTCTTGTTTTCTTACAGTTTAGACAAAGGGCCTTCAGACTGAAATAGTGGCTCCATTCATCTTTCCACAGATGCTGTCTGCCCTGCAGTATTTTCTGTTTGTAGTTTAGCTTAGAGATACAGCATGGACACAGGCCCTTCAGCCCTTTGAGTCCCCGCCGACCAGTAATCACCTGCTCACACGAGTTCTATGTTATCCCACTTTCCGATCCACTTCCTACAAACAGGAACATTTACCGAGGGCAAACCCGCGCTTCTTTGGGATGTGGGAGGAAACCAGAGCACCCGGAGGAAACCCACGCGGTCATGGGGAGAACGTGCAAACTCCGCACAGACAGGCACTGAGGTTGGGATGGAACCCGGGTCTCTGGCTCTGTTTTAATTCTCCACCTTGGTGTATTTGTGTTACAACAGCTCAACGGTAGAGCTACTGACTATGGGTGCTATCTGTGCGGAGTTTGTACGTTCTCCCCGTGACCCTCGTGGGTTTTCTCCGGGTGTTCTGGTTTCCTCCCACACTCCAAAGACGTACAGGTTAATTGGCTTGGCATAAATGTAAATTGCCCCTAATGTGTGTAGGGTAGTTTTAATGTGCGGATATCGCTGGTCGGCACGGACTCGGTGGGCCGAAGGGCCTGTTTCTGCGCTGTACCTCTAACCTATACTAAACTGTCTGTTTGCGGCAGTCAAGTCAAGTTTTATTCATAAAGTGCAAGTGAAATTAATTTGCCAGCAGCGATACAATAAATAAAGAACACACTAAACACAATAAAAAATTTAATTCAAACATCCACCACAGCATTCATCACTGTGGTGGAAGGCACAGAATTTGGCCAGACCTCCTCCATTTTCCCCCGTGGTCAGGACCTCGACCCTCCGCAGTGGCCGCTGCGGGAGTCCAGATGTTCTGACAAGGTAAAGTCCAGGTAAGTCCTGAATCGGTGCCTCCCCACCGGAGACCGCGGCTTCAAGTTGGTGTAGGCCGCAGGCCGGCGGTCGAAGATCTAAAGTCCCCGCTGTGCCACAGCAAGAAGCACCGCAGACTGCAGGGCCGGCGGTCGGAGCTCCTCTCCAGGGATCCCCGGCGAGGGACCCCGCCCACGGTAGACGTTGGCCGCGGGCCGATGGTCGGAGGTCTTCTCCTCCTGGGTCCCCAACGAGGGATTCCAGGCCCTGAACGCTGCGTCAGCAGGAGCTCTGCAGACCACGGCTTCAGGCTGCCATGGGCCAGCAAACGAAGCGCTCCCCTCCGGCGACCCTCCGCGCTCCCCTCGCCAGCTCCACGATGAAAGAGTCCTCGCTGCGCCCGCAGTTGAAGCCCCGGGCACGTCTCCGGGAAAGGCCGCACCGATCCTTGATGTTAGGCCACGGGGGAGGTGACATGGAAAAAATCGCCGCTCTGTGGAGGAGGCGACCAAAGCGGTTTCCCCCTCACCCCCCCACACCACCCCCCACACAAGACACACGGAGAAACATTAAAAACACACATTGGGACACACTAAAAAATTAAAAAAGTAGAAAAAACTAACGCTGCTGGCAGGGCTGCCGGCTCGCAGTGCCCCCACCGACCAACAGAGAAGCATTACTGGTGGACGGCATCAGTGGTGTCTCTGATGACAATGCCGTGTAGCATCAGTAATATTAGCAGTGGTGAGAACTCCTCCTCTGCCTTTGTTTCCACTGAGAAGGAGTCGAGGAAGCAAGTACGGCGGGCTGGAGGGTCAGAGACTCAAAGATGATGGTGAGGTGGGGTTACCACAAACCAGTACAAACAGTGTGTGAGAGGGAAGCAGAACACGTGGAGATTACTAATAAGAGACAAGAGACGGCGACACGGTGGCGCAGCGGTAGAGTTGCTGCCTCACAGCGCCAGAGACCCGGGTTCCATCCTGACCACGAGCGCTGTCTGTACGGAGTTTGCACGCTCTCTCTGCGACAGCACGGGTTTTCTCCAGGTGCTCCGGTTTCCTCCCACGCTCCAAAGACGTACAGGTTTGTAGGTTAATCGGCTTGGTGTAATTGAAAATTGTAAGTGTCTGCGGGATAGTGTTAATGTGCGGGGATCACTGGTCGGCGCGGACCCGGTGGGCCGTAGGGCCTGCTTCTGCGCCGTATCTCTAAACTGAAAACTAAAGATGGATGGTAAAATCCAGCAAGCTGAGGAAAGCTGGGGATGGAAATGGCAAGAGAGAGGATTGCCGCTGTGGGATGCGGGAGAAGGTGTGAGAACACTACTGCAGACTTTCAATCACCTCTGCTAATCATGTCATTCGGGAGTGAGCAATGAACCTATTGACTGAGTCTGGCTCTGGAATTTGGCGCCGCTATCACGAGCCCTCCATGTGCGGTCATTGTTGAGAACCGGTCTTCCAGTAAATGAACTTGTTCACCACAGTATGGAATGTCACTGTCGGGAAGAGTACTATCCCTCATGTACACATCCGATGCCAGGAGTACATATAACACTGGCCCCACATCAGACCTCAGCTTCACGTTCCATGGGCCACCTCTTCATGCCCTGGTGTGATTTTTCCTTATTGCTGGAACAGCAATCCTTTTTGTGTTTCTCATCAAAAGTGTCCAACTTACTGACAGTCTGCGATGAATTACGGTCTTGCTTGCATGAGAATTTGCCCACCGGGAAACGGGCCAAGCTTTCCCAATCTTTACTCGCGCTTGCACCGAAATAGAAGTTTTCATTCCATCAGCCTGGATTGCAACTCCAAAGCTATCCCAGAGGTGAAGGGAGGATGGTAACCCCTGCTTTCCCCCTCTGTCCATCCCTCCCCATTCCCAGTTCTCCGACAAGTCGTACTGTCTCTGACTACAGTTTATCTGTTTGCTTTGTCGTTACCTTCTCCCAGCTAACAAAGATCTATTCTACATTTTCCTTGATCTCCATTCCCTTTGTCCTGGTTTCACACCTTACACTTCTTTATCTATGTACCTCCCTCTCCCCTGACAACAATCTGAAGAAGGGTCTCGACCCGAAACGTCACCCATGCCTTCTCTCCCACCGAGTCCGCGCCGACCAGCGATCCCTGAACACTAACGCTATCCTACACACACTAGGGACAATTTACATTTTACACCAAGCCAGTTAACCTACAAACCTGGACGTCTTTGGAGTGCGGGAGGAAAACCCACGCAGTCGCGGGAGAATGTACAAACTCCGTACAGACAGCACCTTTAGTCAGGATCGAACCCGGGTCTCCGGCGCTGTAAGGCAGCAACTCTACCGCTTTGTCACTGTACCCACCTGCTAACTCTTGCACGATCCCTGCACGATGATGCCTGGATCACCCCGGATTGCTCCAGCTTGCAACCCATTGAGGTAATATTCTGTCTTCCGGTTTCTCTGAAGGTAGTGCATGACTTCACGCTTTCCCCATGTTAAAACACTATTTGCCAGGTTTTTTTCCCAGTCGCTCACTCTATCTACATCCCATTGCAGAAACACAGAGGTCTAAACACAGCATGTCATTCCGCTTACTTCCCTTATTGTGAGTAAACTTGTTACCCTCACAATACATCCCCTCCTCTCGGTCGTTGATGTAAATACTAAACCCTCACCCTATCTGTTTCTGATTTGTCCCACATTTATTATTCTACGCACATTTAAATAATCTAAAGGGTTGGCTCTTTCTTTGCTCTGGGGATTGATCCTTCATCTCTGACCGCCAACGCTTAAGATGATTATCTGGACTTACATTTCTGAGACTCAGTTTTATGCCTGAACTACCATAATTGTCTTGAGGGTCATTTCTCTACTGTTAGGGGCTTGCAGAATAAAGGGACATGGGGAGAAGGCAGGCACGGGTTACTGATTGTGGATGATCAGCCATGATCACAATGAATGGCGGTGCAGGCTCGAAGGGCCAAATGGCCTCCTCCTGCACCTATTTTCTATGTTTAGATATTGAACTTTAGTTTAGTTTAGTTCAGAGATACAACGCAGAAACAGGCCCTTCGACCCACCGAGTCCGTGCTGACCAGCGATCCCCGCGCATAAACACTATCCACACACACTCAGGACAATTTTACACTTACACCAAGCCAATTAACCACAAACCTGCACGTCTTTGGATGTGGGAGGAAACCAAAGATCTCTGAGAAAACCCACGCGGTCACGGGGAGAATTTAGAAACTCTGTACAGACAGCACCTGTAGTCGGGATCGAACCCGGGTCTCTGGCGCTGCAAGCGCTGTAAGGCAGCAACTCTCCTGCTGCGCCACTTTGCCGCCCTGTACGACAAATGCCAAATCCTGTAAATGACTTCAATCTTTGAGACTCCTTGTTCCACAGACCCTGAGGCGTCCCAGGCACACTCACCGTCATCTATTCATGTTCTCCTGAAATGCTCCCTGACCGGCTGAGTTACTCCAACACTTTGTGTCTTCTTTGTAAATCAGCATCTGCAGTTCCGTGTGTGTCCTCTGTAACTGTGTGGCTCGCTATGTCTCTCTCTCTGGCTCTCCATGGCTCAATGATATTGTGGCCTTATGACATTATGAGGCTGTGACTCCATGTGTAGATCATGAACTGTAAAGCCCTTTGGCAAGTTCTGGGGTGCCCCTGCAATAAGATAGTGCCTTCTAAAACCATTTTACTCACTGTCATGTTTCTTACCGTAGAACCAAACTTGTTTGTGTTAGATCTCTTCTACATCCCATGAGAAATATTTTACGTTTTGGTTGGCTTGTTGTAAATGTAGGTATATATAAAGTGTCTGAGTTCCTAGCCTAATATTGCGAATGCTATCATTGCCACAGAGACTGCTCTAAGACCAGGTAGAAGGTCATCTAGGGGTTTCAGTGCATGAGATGGATACAGATTAGACGTGGTTAGTGCATGCGATCGTTACCTGATTGTTACTTCTCTTGGTGTTAATGGTGGAAAGATTTGTGCTTAAAGAACCATTGAATGTGCAGAGAGAGAGAGAGAGATATGGAGAGAAATTAATCCACAGTTTCTGAACCCGCCATGTAGTTGTGACTGCACGCAGAACTTCTCAAATTAACCTCGCTAGAAAATGACATACTTATTGCATGGGTGACGTTTCGGATCGGGTCCCTTCTCCAGACACGTCGTACCTGATCTGATGGGCTAAATGCCAAATGTAGTTTTTCACTGTATCTTGGTACATGTGATAATAATAAACCTAAACCTAACGTATTAACTCTTTGCAAACGTATTTTGTAAGAAAATGATCACGGGGAGTTGAGTTGTATTTAAATGTTCTTCCTTATTCTCTACAGGCCAGCAGCAGTTCGGACTCTCTCGATGGGCAATATTCAGATTATGCTATGAAAAGTTATGACGCAGTTGTATTTGACGTATTGAAAGTTACTCCAGAGGAATTTGCTGTAAGTAGACGTGTTGAATTATGTGGTACCATGAATAATTTTATATAATACTAGACCAAGTGGGACCCGTTGGGTCCTGTCCATCAACGCGGGGGAGGGGGGGGGGGGGGAGGGGGGCGGGCTGTGGCATCACTTGATATTATATTAGTATTATTCATTCGCTCGTTTTAGGGAGGGCAGAGAGAGAGAGAGAGGGGAGGCAGAGTGAGGGGGACAGGGAGACGGGGGGCAGAGAATAGGAGGGCAGAGGGAGGGAGGGTTGAGTGAAAAGACCTGACCCAACCCGAGGACGCAACCCAAGGACCTGACTCGAGGACCTGACAGCTTGGTCCCATCCCCTCAACGCGGGCAGAAAGAGGGTGATGTGGACTCGGCGAGCGGGGGGGCAGGTGAGCTGGGCGGGCCCTAATTGCTCGTTCTTTTTGCGTCTTTTGGAGCGAGGGGCGCGCAGAGTCTTGAATAACGGGGGTGGAGGAGGGAGAGGTCGGGGTGACGGTGACATCACTCGCAGGGCGAGGACGAAGGGCACGCAGACCCATTGTGATGTCATCAGTGAAAGACAGTCATTTTGAAATTCAAAGTTTTGTCAGATTTTTGAACATTTTCAGTAATAACTCGAAATTTTAAGGTAAGGCGATCACGGGAAAAATCTCTACCGGAATATGTAAAGATTTTACCGTTAGCGCATCGTTTTTTTTCGAGAAGATGTGATTACACACTCACACACACACACACACACACACACACACACACACACACACACACACACACACACACACACACACACACACACACACACACACATCCAAGATCAGACTTGTAAGTATATAGATATATAGAAGTATCTAAAATTATCAGAGGCATAAATAGGGTAGACAGTCAGAACTCTTTTTCCACGATGGAAATGTTAGAGACTAGAAGGCATAGGACAGTATGGCGTGCAGCGGTCGAGGTGCTGCCTTGCAGCGCAGGAGACACGAGTTCGATCCTGATTACAAGTGCTGCCTGTATGGAGTTTGTACGTTCTCCCCATGTCCTGTGTGGGTTTTCCCCGGGAGCTACAGTTTCATCCCCCACTGCAAAGCTTACTCCAAATGTTTGTAGGCTAATTGGCTTGGTAAAATAGTAAATCGTCCCTAGTATGTAGGATAGTATTAGTGTATAGGTCAACTCGGACTCGGTAGGCCAAAGGCACTGTTTCCACGCTGTATCTCTAAACTAAAATTTAAAGCTGTGGGCAAATATTAAAGTAATGTGTGCTTTTGGACAGGCCCATGGATATGGAGTTAACGAAGAAACTGCAGATGCTGGAGAATCGAGGGTTACACAAAAAGCTGGAGAAACTCAGCGGGTGCAGCAGCATCTAAGGAGCGAAAGAGATAGGCGACGTTTCGGGTCGAGACCCTTCTTCAGACTCCAGTCTGAAGAAGGGTCACGACCCGAAACGTCGCCTATCTCCTTCGCTCCTTAGATGCTGCTGCACCCGCTGAGTTTCTCCAGCTTTTTGTGTAACCCATGGATATGGATATGCTGGGAATGGAGGGACATGGATTACGTGCAGGCAGAGGAGTTTATTTTACCATTGTGGTTTAGCACAGACGTTGAGGGCCAAAGGGCCTGTTCCTGTGCTGTACTGTTCTATGTTTTATGTAATATTCCTGCTCCAAATCCAGCTCTGCACAGAATGAGCCAGCACTGCTGCTGCTCATAATACAGGGAGAACACAGACGGCAACCAAGTCAGGATCGGACCCCGGGTCTCTGGCGCTGCGTGGCAGCAGCTCAACCAGCTGCACCAGTTCAGTGTAGCTAATGTCACATGTACTGTGGTTCGGTGAAAAGCTTTTGTTGCATGCTAACCAGTCAGTGGAGAGACAATACATGATTACAATCGAGCCATGGATTGTATGGATATATGATAAGGGAATAAGGTTTAGTGTAAGGTACAGCCAGTAAAATCTGATCAAAGATGGTCCGAGGGTCACCAATGAGGTAGATGGTAGCGGAGTCAAGGGATATGGGAGGAAGGCAGAAACGGGGTACTGATTGTGATCACAGTGAATGGCGGTGCTGGCTCGAAGGGCTGAATGGTCTACTCCTGCACCTATAGTCTATTGTCTATTCAGGACTGCTCTCTAGTTGAGACTGTGTCACTCCCTCGGTTAGTTAGGGAGACAATTTACGTAGAAGATCTTGGTCCCATAAGTTCTTCATTGACTGACTGCATGACTGTGGCTCAATTAACTTAACTCTCACCCCCGGAACTGAATGGTTCTGGGTTTCATGTTCCACCTGAGGGACTTGAGCACAAAAATCTGGAGTGCTGTTTGGGCCACCATCTACGGGGTGGGAAGCATTGAACCTCTCCCTCCGATGATCATCTTTCTCAAAGAGTTATCCAGTCTTGTGTCCAATGCTTGTTTCACTATCACATCACTATAGTCAATTACAGAGCAGCAATGTTAGAACATTTTGAGATTTAAAAAATCAAGTCTGCAATTTATCCCATCAGATAAAGCACAAAAAGAAGTTTAATTTGACACCTAATTCACTTCCATATCTTCAGTATTAAAAAAGTTATCGCCACTTTCATACTCGGCCATTTTCATTGATTTAACACAAAAGCTGTGATCTAGGACAGTCAAAAGCCCATAACTTTCTTAAAAATTAAGAGAACTGAATGAAATGTTCAGTTATTATAGATTGAAGCATTCTGAAACAAGTATAAACATCTTACTTGGATGACCTGAAATTAAAGCATATAATTAGTTAATTACCTAATTGTAGCTAATTACAAAATTGATCGTTGTGACGGAAATAGTAATAAACACCCAGACTGCCTTGAAAATTCAAAAATGTGATATTCTCAAGATCAGAACTTTAATATTATTGTATTATATGCTGTGAGTCCGTAACAGACTCACAGCATATAATACATAATAAATAAATAAATAAATTACAATTTCTAGCAATAGACCAAGTCTTTATGGAGAAGATCAGTTGCTAGCTGGTACATTGGCATATCATAATCAGTAGCTTCATCATACTCCTCAGATTGTAACCAATAAGCAACTCTGTACTCCTTGTTTTTCCTCAACTTTTCAATTTTGGCATTGTAAACTACAAGTTTTTACTCTCCAAACCACACATGACATGCCTTTCTGCCCTCTACTTTCCCATTAACAATGTCCTGTAGATTCCATTTCTTAAGAAAAGATATTTTTTAAATAGCCTAAGTATCCAAATAACCAACTAATCCCATTCACACGGGAATTCACAATATAACATGATTTCTAAATCTCACTGCAATGAGTTTATATGCCAGATGGAAGGAATTTAATGTTTAATTCCCATAAATTTACCCAGAAACATCCTCTCAAAATATAATCAAAATTATTGTTTTGTGCACAATACATGTGTCTCAAACTGTTGTGAATATTTAGTTTAAAAATAATTCACGGCTTATGACATGACTGTCCAAAAAAATGGCCATTTTAATCATCTTGCTTCTGGAACTCGATCGATTGGAACGTTGCGGTTGCGATGAATTTGAACATATCGGCCGGAAAAACACTGCCGGTTCGTATGAGGCCCAAATAACATTTTCGCAACGTAAAATTAGATTAAAGCCATCCCAAGAAGCAAGATTATATATAAAATAAACGAATTACCTGGTGTTTTGTCCCGTTCTTGTGATCCGTCACGTTGTAGGCGTTAGAAGTCGCTTTTTATTTTAATCCAAATATTAAATTGTCCAGCGAAATTATTTTTTAATATACCGCGAACGGGAGTCCGATCGATTTTTCATCAGCAGCTAGCAGCCTGAGGAAGTCCACCTCCGACAGGCAGTACAAAACGGCATTTTAATCCCCCCCCCCCCCCCCCCCCCCCCCCCCCCCCACAAAGGCGCACACGGCCAGTGGCAGAACTGCAGCACCGTTCGCTGCAGATAGGTAAGTACTGAAACGTCGCCAATTCCTTCTCTCCGTAGATGCTGCCTCACCCGCTGAGTTACTCCAGCATATTGTGTCTACCTTCGATTTACCAGCATCTGCAGTTCTTTCTTAAACATTCAGACTATCTTCAATCAGACTTTACTGGACTTTATCTTGCTCTAACGTTATTCCTTTTATCATGTGTGGTCTGGTTAGGCTGGAGAGCCTGTTTCCCCACTGTAAGACTATGATTCTTTGAATCTGTACACTGTGGACAGCTCGATTGTAATCATGTATTGTCTTTCCTCTGACTGGTTAGCACGCAACAAAAGCTTTACACTGTACCTCAGCACATACAATACAATACAATACAGTTTATTGTCATTTGAACCTCATTGAGGTTCAAACGAAATTTGGTTTCTGCAGTCGTACAAACAAGAAACGAACCCAGACACAACACAATTTACACAAACATCCCTCACAGCAAATCTCCTCCTCACTGTGATGGAAGGCAAAGTCTTATCTCTCCCCTGCGCTCCCCATTCTCCTCCCGATGTCAAAGTCAAAGCCCCCGGCGGGCGATGGTAAATAGGTCCCGCGGGGCGATGCAAGGCCACGCTCCGGATCTTGATGTTGGAGCCCCCGCCGGGCACTGTAAGGCCCCGCTCCAGGTCATTTTCAATCCCGCAACTCGGGCGGGAGAAGTTGCCGCCGCGGGAGCTCCGAAAAGCGGTCTCCCACCAGGGACCCGCGAGCTCCCGGTGTTTCCGTCCACCGGCCTGCAGCTGGAGCTTCCGCATCTACGGGGTCGGGCAGCAGCAGCGCGCCACCACAGCTCCCCACACTCCGAAGCCGGCCAGCCCCACCATGGTGAGTCGTCCGCAGCTCCGCGACTGGAGCCCCAGGTCGTTCTGGTCGGAGGCCGCTCCACGGTGCTAGGCCCCAACGACAACGGAGACCCGACAGTGAAAAGGTCGGGTCCTCCGTACAGGGAAAATATTTTTTAAATATTTTTGGATCAGAACCCTTCTTCAGACTGACAAAGTATAAGCTCGTTTTCCACTGTGTGCCCGGTAAACTTCAGCAAACTCTAATTTAGCAGCCATGTTTCCTACATTGCAACAAGGCTGTACTTCAACATGAAGACAGACACAAAAAGCTGGAGTAACAGCGGGACAGGCAGCATCTCTGGAGAGAAGGAATGGGTGATGTTTCCGGTCGAGACCCTTCTTCAGACTGGTCAGGGATAAGGGAAATGAGAGATATAGACGGTGATGTGGAGAGATAAAGAACAATGAATGAAAAATATGCAAAAAGGTAACGATGATAAAGGAAACATGCCATTGTTAGCTGTTTGTAGGGTGAAAATGAGAAGCTGGTGCGACTTGGGTGGGGGGAGGGTTAGAGAGAGAGAGGGAATGCCGTGGTGACCTGAAGTGAGAGAAATCAATATTGATACCACTGGGCTGTAAGCTGCCCAAGCAAAATATGAGATGCTGTTCCTCCAATTTGCATTTAGTCTCATTCTGACAATGGAGGAGGCCCAGGACAGAAATGTCTGTGGGAATGGGAAGGAGAATTAAAGTGTCCAGCAACCGGAAGATCAGGTTGGTTCAGGCGGGCTGAGCGAAGGTGTTCCGCGAATCGATCGTCCAGTCTGTGTTTGGTCTCGCCGATGTATAAGAGTCCACATCTTGAACAACGGATACAGTAGATGAGGTTGGAGGAGGTGCAAGTGAACCTCTGCCTAACCTGAAAAGACTGTCGGGGTTCCTGGACAGATTTGAGGGAGGAGGTATTGCGACAGGTGTATTTTCTTCTGTGGTTGCAGGGGAAGTAACTGGGGAGGGGGTGGTTTGGGTGGGAAGGGATGAGTTAACCAGGGTGTTGCGGAGGGAACGGTCTCTGCGGAAGGCTGAAAGGGGCAGAGTTGGGAAAATGTGGCTAGTGGTGGCATCCCGTTGGAAATGGCGGAAATTTCAGAGGATTATGTGTTGTATGGGGCTGATGGGGTGGAAGGTAAGGACTAGGAGGGACTCTGTCTCTGTTGCGACTCGGGGGAGGGGGAGCAAGGACGGAGCTGCGGGGTTCCGAGGAGACACGAGTGAGGGCCTCATCTGTGATGGGAGAGGGGAACCCCCGTTCCCTAAAGAATGAGGACATCTCAATGTTCTAGTATGGAACACCTCATCTTAGGCGTAGATGCGGAGTAGATGGCGGAATTGGGAGTAGGGGATAGAGTTTTTTCAGGAAGCTGGGTGGGAGGAAGTGTAGTCGAGATAGTTGTGGGGAGTCAGTGGGTTTGTAATTGTCGTCAGTCAATAGTCTATTTACTGTGAAGGAGACTGTGAGATCAAGAAAGGGAAGGGAGATGTCGGAGATGGTCCAAGTAAATTTGAGTGCAGGATGAAAATTGGTGGTGAAGTTGATGAAGTCAGTGAGTTCTGCATGGGTGCAGGAGGTAGCACTGATGCAGTCATCAATGTAACAGAGATAGAGTTCGGGGATAGGGCCAGTGTACGCCTGGAACAGGGATTGTTCAACGTACCCTACAAAGAGGCCGGCAGAGCTGGGGCCCATGTGGGTGGCCATAGCTACGCCTTGGACTTGGAGGAAGTGGGAGGAGTCAAAGGAGAAGTTGTTGAGGGTGAGGACCAGCTCCGCTAGGTGGAGTGGAGTGTTAGTAAACGGAAATTGGATGGTTCTGCGGTCGAGGAAGAAACGGGGGGCTTTAAGACCGCGCTGGTGGGGGATGGAGGTGTAGAGTGACTGAATGTCTATAGTAAAGATGAGGGAGTGGGAGCTCGGAAAGCGGAAGTAATTGAATTGAATTTAATTGAATTTCCTTTATTGTCATTCAAACATTAAGTTTGAACGAATTTGCGTAACTTGCAGTCATGAAAGAAAAAAGCAACAACAGACACAATGAACACAATTTAACACAAACATCCATCACAGTGAATGTCCAGGCACCTCCTCACAGTGATGGAAGGCAAAAAGTCTTATCTCTTCCTTGCTTGTTATCCCGCTGCGTCGAGGCGATCGATGTTGAAGCCCCCGCCGGGTGATGGTAAATCCCGTGGCCGATCTTAAGCTCCACGAACCGGCCGATTCAAACTCCGCGACTTGGGGCGGACAAAGCCGCTACCCTCCAGTCCAGCGGACGAAGCTGCTGTTGCGGGAGCTCCCAAAAATCGGTCACCAACCCGGGACCTGCGAGTTCCCGATGTTACCGTCCACAGGGCTCGGGTCCGAAGCTCCGAAGCCGAGTCGCAGCCACAGCGCCACCACAGCCTCCGAAGTCAGCCAGCTCCGCGATGGTAAGTCCACAGGCTGTGCCACAGGAGCCCCCAAGGTCGATTCCGGTTGGAGGCCGCCAGCTCCACGATATTAGGCCTCAGCGCAGACGGAGACAGAAATACGACAAGGAAAAGGTTGCATCCCCGTTGAAGGAAGAGATTTCCCCCACCCCCCACATATACACAATTAAAAATAGACTAAAACATACATCTATCATTAAAGATGCCCTTTGTGTGAGGTATCTTGGACATGGGTCGGGAGAGATTGGACCAGGGGGGGGATAGGATGGAGTCGAGGTACGTGGAAATCAGTTCCGTAGGACAGGAGCAGGCAGAAACAATGGGTCTGCCAGGGCAGTTGTGATTGTGCATTTTGGGGAGAAGGTAAAAACGGGCTGCGTGGGGCTGGGAAACGAAAAGGTTGGAGGCTGTGGAAGGCAGACAGCCAGAAGTGATGAAATCAGTAATGGTGTTTGAGATTAAAGCCTGGTGCTCATCTGTGGGATCATTGTCCAAGGATAAGTAGGAGGAGGTGTCTGAGAGTTGTCTAACATGTACAGGTGGTCCTGCTATGGTGTATGTTTCCATGACGCAAATCAGATATAACATCAGTGATGGATTATAATTTTTGCATTATGCAGGTCAAATTGATTATAATGTTATTTCGATTGGGAACTAGCAAACCAATTAAAAGTTAATTTGGAAATTGACAAGCAGTGGAACAGCTGTCTTGGATTTAAAAAGGAATAAAAGATCTGTTTCCATGTAACCTTCCTGCAGTAATCTGACACTATGGCCATTTAACAAAGTATATGTGTAGGAAGGAACTGCAGGTGCTGTTTTATACTGAAGATAGACACGAGAACAACTTCTTCCCCTCTATCATAAGGCTTCTAAACGGTTCTTCCAGAAGCTAGGAAGCTACAGTCCGATTCACCTCCACCATTTTGCGGACATTGCACTTTGTCTGTGAAGAATATTCTAAGGGTCCCGACCAGAAATGTCACCCATCCTTTTTTTCCGGAGATGCTGCCTGACTCGCTGAGTTACTGCAGCTCCTTTGGTCTAATGCGCTACAATGCTGAGAACTATATTCTGCATTCTGTATTTTTCCCTTTGTTCTATTGTACTCGAGCTTGAACTGGTTGAATCTGTGTATTGTAAATCTGATCTGATAGGATCGCGTGCCAAACAAAGCTTTTCACTGTATCTTGGTACAGGTGACAATAATAAATCTAAAATGAAGTTTCACCATGCGAAGCGATTGAAATTGTCAAGCGATTACTTCCATGGAGAGTTGTGTAAAGAAGGGTCCCGACCTGAAACTTTTTCTCCAAACATGCTGCCTGACCCGTTAATTTGGTCCAGTTTTTTTGTGTCTATTGCTATTAAACAATGTAACATACAGCCTTTAGTAATTTTAGCTTACAGTGCCAAAATTGCAATTTTATTAAAAATACCTTTATTTTTGAAAATCCTGAGGGGACAAAAATACATCATTATTGCGTCTAAAACCTTAATACTAATAGCCCTTAATATCAGCCCCCACTGATACAATTGCCCTTATTTTCCCAATTTGCCATAACAAGAGCTTTCTTAGGAATGCAATTATCATGTTATAGCTCAAATACCTCCAGTTATTGCCTATAAAGAACTTTTGGAGATTGTACTAGGTTTATCAGGTTTATCATATATTTAAAGGCTGATTTTCATTATTAACAGATACTTTGCTCTTTATTTTTGTTCCATGTGTTTCTTCCATCTATTACTTCTGTTTTCCCACCTGCAGGTTATTCTCTGCTCTCCGTGTTTTGAATCTCAAGTTTTACTTTAGGCTCAACTTTAGGTTTTAGAGCGGAAACAGGCCCTCTGGCCCACAGAGTCCGCGTCGACCAGCGATCAACCTGTACACTAGCACCTTGAGGAACTATTTTACAACACACCGAAGCCAATGTACATACACGCCTGTACATCTCTGGAGTGTGGGAGGAAACCTGAGCACCCGGAGAAAACCCTTGCAGTCACAGGAAGAACATACAAACTCCGTACAGACAGCACCCCTTGTCAGGCTCAAGCATGAGTCTCTGGCAGCGTATGACAGTAACTCTACGGCTGTGCCACCCCTAACGTTGTTTTAAATCCTTTTTTTTTCCATGTTCTCATTTACTCTTTTCCTGTTCCCATGGGCCAAGTTTAATGTCTGTTTGGAAAAATGTCTTCACTGTCAGTAGACTGCGATCTTTGAGTCTGGGGCTCTGCAGACTAGCTCTTTAATCACGTCTGATCCTGTTCATGATCTTCCCACCTGCAACCTTTATTCCGCAGGTGTTTAAATTCCGAAGCTGTTTCTTTAGCTCCTCAGGCCAGATCTGTAATGACCTCTGTGTATTTGGTGACATCTCTACAAACCACCTTGAGCTGCACCAAAACAACATTTGCAATGGGAAAGGGAAATTCTGGAAACATTCAGCAGGTCAGGCAGCATCTGTGGGAAAAGAGCCAGCGCTAACCTCTCACGTCAAACACTATGGTTGTAATGGCCGAAATAGAGATCTGCATTTTGTTGTGTGAGCATAGATGAATACAACATAGAACATAGAAGGTTAGGAACAGGCTCTTCAGCCCACTATGTGCGTGTTGAACGTGACGCCAAAATAAACAAATTCCTCCTGCCCGCACATAATCCATATCCCCCTCCTCCACATATCCCAGTGCCTATCCAAGAGACATTTACACAAGGCATGTGCACATCATTGTATTATAAATATCCTTAGGCAATGCCTTTGAGCAGAGGCCTGGGTTCGATCCTGACTACGGGTGCTGTCCGTACGGGTTTGCACGTTCTCCCTGTGACCACGTGGGTTTTCCCCGGGTGCTCTGGCTTCCTCCCACACTCCAAAGCTGTACAGGTTTGCAGGTT
The DNA here is from genome assembly GCA_035221665.1 of Okamejei kenojei. Lineage (NCBI taxonomy): Eukaryota > Metazoa > Chordata > Chondrichthyes > Rajiformes > Rajidae > Okamejei > Okamejei kenojei. Next base: position 5,208,768 of record CM069163.1, on the reverse strand, counting down.
AATTGACTTTGGTAAAAAATTGTAAATTGTCTCTAGTGTGTAGGATAGTGCGAGAGTACGGTGATTGTGGGTCGGCGCGGACACGGTGGGCCGAAGGACCTGCTTCCACGCTGTGCCTCTAAACTAAATTCTAAACGATCAAAAGATTTGAAAATGGGCATATTTTAGGAGAGTCAAGGGCCTGTCCCACTGTACGAGGTAATTCAAGAGTTCTCGCGAGTTTTCCCCTGATTGGAACTCGGAGAATATCCGTAGTTAGTTCGTAGGAGTTCGTGAATGTCTCGTAGCGGCTCGTACGAGTAACGGTAGTTACTCGAGAAATCCGGTAAACTCGTGATGTTTTTTGAACACTGTGAAAAATGTCCACGAATAAAAAAAATACTCGTGATGAAAAAAACGGTTACTTTTTACTCGTACGAGCCGCTACGAGACATCCACGAACTCCTACGGACCCGCTACGGACATTTTCCGAGTTCGAATCAGGGGAAAACTCGGGAGAACTCTTGAATTACCTCATACAGTGGGACAGGCCCTTAAGAGCCAAGAAAGTGCTGAGAGAATTATTCAGGGTGTGTAGGAAGAAACTGCAGATGCTGGTTTACACTGGAGACAGACACAAAATGCTGGAGTAACTCAGCGGGACAGGCAGCATCTCTGGAGAAAAGGAATGGCTGACGTTTCGGGTCAAGACCCTTCTTCAGATTGATGTCAGTGGAGTGGGCGGTACAAAGATAACATATAGTCGGAGACAGTAAAACCCGTGGGCGAACTGAGAAAGGGGAGGGGATGGAAAGTGAGGGAAAGGAAGAGCTACTTGAAGTCAGAGAAGTCAATATTCATACCGCTGGGGTGTAAGCTGCCCAAGCGAAATATGAGGTTCTGTTCCTCCAATTTGCGCTAGGCCTCACTCTGACAATGGAGGAGGCCCAGGACAGAAAGGTCAGTGTGGGAATGGGAGGGGGGAGTTAAAGTGTTGAGTCTTTCAACAGGAGGTCAGAGAGGCATATGTGTGAAAATAAGTTGCAGCTGCGAAATGGTGGACGGGTGGCTCTGATGAGCTAGGTTAGTTTAGATGGGCTGAATGGCCCACCTACAGCTCTGGAATCACTCTGCGGGTTGAGTGTTCATTTCCTGAACCCTGAGGTAGGCTCGCGGTGACGTTGCAATTCCAATCCCAACAAACGTTTGCCCCCTCGGGACGGAGAGCGGCGTGGAACGTGCGGGAAATTTTCCAATTGGCGCTCCAAACAGACGGAGTTTGCCCAGAAACGGCAAATGGTCATCAGAAGAATTGGCTTAAAATGAAACATTTAACAAATCCAGTTGTTTTAAAGTCGTTCCAGCAAATCTCTGCCAGATTTAATCTGATGAAGCGTGGATGGGGAAACGTTCTTTCCTACAGTTCTTCCAGTTCATTTTTTTTATTTTTGCACAATGCCTTGCTTTAGGCAAACATTTCCTATCAGATCTTAAATCTGCAGAAGGTAGAAAATATTGCAATGAGCACAAAGATTGTTGAAATTTGAACTAAATTGCTAATTTTCTCCTGTGTTGCAGAGCCAGATCACTTTAATGGATGTTCCAGTATTTAAAGCAATCCAGCCTGAGGTAAGGTGAAAGTTTGTACAGCGGGGAGATTTGGGGAAGGGTGGATGGAGACATAATTTGATATATCCTTTATAAATCTGATGCGCCATTGCCTTCTGCTTTGGTCTGCCTTTCCAGGACTCTGCAGGTGGGGAGGTCACTTATTTCAGTTTAGAGTTTAGAGATGCAACATGGAAACAGGCCCCTTCGGCCTACCGCCGACCATCGATCAACCGTTCGCACTAATTCTATGCTGTCCCACTCCCTACACACTAGAGGCAATTTACAAGAGGGCCAATTAACCGACAGACCCGCATGTCTTTGGGATGTGGGTTGGAAACCGGAGGAAACCCCCGCTGTCAGAGGGAGATCGTGCGAACGCCACGCAGACAGCAACCGAGGCCAGGACCGAACCCAGGTCTCTGGCACTGTGAAGCAGCAGCTCTACCCGCTGCACCACTGTGCCACCCCAAGATTAAATCAGAGACGAAAAAACAATACTGATTCTTCTTCTTGCCTGAAAGTGGCACATCTGTCTGCAATTTACAGTGATAACAAAGGTTAAACACTGCCTGAAGATGGGTCCTGACTCAAAACGTCGCCTCTCCATGTTCTCCAGAGATACTGCCTGACCCGCTGAGTTACTCCTGCATTTTGTATCTATCTTCAACATCGTTTGCTTTGGATCCTTCCCTAAAACTGCTCCCTCATTCTCCAAGATGCTTCTTTAAACCTCATTTGTACCCATCCGTCCCACAATCTCTTTGCAGCTCAGTCGAAGATACTGTGAATCAGCTCTCCCTCCACACTGTGGGGCATGTTTGTTGTATTAAAGCTGCAATACTCCCCCCTCTCTTTTCCCCGCCCCTCTCCCCCTCCACATTTCACCCACTATCTCCCATCCACCAGTCACCCTGCTGAGACAACACCTCACATTTTGCTTGGGCAACTTACAACCCACGGGTATGAACGCTGATTTCTCCAATTTCAAGTAACCGCTGCAGTCCCCCTCTCCCCACCCTAGTCATCCTGCTAGTTCCACTGTTCTCATCCCAGTATCCCTTTGTTATCACCTCTTCCCCAGCCAACAATAGACCATTATGGGCTACATCCTTCCTTGGTCAACTGTTGTCAGCCCTGATTTGTTCTGGCCTTTTCCTACCCCAATCCCCCCCCCCCCCCCCCCCACTTTCAGTCTGAAGAAGGGTCTTGACCCGAATCGTCCCCATTCCTTTTCTCCAGACATGCTGCCTGACCCGCTGAGTTACTCCAGCATTTGGTGTCTCTTTCCAACCTCCCCGTGCCAGGCTTAGTCTTGCCCCCACCTTTCTTTTCCAGCTTTCTCTCTCCTACTCCATCAGTGTGATGAATGGTCCCGACCTGAAACATTGTCTGTCCATCCTCTCCATGATGCCTGTCCTGTTGAGTTCTTCCAGTTTTTTGTTTATTTGCTCAAAATCCCTGGATCTGCAGTTCCTTGTGCCTGCAGTATATGTTGGTTAGTTTAGTTTAGTTTAGAGATACAGCGTGGAAACAGGCCCTTCGGCCCACCGAGTCCGCACTGCCCAGCGATCCCCGCATACTAACACTTTCCTACACACACTAGGGGGACAATGTACAATTATACCAAGTCAATGAAACTACAAACCTGATTGTCTTTGGAGTGTGGGAGGAAACCGAAGATCTCAGAGAAAACCCACGCAGGTCACAGGGAGAACGTAAAAAACTCCAAACAGATAGCACCTGTAGTCGGGATCGAACCCCGGTCTCTGGTGCTGCAAGTGCTGTAAGGCAGCAGCTGTACCACCGTTCTGTCCTAGTTGTCCCTGAATGTTTACAGAGTCACGGGTTACATTAATGGAGCCAGCCATCGAATTCCCAGCTCCACGGACGATGGGAATGTCTTCACTACAAGGGCTTTAAGAAAGTGACATTGTCATTTTCTTGAGGAAAAATTTGGGAAGAACAAATAATTACAAAATTTAGGAAGCCATTAGTCCCCAGCTCCTGAAAAACAAGCAGACGAGTGAAAAAAGAGGTCGGCATACACACAGGAAGTGTATTAGGTAAGGTGTGCGGGATATGGTCTGAATACAGGGAAATTCAGGCTTAAGTCAGGCGGGTACTGGTTGTGTGGAGTTTGCTCGTTCTTCCTGGGGGTACTTTGGGTGCTCCGGTTTTCTCCCACATGTCGAAGACGTGCGGGTTCGTAGGTTAATTGGCCTTTAGTAAATTGCCCCGTGTGTGTGTGTAGGGAGTGGATGCGAGCCTGGGATAAAATATAACTCGTCTTCATGAGCGATTGATGGTTGGCATGGGCTTCGGTGGGCCGAAGGGCCTGCTTCCATGCTGAATCTCTGAACGGAACTAAACTGAACGAGAATTTGGCAAGGTTGTGGCGGATTGAAGGACAGTTTTGGTGCGGTACAACTCTGACTATCCAATTTAAAAGCACTACATAAGAGATCAAAATGAATTGAATGCAGTGTTTTTGATTCAGTTGAAGATGGGATTGCTTTTAATGGTTAATAGGAAACAGTGGGTGATTACACCTGTGGTAACATTGAATACATTCAAGGTAAAGTGACGCCTGTGGCTCTATGTGTAGAAGTGTCAGGATCACAAAGCACACAGATTCACAACAAATTAACGTGTGAATGTCTGTATGAACTGAGGTAACCACTGCGAACATTTTACTTTCCGCATCTGTACTATAGATTTCCAGCAATAACTATGAAACTGAAGGAAGTGTCTGTTGGTGAAATTAAGAGAAATTAATACGATTAGGTTATGTTTAGATCTGTAAATGATCGGTATGGAATTTTACGTATTGTTTTCGTATCTGCTTGGTAGTTGCTGAAAACATTTTTAATTGCTCTGGAAGTGGGCGGGCACGGTGGCTCAGCAGTGGCGTTGCTGCCTCAAGCCCCGTCCCACTTTCACGACCTAATTGGCGACCTCTGCCGAGTTTGCCCTCGACTCATACTCGCAGCGTGGTCGCCACGAGGTCGTAGGAGGTCTTCGTAACTCTTCCTCATGCTCGTGAGTGGTCTCCGCATACTCGTGGCCTCAAGTAGGTCGCGGCGTTTTTTTCCAGCCTGATAAAAAATGTCCAAAAGTTAAAAAAATGTCGATATGGAAAAATTTGATACTTTTTATTCGTAGTTTGTAGGTAGGTCGTGATGGTAGTCGTAGGTCGGTAACTGGCCCGAGAAAAAAACATGACATAATTTTATCATGTGATCATTTTCCAATCGTAGCTAGTTGTAGTTGGTCTTAGGTGTGGAAGACTGAGGTCGAGGGGGGTGGTAGGAGGTCGTAGACATAGACGTAGGAGGTCGTAGACATAGACGTAGGAGGTCGTAGACATAGTCATAGGTCTTTTACTTTGGCGAGTCAACACGACCTTGACATTGTTTTCAACTCATCTAGGGTCTTCTAAACTCGTGGATTAGGTCGTCCATGTGGGACAGGCCCTTTACAGTGCCAGAGCTCCTGGTTCGATCCTGACTACGGGTGCTGTCTATGCAGAGTTTGAATGTTCTCCCTGTGAGCGCGTGGGTTTTCACCATGTGCTCCGGTTTCCTCCTACATTCCAAAGACGTGCAGGTTTGCAGATTAATTGGCCACTCTAAATTACCCTAGAGTGTAGGATGGAACTAGTGAATGGGGACCGCTGGTCGGCTCGGACTCGGTGGGCCGAAGGGCCTGTTTCTGCACTGTATCTCTAAACTAAACTAGATATCGAAGAAATAGATCTGCTTTGAAACAATGTCAATTAAAGATTTAATCTGAAAGTAATGTTAGAAGCATTAAGAAATAAGATGTGGACTATAAGAAAGTGTCACAAAGGATTTTTGCCTGGGAGGTGTAATCTTATTTCAGGCAATCAGAAATATGTATTTCCTTTGAAAAAAAGAGCTGGGTCGAAAAAAAGAGGTGTTCTAGCAGAGCTTAAAAAGGGTGTGAGGAAGGATGGCACAAGATGTTGGAGTAACTCAGCGGGACAGGCAGCATCGCTGGAGAGAAGGAATGGGAGACAATTTGGGTTGAGACCCTTCTTCAGACTAAGAGGGAAGAGAAGGGTAACAACTAGAAAGGTCACTTATCCATTTTCTCCAGAGATGCTGCCCGACCCGCTGAATTACTCCAGCACTCTGTGCCTTTTTTTGTAAACCAACACCTGCAGTTCCTTGTGGCTCCATTTTACTTCTCCATTGCATAATCTCCTCCATGTATGCCTACTTTGAAGAGTACACTCTTTCCTACCCTCGCCGACGGAAGTTGTGTGAGACCCTCTCTCACTGCTCCTCCTCTATGATTTTTGCTGCTATCCTGCACTTCAGGAGAGCAGGAGTCCTGACCTGAAACGTCACCTATACATATTCTTCAGAGATGCTGCCTGACCTGCTGAGTTTCTCCAGCACTTTGCGTCTTTTTAAAGCAGTGTTTTAGGCCTGCTGTTCACTTTTGGTGACAATAGTTTCCACGTGCACTGCCGTTTGATACCATCTGGTTTGAGTTTAGTTTAGAGATACAGCGTGGAAACAGGCCCTTCGGCCCACCGAGTCTGCACCGACCTGCGGTCACCCCGTGCACTAACACTATGCTACACCAGGGACAATTTCCAATTTTACCAAAGGCAACAAACCCACAAACCTGTGGAGTGTGGGAGGAAAGCCACGCGGTCACAGGGACAATGTGCAAACTCCGTACAGACAGCACACGTAGTCTGAAGAAAGGTTTCGGCCCGAAACGTTGCCTATTTCCTTCCTCCATAGATGCTGCTGCACCCGCTGAGTTTCTCCAGCATTTTTGTGTACCTTCGATTTTCCAGCATCTGCAGTTCCTTCTTAAACACGCCGTAGTCAGGATCGGACCTGGGTCTCGGGCGCTGTGAGGCAGCAACTCTAACTCTGCACCACCGTGCAGCCACTCTACTTTAATCATAGCCTTGAAGATAATTTCTCTTGGCCGTGTGTTATTAGCGTGCACAGAATTCCAGGCTGCCGTGGATCATTAAACTAATTGAGAAAGTCCAACAGACCATGACATGTTACTGATTTTTGCTTCCACTATCCGAGCTAATAATCCACATGTTTTAAGGTAATGACTGCGAAGGTCAAGACAATGGCATAAAGAAGCTGGAATGAAGTAGGAATTATTTATCTTTACAGAATTTTTTGTAAATCCCTATGTTTTAGCTTAGTTTATTGTCACGTGTACCGAGGTACAGTAAAACGCTTTTGTTGCGTGATATCCAGTCAGCAGAGAGACAACACATGATTACAATCGATCCATTTACAGTGTATAGATACATGAGAAGGCGATAACCTTTAGTGCAAGGTAAAGCCACCAAAGGCCGATCAAGGATAGTCCGAGATTCACCGAAGAGTTGGATAGTAGTTCAGCACTATCTACCTCTTTGGTGACCCTCGGACTATACTTGAACGGACTTTGGTGGCATTACCTTATCACCAGAAAGCCACACAAGAAGATTTTGATTTTTTTTTTAATGCACATTCTTGTTACATTGGTTGTGGTCCCAATGTCATGTAATTATATTATTATTACTCAAGGTAGATAAAAATGCTGGAGAAGCTCAGCGGGTGAGGCAGCATCTATGGAGCGAAGGAAATAGGCAACGTTTCTGCAGACTGATGTGATGGGGGGGTTGGGGGGGGGGGGGAAAGAAAGGAGCCAGTGGGTGGAGGGCGAGCTGAGAAGGGGAGGAGAAAGCAGGGACTACCTGAAATTAGAGAAGTCAATGTTCATACCGCTGGGGTGCAAACTGCCCAAGCAAAATATGACGTGCTGCTCCTCCAATTTATGGTGGTCCTCACTCTGGCCATGGAGGAGGCCCAGGACAGAGAGGTCGGATTCGGAATGGGAGGAGTTGAAGTGCTGAGCCACCGGGAGATCAGGTTGGTTATTGCGAACCGAGCGGAGGTGTTCAGCGAAGCGATCGCCAAGCCTACGCTGGGTCTCTACGACGTAGAGCAGCTGACACCTAGAGCAGCGGATGCAATAGATGAGGTTGGAGGAGGTGCAGGTGAACCTCTGCCGCTCCTGGAAAGACTGATTGGGTCCTTGAATGGAGTCACGGGGGGAGGTAAAGTGACAAGTGTAGCATTTCCTGCGGTTGCAAGGGAAAGTGCCTGGAGAGGGGGTGGTTTGGGTGGGACGGGACAAATTGACCAGGGAGTTACGGAGGGAGCGATCTCTGTGGAAAGCTGACGGGAGGAGATCGGAAAATGTGGCCTGTGGTGGAATCCCGTTGGAGGTGCGAAAATGTTGGAGGATTATCTGTTGTATGTGACAGCTGGTAGGATGGAAGGTGAGGACAAGGGGGACTCTACCCTTGTTACGAGTGGCTGGGGGGTGGGGAGTGAGAGCAGTGTTGCGGGGATAGATGAGACCCTGGTAAGAGCCTCATCTACAGTAGAAGAGGGGAACCCCTGTTCTCTGAAGAATGAGGACATCTCTGATGCCCTGGTGTGCAGATGCGGTGTAGAAGGAGGAATTGGGGTAGGGGATGGAGTCTTACAGGAAGCAGGGTGGGAAGAAGTGTAGTCCAGATAGTCATGGGAGTCAGTGGGTTTGTAGTGGATGTCGGTCACTATCGCCTGCAATGGAAATAGTGAGGTCTTCAGACCTTCCCGGTGGGAGATGGAGGGGTAGAGGGGCTGGACACCAATAGTAAAAATGAGTGACTGGGGCCAGGAAACGGAAAGTTATTAAGGCGTTGAAGGACATGTGAGCTGTCTTAGATGTAGGTGGGAAGTGACTGGACAAGGAGGAATAGGGTGGGATCGAGGTAGGTGGAGATGAGTTCAGTGGGACAGGAGCCGGCAGAGACAATGGGTCTGCCAGGGCAACCTGTATATGTGGATTTTGGGAAACAGGCTGTGGGGGGCTGGGGAACGATAAGGTTGGAGTCAGTGGAGGAGATTTTGCCTGAGGCGAAGAGATCAGAAACAGTTTGGGAGATGATGGCCTGGTGTTCGTCTGTGGGGTCATGGTGAAGGGGTGGGTATGAGGAGGTGGCCGAGAGCTGGCCCCTCAACACGGTAGAGGTCAGCCTGCCAGACTACAACAGCACCTCCCTTGTCGGCGGGTTTAACAACAATGTTGGGATTGTGGAGAAGTGAGATTTTCTTTAAACTGTTCAGTAAATTGCGTTTGGAGATGTCACAGTGGTTGAGTAATGCTGTCAACCTCAATCTTGTGTGGAACATGTTTAGTGACGATTTAATTTTTACACGCCTGCAATGTAAGTGAAATCTGAAGCCAAGTCCTGAGGGGTACTATTAACACCATTTTAAAGACATTTGGACAGGTACGTAGTTAGGAGAAGGATATGGGGCAACCATGGGCAGGTGGGACCAACAGAGATGGGCATCTTGGTTGGTATGGGCAAGTTGAGCAGTGGGGTCAGTTTCCATGTTGTATGACCCTATGACTGTAAAGACTGACCAAGGGTTTATATAAACTTCACGTACTGAATTAGACATGCAAGCTGCATTTTAAGTACAATTTTTGAGGCATGTTTGTGACCAGAGTCTTTTTTAGCTATTTGTCTATTTAGTTTAGATTAGAAGCAGACCCTTCAGGCCACAGAGTCCACGCTGACCACCAAACACACCCGACACTAGTTCCATCCTGCACTCTAGAGAAAATTCACAGAAGCCGATTAACCGACAAACCCGCACGTCTTTGGAGTGTTGGAGGAAACCGGAGCACCCGGAGAAAACCCACACACTCACGGGGAGAACGTGCAAACTCCGTACAGACAGCACCCGAGGTCAGGATCGAACCCGGGCGCTGTGATGCAGCAACTCTACCCCTGTGCCGCCTGTGCTGTGGTTTGTTTGCAGAAGGTCAAAGGGGTGAATCAAAATGAACTCCAGATTATCCTTAAGAAAGGTCCCGACCTGAAACGCCACCTATCCGTGTTCTTCACGGATGCTGCCTGACCCGTTGATTCCCTCCAGCACTTTGTTGTCTATCACCACGTCAGTGTCACCTGAATGGCGAGATCTGCCTGCATGGATTGGTAAATCTCTCTGTCTCGCGGTATATTGAATGCAGCCGGACGCTGGGGCAAGTCTGTTGAATTTTCCACTCTCTGCGGATCACAGAGTTCAGGGCGCGGAGCTTGTGAACATTCCAGAGAGGAAAGATCAATCTTGGACTTTGTACAGAAAACGGAGGTTGGATTTTCTCTGCCTGCAGGAAAATATCGAAAATCTGTTTTCAGTCTAGATTTTGGGAAATTATACAATTTATTTCTCAGCTCTGAAAAAAGCATCTGGGAAATAACTGTGTTGGCTCAGCGAAACGCAATCCAATAGTCCTTCACTTTAGTATGTGTGACCGTGCATGAGTGTTACCAGTGTAAGATATCTCTGCTCCGAGGTACCTTCAATAATTGTACGCAAAGCGACGTGTGTCTACAAGGTATCACGAGGCAGTCAGCTCATCAGGTTTGGTTTAGTTTAGTTTAGATTAGAGATACAGCAGAAAAACAGGCCCTTCAGTCACCGAGTCTGCACCAACCCCGCTCACTAACACTATCCTACACACACTATGGACAATTTACATTTACACCAAACCTGTACGTCTTTGGGATTTGGGAGGAAACAGGAACACCTGGGGAAAACCCACGAGGTTTAGGCTTAAAGGTTTTGGCAAATGCTGGAATCCCCCAATAGATCGAACAAATGGAATAAAGTCATTGAAACATACAAGATTGTTAAGGGCTTGGACACGCTAGAGGCAGGAAACATGTTCCCGATGTTGGGGGAGTTCAGAATCAGGGGCCACAGTTTAAGAATAAGGAGTAAGCCATTTAGAACGGAGACGAGGAAACACTTTTTCTCACAGAGAGTGGTGAGTCTTGGAATTCTCTGCCTCAGAGGGCGGTGGAGGCAGGTTCTCTGGATGCTTTCAAGAGAGAGCTAGATAGGGTTAAAAATAGCGAAGTCAGGGGATATGGGGAGAAGGCAGGAACGAAGGGGCGTACTATTGATTGGGGATGATGTCTGAGAGCTGATTCTTTATGTTATCAGAGATAACGGCGTGAAGCAGGCCCTTCGGCCCACTGGGTCTGTGCCGACCAACGATCACCGTACATTAGTTCTATCCTGAATTCGGGGGAAAACCCACTCGGTCACGAACGTGGACAACACCCGTATACAGTGGCTTGCAAAAGTTTTCATACCCTTGAATTTTTCCACATTTTGTCACGTTACGACCACAAACATAAATGTATTTTATTGGGATTTTATGTGATAGACCAACACAAAGTGGTGCTACATGGTTTCCAAATTTTATTACAAATAAAAAACTGAAAAATGTGGCGTGCAAAAGTATTCTGCCCCCTTGAGTCAATACTTTGTAGAACCACCTTTCGCTGCAATTACAGCTGCAAGTATTTTGGGGTATGTCTCTACCAGCTTTGCACATCTAGAGACTGAAATTTTTGCCCATTCTTCTTTGCAAAATAGCTCAAGCTCACTCAGATTGGATGGAGAGTGTCTGTGAACAGCAATTTTCAAGTCTTGCCAGAGATTCTCAATTGGATTTAGGTCTGGACTTTGACTGGGCCATTCTAACACATGAATATGCTTTGATCTAAACCATTCCATTGTAGCTCTGGCTGTATGTTTAGGGTCGTTGTCCTGCTGGAAGGGAACCTCCACCCCAGTCTCAAGTCTTTTGCAGACTCTAACAGGTTTTCTTCCAAGATTGCCCTGGGCTCCATCCATCTTCCCATCAACTCTGACCAGCTTCCCTGTCCCTGCGGAAGAAAAGCATCCCCTCAGCATGATGCTGCCACCACCATGTTTCACCCAGCGTTAGCATTTAGTTTTTCTTTCCACACTTATGGCTTTGTTTCAACAATGGCTTTCTTCTTGCCACTCTTCCACAAAGGCCCAATTTGTGGAGTGCACAACTAATAGTTGTCCTGTGGACAGATTCTCCCACCTGAGCTGTGGATCTCTGCAGCTCCTACCATGGGCCTCTTCTGATCAATGCTCTCCTTGCCCGGCCTGTCAGTTTAGGTGGACGGCCATGTCTTGGTAGGTTTGCAGTTGTGCCATACTCTTTCCATTTTCGGATGATGATTGAACAGTGCTCCGTGAGATGTTCAAAGCTTGGGATATTTTTTTATAACCTAACCCTGCTTTAAACTTCTCCACAACTTTATCCCTGACCTGTCTGGTGTGTTCCTTGGGCTTCATGATGCTGTTTGTTCACTAATGTTCTCTAACAAACCTCTGAGGCCTTCACAGAACAGCTGTATTTATACTGAGATTAGATTACACACAAGTGGTCTCTATTTACTAATTAGGTGACTTCTGAAGGAAATTGGTTGCACTGGATTTTATTTAGGGGTATCAGAGTAAAGCACGCCACACTTTTCAGTTTTTTATTTGTAAAAAAAATTGAAAACCATGTATCATTTTCCTTCCACTTCACAATTATGCACCACTCTGTGTTGGTCTATCATATAAAATCCCAATAAAATACATTTACGTTTGTGGTTGTAACGTGACAAAATGTGGAAAAGTTCAAGGGGTATGAATACTTTTGCAAGCCACTGTACAAGGCATCACGAAACAGTGAGCTAATCAGGTTTAGGCGTGAAAGGTTTTGGCAAATGCTTGAATCTGGAGCATCAGATGAAGCAATGAGTATCCTCTACGAGATTAAAGAAGGAACTGCAGATGCTGGAGAATCGAGGGTACACAAAAAGCTGGAGAAACTCAGCGGGTGCAGCAGCATCTAAGGAGCGAAGGAGATAGGGTCGAGACCCCTGTTTGACTGGGGCCCTTGCACCCTGGGGCACAGCAAGTTAACGGTAAATGACTAATTGTCATTTTCTTGTTTGGCATAATAGAATCAGATAGACCTGTCCTTTTTAGAGGCATAGAGTCATACAGCATGGAAACGAGCCCTTCGGCCCAACTTGCCCATGCTAACCAAGGTGTCCCATCTAAGCTAATCCCATTTGCCTGCATTTGGCCCATATCCCTTTAACCCTTTCCTATCCATGTACCAGTCCAAATGTCTTTATAGTATCTGCCTCAACTACCTCCTCTGACAGCTCATTTTGTATTCCCCAACTACAGAGTGAAAATGTTGCCCCTGTGGTTCATATTAAACCTTTCTCCTTTCCCCTCTCGCCTTAAACCATTGTCCTCTGGTAAAGAGTATTTCCGCTGACTGGATGGCGCGCAACACAAAAGCTCTTCACTGTACCTCGGTACACGTGACAATAAACTAAACTAAATTAAAGTATAATTTTGATTCCCCTACCCTGGGAAAAAGACTCTGTGCATTCATCCTATCAATTCCTCTCATGGTTTTTCTTATAGTTATATTCATCTTTTGGTAGGTGGGTTTGGTTGGCGGAGTCTGCATTTGTAGCTCATCCCAAAATGGCTCTTGAGATGGTGGTGGTGAGCCACGTTCTTAATCCATGATTGTCCTCCTCCTGGTGAAGATGTCCGCACAGTGCTGGCAATCCTTCAGCCTTGTGCTTGGCATTCATCTCCTGGACCTCACCTCCGTTGAGCATGTGGCAGTAGGAGGTTAACGTTCGCAAGTTATTGGAGTAGAATTAGGCCATTCGGCCCATTGAGTCCGCTCCGCCATTCCAATCATGGCTGATCTCCCCCTCCTCATCCCATTTTCCTGCCTTCTCCCTGCAACCCTTAACACCCGTTCTAATCAAGAATTTGTCTCTCTCTGCCTTAAAAATATCCACTGTCTTGGCCTCCGCAGCCCTCTGTGGCAATGAGTTCCAGAGATCAATGACCCTCTGACTAAAGAAGTTGCTCCTCACCTCCTTTCTAAAAGCGAGCGCCCTTTAATTCTGAGGCTATGACCTCTGGTCCTGGACTCTCCCACAGTGGAAACATCCTTTCCACATCCACTCTATCTACTATGCCTTTCATTATTCTGTAAGTTCCAATGAGGTCCTCCCTCAACCTTCTAAACTCCAGGTCGAGCTGCTGCCCCATGGTTCCAGGAACCCCGGTTCGATCCTGATCCTGGGTGTTGTCTGGGTGGAGTTTGCCAGTTCTCCATGTGCCATGAGAGAATATGAAACATGGACGTTTTTCATGCCATGGATAGATTTCGTAACAGCCCAAATAAGTTTTGAGTGCACTGGGTCTTAACATTTCCCAGAAGATCAAAGGTTTGTCCCACGCCGGTCATGCCACCGTAGTTTAGAGATACAACGCGGAAACACGCCCTTCAGCCCACCGAGTCCTCGCCGACAAGCGAACCCTGCACACCAACGCTATCCCACACTGGGGACAATTTACAATTTTACCCGTCCAATTAAACCTACAAACCTGTACACCTTTGGAGTGCAGGGGGAGATGGGAGATCCTGGAGAAAACCCACACAGGTAACATGGAGAACGTACAAGCTCCATATAGACAAGCACCATAGTCAGGATCGAATCCGGGTCTCTGGCGCTGTGAGGCAGCAACTCTACCGCTGCGCCACCAAGCCACACCCTGGGGGTTGTCTGGGTAAAGTTTGCAGGTTCTCCTTGTATTATGAGAATAAATGAAATATGGAAGTTTTGCCTACTATGGATAGATTTCATAACAGCCTATATAAGTTTCAATACACTGGGTCTTTGCATTCCCTAGAAGATCAGAGATTTTTCCCACATTTCCCACATTTCCTCCTCCTCCCTGCTCCGGGTCCGGCAGAAGGTACAGAAGCCTAAAAGCGCGCACCACCAGACTCAGGAACAGCTTCTTCCCCTCTGTTATCAGGCTTCTGGGTTGTTGGGCTTGTTATTCCTCTTCTCAGCATTGTAGTGCATGAGCAGCTGTTCAGTGCTGCGGAAATAGTGCATTGAAACACGTAATCAATGAGAGGGTCAGCATCTGGAACAGAGAGGCAACAACTTGCAGATGCTGGAAATCTGAGATTAAAAGCAGGAAATGATGGAAAGCACTCAACCGGTCAGTCTGCATCTGTGGAAAGAGCAACAGAGTTAACGGAAGACAGACACAAAATGCAGGAGTAACTCAGCGGGACAGGCAGCATCTCTGGAGAGAAGGAATGGGTGACGTTTCGGGTCGAGATCCTTCTTCAGACTGAGAGTCGGGAAAGGGAAATGAGAGATATAGACGGTGATGTAAAATGGATGAAAGATGTGCAAAAAAGTAACGATGACAAAGGAAACAGGCTATTGTTAGCTGCTTGCTAGGTGAGAACAACAAGCTGGTGTGACTTGGGTGGGGAAGGGATGGAGAGAGAGGGAATGCCGGGGGTTACTTGAAGTTAGAGAAATCAATATTCATACCACTGGGCTTTGAGCAGCCCAAACGAAATATGAGATGCTGTTCATCCAATTAGCGATTAGCCTCACTCCGACAGGGGAAGGGGGTTTCAGGTCAGGCCCAGGTTTCATTGTTGGTTTCTTGGTCATGAAGTCCCATACCACATTGTGGGCTGAAGGGCCTGTGCCTGTGCTGTGCTGTTGCATGTTCTATCTTGAGTGGACTGTACCAATGAGCGTTTCGGGTCGGGACCCCTCTTCAGACTTAGCAACATAAATCACCGAGGGGGAGCAGTGTCACAGAGTGTTACAGCGTGGAAACAGGCCCAACTTGCCCACACCGGCCAACATGTCCCAGCTACACTAATCCCTCATGCCCGCATTTGGCCACAACCCCCCCCCAACCCGTCCTATCCAGTGAGAGAGAGTCTGAGGAAGGGTCCTGACCATAATCGTTGTCTGTCCATTCTTTCTCCAGATGCTCTCCGGCCCCCTGAGTTCCTCCAGCACTTTGTGTTTTGCTCCCGTATGATGCATCTGCTTTGTAGCTCTGCCAAGCCCCAGCGATTGACTACAAGCCCGTTGTCACCCGCACTCATCTGCGAAACATTGTCATTTATTAGGAAAATGTGAAAATGCCAAATGTGTGTGGGTGTGGGGGAATTGCCAAGCTCATTTGGTACTTAGTTTTAATGATTTTGCTAGTGATTCTACATGTTTTCCAACTCAAAATATTCTTCTTGGCATTGGATGGGATACCAGCTGGCCTGGTCTGAGATCTTGCAGCTTAACCAAAAAATCCAGCTCTGATCCTTAAAGTGCATTTGATTACAAAATGCAGGAGGAGGTCATTAATCCCTTAGCCCAGCCCAGGAAGTTATCTTGTAACTCAGTGCTGACTTCCTCCACTAATGCCATATCCACTGATCTGGTTAGTGTCCAAACATCTATCAACTTCTGTCTTGAATATATTGAGCAACTGAGCCGCCACAGCCTTCTTGGAAAATACATCCCAAAGGATTTGAAGCCTCTGAGCGAAGAGATTTTCTCTCCGCTATGAATGTTGTGACATTGCTTTGTGTGCTGAAGGGCCTGTGCCTGTGCTGTGCTGTTGTATGCTGTATCTCTGTCAAGTAGTCCAGAAGCAGGCCCTTCAGCCCCTCGTGTTGATGCTGACCATGAGGTCGCCCACCTACACTCGTTCCCTGGTTCCAGGCATCTCAGCTGAGGCACTCATCATCCCTGCATCACAGTTTCCCAACTTAAAATAACTTTAGTCCGAACTTGTTTACCGTCTGTTAACAGAACTTATATCTGTGTGTAACTCCCAATCCGATTTGTGCCGATATTGTGCTGATTTTTCCCAAACCCGTGGAATTAACGACAAGAGGACATGGTATCATAGAGTCACATAGCAAGGAAACAGGCCCTTTAGCCCAACTTGTCCATGCAGTGAAAAATCAACCTTTATGGCGGTTTTACAAAGGTCTAGATACATCACTTCTGCTGGTTCCCCCTGGTTTATACTCCTCCTCACCTCAGATTAGTTAAATAGGTTTTGTAATCGTAAATCCAGGTGGATTCCTATTATTAGGATGACACAGTGGCACAGCTGGTAGAGCTGCACTCACAGTACCAGAGACCAGGGTTTGATCCTGACCTCAGGTACTGTCTGTGTGGAGTTTGCATATTCTCCCTGCGACTTGTTTGCATGTTCTCCCTGGAGTTTGCATGTTCTCTCTGTTTCCTCCAGGTGCTCCGTTTTCCTCCCACCTCCCAAAGATGTGCGGGTTTGTAGGTCAATTGACCCTCTGTCAATTGTCCCTAATGGGTTGGGAGTGGATCAGAGTGGGATAACATAGAGCGAGCGGGTGATCGATGGTTATCGTTGACTCGGTGCGCCCAAGGACCTGTTTCCATCCTGTATCAACCAATTAGTTTCTGCACCCAGTTACTACTTCCATCATTAATTCTTTTCACCACTCTTGTCACCAAAGATCACAAGCTATCTTGCTGAACCTTCAGTGTCTTCCTGAAATCAAACCAACACCCACTATGTAGCACAGAAGCAGGCCTTTCAGCCCATCATGTCCATGCTGACCACCAAGTTGCCCACCGGCACTAGTCTCATGTACCAGCACTTAGTCTAATTCCTTTATAATTGATAAACACTTATTGAATGTTGTAAGAGTAAAACAGTCTTTTTTTAATATTTTTAGTGTGTGTTAGAAGTTTGTGTAAATGTTCTCCGGTTTGTTTTATGTGGGGGTGATAATTCCCGTATTTATATCACTTAGTCCATTCAGTGAAAACATCGACTAGAATACTTTGAATCATCCTTTATTTCACCATGGTGACTAGGTTTCTCTGTCCTGCCCTGGGAAGCTCTCCCAGTGGATCACGGAGAAACACATGTGCTCAAACAAAGGAATTAGCATATATATATGGTAGATACAGTGGGAAATAACTTACAAAGGATGGTGATTCTAGATCAATAACTACAGCATCACATGGTTATACAGGTGGGGACAATCTTTCCACCCAATTGCAATCATACACAGCAGAATACATCTTAGCCAATTGCAATAGCATTAAACATCACATAAACATCACATATTTTCCAGGAAAAACAATGTCACAGCAAGGATAATGAAACTTAACCAAATGGTCAAAATAAAGAAATTGAAACTTAGCTCAGAATACTTAAACCTTAGTCCTAAAGTATCCCCAATTCTACAAGCACACACAGGTCTCGTTGCACCTCCCCTTTTCCCAATCTGACACCATTCAGAAAATAATCTGCCTTCCTGTTCTCGCCACCAAAGCGAATATCCTCACATTTATCTACATTATACTGCATCTGCTATGCATCTTCCCATTCACCCAACCTATCCAAGTCCCCCTGCATTCTCATAGCATCCTCCTCAGTTCTCACTGCCACTCAGCTTTGTCTCATCTGCAAATCAGCTAATGTTACTTGTAATCCTTTCATCTAAATAGGCACAGGGACTAACTCCCTCCTTTTGACATGCATAATCAAATTTACAAGGAGCATGGCAACATGGCAATACTCCATAATTATGATTCTCCATCATAGTTTAGGAGCAATGAGATTCTCCATCCTTGCTATCGCCATCACATTGCAGTGCATCTCCTTCACATAGGTGATAGATTACATCAGTATACTCTGTTTCTCGCAGACCCGATGGTTATCAATGTCCCAAGATAGGCGAACAACAATGGTATGTCCATCGTGATTTATCCTAGAATGGGATTTCTTAAAAGAAAGAAAAGGTTAGCGTTTTATGTCTTAGGCACCATCCTGGCATACAGTGGCGAAAGTGAACCCGCGCGTCCCTTCCCTCCACCTTAGCTGCGGTAGGGGTTGTTAGAAGGACCTGGTAATGCCCTTCCCACTGAATCTACAGTCTCTTCCTCGTCCGATTATTGATCACTACATACGTACCAGGTTCAATTTTAGACAGAGTGGTTAAAGTGTACATCTTTCAATGCTCTGGTTAAGGATAAAATATAAAGACAAGACAAGAGAAGAGACAAGAGACATTTATTGTCACATGCACCAATTGGTACAGTGAAATCTGTGGTCACCGTACAGCCATACGAATAAAATGAAAAGCACAGAACAAGATAGCCTTTTACATAAACATCCCCACACAGCGGTATCAAAGTTTCCCACTGTGAGGGAAGGCACCAAAGTTCAGTCCTCCTCCTCTGTTAGTTAGTTAGCTATAGTTAGTCATTTCCATTGTCATGTGATGAAAGTGGACAGCCTTTGTAGTATTCTGGTTCCATGGTGTTCTGAGTGGACGGCCATATACAATCTCCGCTGGACTCAAGCGAGCCTTCCCTGCTGGGGTGGTGCACGTCTGGAATAGCGCCACAGGGAGTAGTTTAAGCCAATTGGCCCCTGTTTCAATCTGTCATTTGGCAAGTTTATTTTTCACTGTTTGATTGGCTCGTTTAACGAGTCCAGCAGCCTGTGTTCTTCGGTCACCTGTCCCACAAAATGAGGGCCATTATCCAAACTCAGCCCAGTTGGGATTCCATACCTGGATATAATTTCTTCCAGAAGCACTTTAACAACCGTAGAAGCTTTGTGGTCCACGGTAAGCTTCAATCCATTTACTAAAGACATCTACAATCACTAATACACATTTATAACAATGACATCTTTCCAACTCAGTGTAGTCCATCTGGAGGGTTTCAAAGGGACCCATGGTTAAGGAGGTTCTCCCTTTTCTCAAGTTTATACCCTTCCCGGGATTATATTGCTGACAGGTCAGACAATGACTAGTAATGCCTTGTGCCAGAGTCTGCAGCTTTGGATGCCACCATGTATCTAAAAGCGTATCACCAGTTGCTCGGGCACCACAGTGAGTTGCAAAGTGTATGCATTCAATAACCCACATTGCAAGTTCATCTGACATACATGTTTGCCCTGCCGGGGTAACTCATAATCCCGAACTTTACAACCAAGCTGTTTCCACATTTCCATATCCTGGTCAGGAGCATCCTCCTGTAATCTAATGACATATTGGATGGTTGGCGTTGGTTTTTCCCAGGGAGACTTGTCTTTGTCTATGCTTTTAATCTGCCTCATCATTTTAGGTACCACCACCCCGTGTCCATGGGACACTTCCTTAGCTTCTTGGCAATTTGTTTTGGCCACACAAGGGCTAGTAACAGGTCTGATATCAATTTCTGGTGAGATGTCTGTGTTCCTGCTGAAGTCAAGAATCCCCTGTTTTTCCACAACTGACCAAAGTCACAGATTACTCCAAAAGCATATCTGAAGTCAGTATAAACATTGATTCCCAAGTCCTTCCCTAAGATGCAGGCTCTTATCAGGGCAAACAGTTCTGCTTGTTTGCTAGAGAATGGTGTTTCAAAGGCCGCCACCTCCACATCATTGCCATCCTGATCTATAATTACATATCCTGAAAGTCTTTCACCTAGAGATCCAACTGATGCACTCCCATCTACATACAGAGTTAAGTCGGGGTTTGTCATAGGAATAACTGTCAAATCTTCCCGAACAGAGATATCTTCTTTAATCACAAATAGGCAGTCGTGCCCTGACTCAGCTTGTTCCTCCAGTGGTTTGGCGAGAAAGGATGCCGGATTGATGGTGGTACAATACTTAGATTGCAAGCTTGCCCGCTGCTTCAGCGGGTACTGTCATATAGAGGGCAGTGTTACATTTTCTGGGGAGCTACTTGAATGGGGTTAATCTGGACGTGTCCTACATGAGTCTGGTCTTCTGCCCACACCTGTGGGTCCACATACTCTGTTACCTCACTCCCCAGATGATGGCGTCGCTGCGTAGTAACCATCCTTGGTGACTGATGAAATTGAACAATACAATTATTAAACAGTTCTTGTTCCTGGCTCGTGTTTGGATTCGCCAGACCAATCGCTTGCTTAACCATAGCTCCTAAATCATTTGCATGAGATGGGAAGATCACTTTCTTTGTTAAATGCGGGGCAACCTCATAGTCCTGCTTCCACAATTCCAAGGGCACCTCAGCATACTTTGCTGTTCCCAGTTGTCCGGTTACTAATGCCAAAAGGTTTACATCCCATCTAGTTCCATCACGGGATTTAAGAAACGTTTCTAGCTATTTATTACCGGCACTCGGCTAAGTTGATATGGAGCAGGGGCTCATCTTCCAGTGTTAGGGACCACCATTGTGGTGTTACTGACGAGTAACACTATTATTGTCACATTTTTTCCAGTATCTCCACATACAATCTTTAACTGAAATATACATAACAAATCTCGGCCTAGCAGATTACAGTCTAGGCCTGGGGTGATCACAAACTGATGCTGCACCGTCTCATTCCGGTATGTTACTTCGACTGGCATAGAGATAGGGTATTGATAGATCTGTCCTTGAAATCCAGATAATCTCCGAGTCTTGTCGGACTTGGGGAGGTTGTGAGTGGACTGAATGTTTTCCCACAACTTGTAATACCAGAACAGGTTCCTTGTCAGTTTAACACCCGTTCACCACTGTCAGCTAGTCAGCATTGAGGAAACGGATCAGCCTGGGAGAAGTCTGAGCGCCTCCCTTGTCCTTGATCTCCTTGCCAACCTCCCCTTTGTTCTTGCTTATAACCCCCTCCCGCTTGTCTGCGCCATGGGCACTCCTTACTCCAATGGCCTGGCTGGATACAATTAAAGTATCATTTAACTGCACAGGCCATTTGGCTCTGAGAATTGTCAGTCCAGTCCATATTGTTAGTTTTACTGCCTCCGCCACAGTAGCTGGGAGACAATGCACTGGGATCGCACCGTGCTGGGGTGAATTCTGACCGTCTCGATACCTAGCATCCCCCGACTGACAGATGTATGTCTGAAAATCTGCCCCCTCTCCTTTCCTGGGTTTAGTATCCAGAATTTTGGAGATATCAATAGGTTTTTGCCGAGTGGTAGTAAGGGCGGTGAGGATTGCTTCCTCTCTTGCTTCATTCTGAGCATGTTAATTAACCAGCGTGTCATGGGTTCGGAACCCCAAGTTAGCGAGGAATCTTGCGAGTTCTACTGGGGTTAGAACTTGTGGTTTGGGTTGGCTCTCTTTAGTCTTACTCCTGGTACAGAGCGCGACTGGGGATGCCACCAACACCGGTGCTGTCGGAGTCAGGGAACTCTGCCGGTGCTGCTATAGTGGACGCAGGTGGCGCTGCAAGAGCTGCAAACTCGATATTACCGTAGGTTGGGGGCTGTCTGAATGGTGACGGTTGCCACAGCACGTGAGCATTAGTACAGATTCTACTCTCCCACTCATCCAAATCAATCCTCATAGTCTCTCTCTATCAAACTAAAGCCAACCATTAGATCACGCAAGCTGCTGCTCCAGTCCTCTTTAAGTCTAAGAAAGTGGATCACATCACTTCAGTTTGGAGTTCTTTACACTGGCTTTCAGTCTGTCAAATAATTGATTTCAAAATATTACTGTTGATTTATAAAGCACTGAATGGTCTGGGGCAAAAATACATTTCTGATCTTCTGCTACATTATGAACCACCCAGACCTCTGAGGTCGTCTGGGTCAGGTGCTCTCTGTCACCAGTCAGAACTAAACATGGAGAAACAGCGTTTATTTTTTGCAGGTCCACTCAAATTAACAATGCAGAATACCAATGGCATTAAGAGGCATCAGCCAAGTTCTAATATGTTGTTATCAGACAGACAGTATGAAGAAGGGTCTCAACCTGAAACGTCACCCATTCCTTCTCGCCAGAGATCCTGCCTGTCCTGCTGCGTTACTCCAGCGCTTTGTGTCTATCTTGGCTGGACTTGAAAACAGAAAGCAGTAAAAGGAAAGAGATGGGAAAGTCACTTTCAAAAGTCAAAGGAGCAGGAAATAATCTCCGCAGTCAGCCGAAAGGGGTAGAAACCATGAACTGCTCAGAGCAGCTCGACGAGATTTGAAATGCGTCTGAACTAACCAGGGAAAGAAAGGGTGTAACGTCCTGGTTGATGCAAAACTCTTTATAAGGTGTCAGATCTTTAGCACCACACTTTGTTCCTTCAAATACACGACCGTAATTGTTGAAATACGTGATACCTTTTTCCAGCTACTGGATTTCCTGTGGCCAAAGTAGCACATTTAGGCGTTTTGCATTTAGTGGAGGTGTTTGCATTGCTGAACAATGCTCCAGGCGTCGGCACTGCTGTAGTGAAAGCCTCATTGCCATTCACTGCGACTGCACCGAAGGCAGACACAAAGTGCTGGAGTAACTCAGCGGGACAGGCGGCATCTCTGGAGAGAAGGGATGGGTGACGTTTCGGCTCGAGACCCTTCTTCAGACTGAGAGTCAGGGGAGAGGGAGACACAGAGATAAGGAAGTGTAAGGTGTGAAAACGAGACATCAGAAGAGATGCCGATCTAAGAAAATGTAGAATAGGTCATTGTTAGCACGGAGAAGGTGACAACAAATCAAATAGAGATAAAATGTAATCAGCGGGGCTCCTGCTGCATTCCTGTTCCACGCAAGTGTTCTGTGCAACACTTAAGCTCAGAATTCCAGACCTTTTAACCTGGAAACAGTACAAGCTTAACTGAGCTGACAGCTAATCGGCTGCGAGTTAATTGTGAGTCCACTGTACTACTTCAGGCTCAGGTCTAGGTTTGTCACTGTCACGTGTACCGAGCTACAGTGAAAGGCTTTGTTTTGCTGGGGGGGCACAGTGGCTGCCGCCGCACAGCGCCACAGACCCACGCTCACTCCTGACCTCGAGTGCTGCCTGTGTGGAGTTTAGTCTAGTTTAGAGATACAGCATCGAATGAGGCCCTTCGGCCCAACCCGCGATCACCTGCACACTAGTTCTACCCCACACACCGGGGAGAATTCACAGAAGCCAATCAACCTGTGAACCTGCACGCCTTTGGAGTGTGGGAGGAAACCAGAGCACCTGTCGAAAACCCACGCGGTCACAGGGAGAACGTGCAAACTCCGTACTGACTGATCGAACTCGGGTCTCTGGCGCTATAAGGTGGCAACTCGACTGCTGTGTCACTATACCGCATACGAGAGATAGAGCAAAGGGGCAGATACAGAGTGCAGAATATACTCCTCAGCATTGTAGCGCACCAGTTCCATTCTGAAGGCTGTTTGCACATTCTCCCTGTGATCGCATGGGTTTCCTTCGGGTGCTCCAGTTTACCTCCCATGTCTCAAAGATGTCCAGGTTTGTAGGTTTGCGAAAAGCCTGGATAGAGTGGATGTGGAGAGCATACTTCCACTCGTGGGAGAGTCTAGGACCAGAGGCCATAGCCTTAGATTAGAAGAATTTGCCTGTAGAAAGGAGATAAAGAATTTCTTTAGTCAGAGGGTGGTGAATCTGTGGAATTCATTGCCATAGAGGGCTGTGGAGGCTGTCAGTGGATGTTTTTATGGTGAAGATTGATAGATTCTTGATTAGTACGGGTGTCAGTAACAGAATTGACGTGGATAAGCTTTTTCCATTGAGAGTAGGGAAGATTCAAACAAGAGGACATGATTTGAGAATTAAGGGACAAATGTTTAGGGGTAACATGAGGGGGAACTTCTTTACTCGGAGAGTGGTAGCTGTGTGGAATGAGCTTCCAGTGGAAGTGGTGGAGGCAGGTTCGATTTTATCATTTAAAAATAAATTGGATAGGTATATAATGGGAAAGGAATGGAGGGTTATGGTCTGAGTGCAGGTAGATGGGAATAGGTGAGAGTAAGTGTTCAGCACGGACTAGAAGGGCCGAGATGGCCTGTTTCCTTGCTGTAATTGTTATATGGTTATATGGTCAGGGGTTATGGGGATGGCAGGAAAATGGGGTTGAGAGGGAAAGATAGATCAGCCATGATTGAATGGCGGAGTAGATTTGATGGGTCAAATGGCCTAATTCTGCTCCTAGAACTTATGAACTTATGAATGGTGTACTGGTCCAAGTGTCTTATTCTGAGATAAACACAAAATTTTGGAGTAACTCAGCGGGGCAGGCAGCATCTCTGGAGTGAAGGATTATTTTGTCTTATTCTTTATTTGTCTTATCTGACTTGGTAATCAAAGTACATTTGGGATTGTGGCAGCAACGTGAGCCAATGTTTTGGAGTGATGACGTTTGCATTATGCAGCAGCACAACACTCACATTCTAGTCTAGGCACAAGGGACTGCAGATGCTGGTTTGGAAAAACACACACACTGAGTTGGAGTAACTCAGCGGCCAGGCTGCATGTCTGGATAGGCGAGGTTTCGGGTTGGGGCCCTTCTCCAGACTTGCAATTCTTCCAGTTGCATCTTAATTCCTGTTTCATGCTGCTTTCCCCATCTCCTCCTGAAAATGAATGCCCCAAGTCTGACAAAATGATTACAAGGTGTTAACTGATTACCTGGACAGATGAACAAGTTTGGTTTTTTTGTGGGGGGCTGCACCTTGGCGCAGTTTACAGTTGCTGCCTTATGGGCCTGTCCCACTTTGGCAATTTTCCAGGCAACTACAGGCGACTAGTTTGTCGCCACATTTTCGCCGGTGCGTAGTCACCTCAGGTGCGCAAAAAGTCGTAGCGCCTTTCTGGTCGCCGCTAAATTTTCAACACGTTGAAAATTTTTCGTCAACAGTGGGTTTGACGCCAATGAGCGTAGCTTGACGTAGGCGCTGCCGTAGGTTGTCGCCAGGATGACGTAGGTTGTCGGCGGTTTTTCGGCGACCTGCTACGACTATGACAGTTGCCTGCAGTTGCCTGAAAAGAAAGCCAAGTGGGACAGGCCCGTTACAGCGCCAGAGACCCAGGTTTGATCCTGACTACATGTGTTGTCTGTACGGAGTTTGTGCACACTCCAAAGACGTACAGATTTGTAGGTTAATTGGTTTGTGTGAATTGTCCTTCATGTGTAGGGCAGAACTGGTGCGCAGTTTCTGTAGATTGTATATGGTCTCTAGTGTAGGATAGTGCAAGTGTATGGGGGCGATCACTGGTTGCCACACACTCGGGTTTGTGGAACAAAGGGCCTGTTTCCACATTGTATCTCTAAAGTCTAAAGCAGGAAAAATAATTAACAAACATAACTAAAGTGAAATCATCCATTAATTTATCCATTTGTAGTTCTGTTTTTGTTTTCAATGGATTGGTGGTGTAGTTTCAAAGTATTGCGATGGTTCCTCCTGGTTTTAAATGCTCATTCTCGGCTGTTGTAATTTGAAGTTGGAGTGTTGTATACCATGAGACCCAGAGCCCTCAATGGTCCTGTGGAATTAGCAAACTTGGCTGGTGAAGGAATTTCACACCTCGTTTGTTAATTTCAATTCCATAACCTTTCACTGAGAATCGAGAAAACATAACACAATAAAAATTACACAATAACAGAATTATGCAGGGCTACCTTCCAAAGAAGGGTTGAGCTAGGAATCATTTGTGATGGAAAGTCGAATGTTTAGTTTAGTTTAGAGATACAGCGCGGAAACATGCCCTTCGGCCCATCGGGTCCGCACCGACCAGCGATCCCCACACATTAACACTATCCTACACACAATAGGGACAATTTACAATTATACCAAGTCTTTTAACTAAGTAACCTACAAACCTGTATGTCTTTGGAGTGTGGGAGGAAACTGAAGATCTCGGAGAAAACCCACGCAGGTCACGGGGAGAACGTACAAACTCCGTACAGACAGCACCCGTAGTCAGGATCGAACCCGGGTCGCTGGCGCTGCAAATGCTGTAAGGCAGCAGCTCTACCGCTGCGCCACCGTGCTGCCCAATGTTAGGTTCGGTTACATTATTTTTCATAAGGTCGGAAAAATTTGGAATGGCTGCACGGGCAAAATGAATTGAGATTGAGAGGATTATTGATATACTTTGCTGTATGA
Organism: Okamejei kenojei; assembly: GCA_035221665.1. Taxonomy (NCBI): domain Eukaryota; kingdom Metazoa; phylum Chordata; class Chondrichthyes; order Rajiformes; family Rajidae; genus Okamejei; species Okamejei kenojei. Next base: position 5,182,494 of record CM069163.1, on the reverse strand, counting down.
TTAATGGAAAGGTAATGCAAGTAGTACAACTGACAGTCAATGAGGTCTGGGTCAGGAGTAGTACGGGTTTAGTTTAGTTTAGAGATACAATGCGGAAACTGGCCCTTTGGCCCACTGAGTCCGCACCGACCAGTGGTCCCTGCACATTAAAGGGCCTGTCCCACTTGCCCATCATTTGCGCGTAATTTACGCGACATCATTTATGCGTCACGACGCACGACGCGAGCATGGTGCGCATTACGTGCGCATGGTGCGTGATGACATAGGCAGCGACGTGCGGCCACACACAGCGTCGCAGGATTTTGTGATGTGCAAAATCTTTGCGCGCCATCTGTGTGACCCGCAAATGACAGCCATGTGGGACAGGCCCTTAACTATCCTACTATTAGTGACAATTTACACATACACCAAACTAATTAACCGACATGCCTGTAACCGAAGATCTCGGGGAAAAGTCACGCAGTCACGGGGAAAACGTACAAACTCCACACAGACAGAACCCTGAGTCGGGATTGAACCCGGCTCACCGGCGATGCAAGCGCTGTAAGGCAGCAACTCTACCGCTCCGCCCAAAAAGGATTGGTGATGTTTTGGGTCGGGGCTCGTTTAGTTTAATTTAGTTTAATTTAGAGATTCAGCGCGGCAATAGGCCCTTCGCCCACCGAATCTGCACCGACCAGCGATCCCCGCACATAACACTATCCTACACCAACAGGGACAATTTACATTTATACCAAGCCAATTAACCTACAAACCTCGGTGTGGGAGGAAACCGAAGATCTCGGAGAAAACCCATGTGGTCACAGGGAGAACGTACAAACTCTGTACAGACAGAGCCCGTAGTCGGGATCGAACCCCAGTCGCTGGCGCTGTAATGCAGCAACTCTACCGCTGTGTAACCATGGTGTCGGGTGTTACGTGGTCGGGTTACGGGGAGAAGGCAGCAGAATGGGGTTGAGAGGGAGCGATAGATCAGCCATGGTTGAATGGTGGAGCAGGCTTGATGAGCCGAATGGCCTAATTTTGCTCCTTTCACTGATGAACATGACCTTATGAACTAGGTCTCGGTCGGTGACATCCCTTGCTGTGAGCCTGAAGGTGGCTTCATGACGCAGTACAAGCTTGATCACAAACATCTAGGCTGACACAATAAGGCAGGAATGCTGGATTGTCAGCGGGCCATGTTTGCAGAACATTTACCTCTTGACCACAGTGACTTTAATAAAAAGAAATCTTGTTAATGGAAAGCTGGCGTTGCAAAATAGGCTGCCTCATTTCCTTTGTTACATCCATGACTTCATTTCAAATCTGCTGCATTGGCTGTGAAATGTACTGGAATGGCCAGAGATTGTGAAAGATGTTATTTTCATCGACAAACCAGTCGTAGATAAACATCGTAAAGGCATAACAAAGTGAACTTGAGGACGTGAACTAATGTTCCACCTGTTTGCTTGGGACTTGCAAAGTGCCTTCACTTCCACAGTACCCCTTTACCTAGGTGCAGTTAGAATTTTGTTTCATATAATTGGTTCTGTGGAAACTCTCCAACAAAAATGGAGAGGTAGATTTCTGTCTGTTTGTGTCTGCTGAGTGCTCAGTAAGGTAGCGGGTGAGTGGAACTGTTTCTGAAATGAGGTTCTGTTGAAGGAATCAAATTGCAGAAACCTGCCATAGAGTACCCTTCCACACAGGGCACTTGTCTACTCCAAAACTCATCGAGGCAGCACAGTGGCCCAGTGGTAGAGTTGCTGCCTCACAGCGCCAGAGACCCGGGTTCCATCCTGACTGCGGGGGCTGTCTGTACGGAGTTTGTACGTTCCCCCCGTGACCTGCGTGGGTTTTCTCCGGGTGCTCCGGTTTCCTCCCACACTCCAAAGACGTACAGGTTTGTCGGTTAATTGACTTTGGTAAAATTGTAACTTGTCCCTAGTGTGTGTGGGATAGAGTTAGAGTCCGATGAATCGCTGGTTGGCATGGACGATATGAGCCGAAGGGCCTGCTTTTTCCGCGCTGTGTCTCTAAACTAAACTAGTGCTTTAATCTTGGATCAGACACCAGAAAGCCACGTCTAAAAAGACAGAATGCAATCTGTGACTGAGGACAGAACTAAAGCAGTCTCCAGATGTGGGATCGCTGTGATTGTCACTGTTGTTCCAATGTTGTTCAATGCTCTGGTGCCACAGTTGCAGCTCCTTCGGCCAGCAACACCAGATCAATGGTGTGGGGGTAAAGCAGGCATATAGTGTGCTTGCCTTCAATGGTCGGGCATTGAGTAGAATCAAGAAGTCTTAATACAGTTTTATAGGACTTTGGATAGGCCAGATTTGGAGTATCCAAGGTATGCAAATAGGTGCCACATAGGGGGAGGGTCCTTACAAAGGTACGAAGTACCCCTGCTGGCTCCTCCTCTGTTCTCTCCCCCCCCCCCCCCCTCCACCCACGCCGGGTCCTCCATTGTCCATTGCTCTTCCCCCCATCATGGCGGTCCCCCCATGCTGGGTCCTCCTTTGGTCCTTCCCCCGGCAGCGGCGTCCTCACTTCCACTTGTCCGTCCTCGTCCGTCGATTGGCCGCCGCACCGACCTCTCCACTAACGCCGCTGGGCCCTCTCCGGACGCTTCCATGGCGCCGACCCAGGCCCCGGCCCGGGCTCCTCAGACCCAGGGGCCGACTGCGGGCTCCACAGACCCAGCCACCATCGGCCGCGGGCTCCGACCCGATGCCTGGATTAGAGAGCATTAGGTGCAAGGAGAGGTTGGACAGACTTGGAAAGATTTCCCATTTGCAGCAAATGGAGAGAAGTGAATGGAACTGTGTGTGTGTGCGTGCGTGTGTGTGTGTGTGTGTGTGCACCAGGATCAAAGCTGAAATCCTTCTCCAACAGAGTGCAATCAATTCTAAATAGCACAAAGAAAGGCAATCTCAAGCAGATGGTCTTTAATATAGTTTCAGGATGAGGGAAAGAAATACAGGCCCAATAAATTAGGGCCTTCTGCCTTCTTGACACTACGGCCTTCTGCCTTCTTGACACCTATTCCTTCGCTCCGTAGATGCTGCCTCACCCGTTGAGTTTCTGCAGCATTTTTGTCTACCTTCGATATTTACAGCATCTGCAGCTCTTCCTTAAACATCTTGACACTAGATTAATAGCATGGGAGACATTCAATCAACAGAAAATATCCCTCTAGTTTCTTCAGACTGGCCACATTTACATTGTCAATGCCAACTGCTGCTGTAATTTCTGCCGTTGAAGTTCATTCAGGTCCAATGTCTTTGTCCAATGCTGCCATTGTTGTGGGGTGACCTTATAGAGGTATATAAAATGATGTCGAAATAAGGAACTGCAGATGGTGGTCAACAAATAAAAAAAGTCACAAAGTGCTGGAGTAACTCAGCAGGTCATCAAGAAGCAGACATTGGTTTAAGGTGAGAGGGACAAGAATTGATAGGAGACCTGAGGGTCACCTTTTCACTCCGAGTGTTGTGGGTGGATGGAACGAGCTGCCGATTGGGTTCAGATCCACGAATGCGGAGTGGTGGAGACGGGCACCTTGCGGCCGGCGTCCAGTGTGCTGACGTTAATGATCCTGGGAAGAGTTCCCTTTTCTTCGTGAAGGACATGGCAGGGAAAGCGTCATGGATTCTGGCAGCGTCCGGTGAGATCTTGCTGGCCCTTGTAAATCCAGGGGAGAAGGTGTAAGTCTCGCGGCGGTCCGTGCCCATACCGCAGCAGGTCTCCAAGGTGAACGGCCTCGGGCATGTCGGGACAATGTAGGGTTTTATAGGGCGCAGGGTGGCGCAGCGGTAGAGTGGGTGCCTCACAGCACCAGAGACCCAGGTTTAATCCTAACTACGGGTGCTACATGCACGGAGTTTGTACGTTCTCCCCGTGACCTGCGTGAGTTTTCTCCGGGTGCTCAGGTTTCCTCCCACACTCCAAAGGCGCACAGGTTTGTAAGTTAAACGACTTTGGTGAAAATTGTGAATTGTCCCTCGTGTGTAGGATAGTGTTAGCATACGGGGAGATCGCTGGTCGGCACGGACTCGGTGGGGCCAAAGGGCTTATTTCTGCTTTGTGTCTCTAAAGTCTAAAGGAGGTAGTTGAGGCAACTGCTATAACATTTAAAATACATTTGGACACATGTATGGACAGAATAGGTTCACAAGCACATGGGGCAAATAGGACGTGCAGATGGGGCACCTTGGTCGGCAGGGGCAAATGGGGCCAAAGAGCCTCGTTTTATGCTGAATTACTTTGATTCATTGCGATGTGCCCAGACGGCAGGCTCATTTCCCTGAAAACATAAGCAGGATGTTGCATAATTAGTTTGAATTATCTTCTGATAACTATTATCTAATAATATGAGTAATCATTATTTATTATCTTGCAGGAACTTAGTAGCTGCGGATGGAACAAGAAAGACAAGCACATCCTGGCACCAAACATCGTTGCATTCACCAGAAGGTTCAATCAGGTGAGATGACAAGAACATAGGAGTGGGAGATGGCCATTCGGCCCCTCAAGCCTATACTGTCATTCAATATGTTCATTGTTGATCTGCCCTGGACCTCATAAGGATATTAGTGATATGAGCAGAATTAGGCCATTCAGCCCATCACGTCTACTCTGCCATCTATCTCTTCCTCCTCAAAAAACATTCTCCTGCCTTCTCCCCATAACTACTGACACCCGTACTAATCAAAAATCTATCTATCTATGCCTTAAAAATATCTGCTGACTTGGCCTCTACAGCCTTCTGTGGCAAATAATTCCGCAGATTCACCACATAGAAACATAGAAACATAGAAAATAGGTGCAGGAGTGGCCATTCGGCCCTTCGAGCCTGCACTGCCATTCAATATGATCATGGCTGATCATCCAACTCAGTATCCTGTACCTGCCTTCTCTCCATACCCCCTGATTCCTTTAGCCACAAGGGCCACATCTAACGCCCTCTTAAATATAGCCAACGAGCTGGCCTCAACTACCCTCTGTGGCAGAGAATTCCACAGACTCACCACTCTCTGTGTGAAAAATGATTTTCTCATCTCAGTCCTAAAAGACTTCCCCCTTATCCTTAAACTGTGACCCCTTGTCCTGGGCTTCCCCAACATCAGGAACAATCTTCCTGCATCTAGCCTGTCCAACCCCTTAAGAATTTTGTAAGTCTCTATAAGATCCCCCCTCAATCTTCTAAATTCCAGTGAGTACAAGCTGAGTCTATCCAGTCTTTCTTCATATGGAAGTCCTGCCATCCCAGGAATCAGTCTGGTGAACCTTCTCTGTACTCCCTCTATGGCAAGAATGTCTTTCCTCAGATTAGGAGACCAAAACTGTACACAATACTCCAGGTGTGTCCTCACCAAGACCCTGTACAACTGCAGTAGAACCTCCCTGCTCTTGTACTCAAATCCGTTTGCTATGAATGCCAACATACCATTTGCTTTCTTCACAGCCTGCTGCACCTGCATGCCTATTTTCAATGACTGGTGTACCATGACACCCAAGTCTCGTTGCATCTCCCCTTTTCCTAATCGGTCACCATTCAAATAATAGTCTACTTTCCTGTTTTTGCCACCAAAGTGGATAACCTCACATTTATCCACATTATACTGCACCTGCCATGCATTTGCCCACTCACCCAGCCTATCCAAGTCACCTTGCAGCCTCCTAGCATCCTCCTCACAGCTAACACTGCCCCCCAGCTTCGTGTCATCCGCAAACTTCGAGATGTTGCATTTAATTCCCTCATCCAAATCATTAATATATATTGTAAATAGCTGGGGTCCCAGCACTGAGCCTTGCAGCACCCCACTAGTCTCTGCCTGCCATCCAGAAAAGGACCCGTTCACTCCTACTCTTTGCTTCCTGTCTGCCAGCCAGTTCTCTATCCACATCAATACTGAACCGCCAATACCGTGTGCTTTAAGTTTGTATATTAATCTCTTATGTGGGACCTTGTCGATAGCCTTCTGAAAGTCCAGATATAACACATCCACTGGTTCTCCCTTATCCACTCGACAAGTTACATCCTCACAAAATTCAATAAGATTCGTCAGACATGATTTACCTTTCGTAAATCCATGCTGACTTTGTCCAATGATTTCACCACTTTCCAAATGCGCTGCTATCCCATCTTTACTCTAGCAGTTTCTCCACTACCGATGTTAGACTAACTGGTCTGTTATTCCCCGTTTTCTCTCTCCCTCCCTTTTTAAAAAGTGTGGTTACATTAGCTACCCTCCAATCCTCAGGAACTACTCCAGAATCTAAAGAGTTTTGAAAAATTATCACTAAGGCATCCACTATTTCTGGGGCTACATCCTTAAGTACCCTGGGATGCAGCTTATCTGTCCCTGGGGATTTATCGGCCTTTAATCCATTCAATTTACCTAACACCACTTTCCGGCTAACCTGGATTTCACTCAGTTCCTCCATCTCATTTGACTCGCGATCCCCTGCTATTTCCAGCAAATTATTTGTCTTCCTTAGTGAAGACAGAACCAAAGTAGTTATTCAATTGGTCAGCCATGTCCTTGTTCCCCATGATCAATTCACCTGTTTCTGACTGCAAGGGACCTACATTTGTTTTAACTAATCTTTTTCGCTTCACATATCTATAAAAACTTTTGCAGTCAGTTTTTATGTTTCCTGCCAGTTTTCTTTCATAATCCATTTTCCCTTTCCTAATTAAGCCCTTTGTCCTCCTCTGTTGGACTCTGAATTTCTCCCAGTCCTCTGGTAGGCTGCTTTTTCTGGCTAATTTGTACGCTTCATCTTTTGCTTTGATACTATCCCTGATTTCCCTTGTTATCCATGGATGCACTACCTTCCCTAATTTATTCTTTTGCCATACTGGGATGAACAATTGTTGTAGTTCATCCATGCAGTCTTTAAATGCCTTCCATTGCATATCCACCGTCAACCCTTCAAGAATCAATTGCCAGTCAATCTTGGCCAATTCACGTCTCATACCCTCAAAGTTACCTTTCTTTAAGTTCAGGACCCGTGTTTCTGAATTAACAATGTCACTCTCCATCCTAATGAAGAACTCAACCATATTATGGTCACTCTTGCCCAAGGGGCCACGTACAACAAGGCTGCTAACTAACCCTTCCTCATTACTCAATACCCAGTCTAGAATAGCCTGCTCTCTCATTGGTTCCTCTACATGTTGGTTTAGAAAACTATCCCGCATACATTCCAAGAAACCCTCTTCCTCAGCACCCCTGCCAATTTGATTCACCCAATCTATATGTAGATTGAAGTCACCCATTATAATGGTTTTACCTTTGTTGCACGCATTTCTAATTTCCTGTTTGATGCCATCCCCAACTCCACTACTACTGTTAGGTGGCCTGCACACAACACCCACTAGCGTTTTCTGCCCCTTAGTGTTTCGCAGCTCCATCAATATCAATTCCACATCCTCCAAGTTAATGTCCTTCCTTTCTATTGCGTTAATCTCCTCTCTAACCAGCAACGCTACCCCACGTCCTTTTCATCTCTGTCTATCCCTGTTGAATATTGAATATCCCTGGATGTTCATCTCCCAGCCTTGCTCACCCTGGAGCCATGTCTCCGTGATCCCAACTATATCATAATCATTAATAGCTATCTGCACATTCAACTCATCCACCTTATTACGAATGCTCCTCGCATTGAGACACAAAGCCTTCAGGCTTGTTTTCACAACGCTCTTGCCCTTTATACAATTATGTTGATAGGTGGCCCTTTTTGATTTTTGCCCTGGATTTGTCTAGTTTAAAGTGCTAGTTTACATGATGACTAAAGACATTTCTCCTCATCTCATTTCTAAAAGAATATCCTTCAATTCTGAGGCTGTAACCTCTAGTCCTAGATTCTCCCACTAGTGGAAACATCCTCTCCACATCCACTCTATTGGATCTTATAGAGACTTACAAAATTCTTAAGGGATTGGACAGGCTAGATGCAGGAAGATTGTTCCCGATGTTGGGGAACACCAGAACAAGGGGTCACAGTTTAAGGATAAGAGGGAAGTCTTTTAGGACCGAGATGAGAAAATCATTTTTCACACAGAGAGTGGTGAATCTGTGGAATTCTCTGCCACAGAAGGTATTTGAGGCCAGTTCATTGGCTATATTTAAGAGGGCGTTAGATGTGGCCCTTGTGTCTAAAGGGATCAGGGGGTATGGAGAGAAGGCAGGTACAGGATACTGAGTTGGATGATCAGCCATGATCATATTGAATGGCGGTGCAGGCTCGAAGGACCGAATGGCCACTCCTGCACCTATTTTCTATGTTTCTATGTTTCTACCCAAGCCTTTCACTATTCTGTACGTTTCAATGAGGTCCTCCCCTCAGTCATTTAAACTCCAGCGAGTACAGGCCCAGTGCCGACAAACGCTCAACATAGGTCATCTCCTCTTCTGTGCCATTCCCCATGTTCCACACTTCCCTGTGTAGGAAGGGACTGCAGATGCTGGTTTGAACCGAAGATAGAAAGAAAGATCAACTTTGAATACTGTGGCCGGATTGATGGTGATGAGTTGCCCTTTATTAATTCACAACCCCCCCCCCACCACCGACAGTTCCATTCACCTCTCCTTTTGGGACAGTTTCTTCCCAGCTGTCGGGCCACTATACCATCTTCAGACTTGAGTGAGAAGAAAGGGTCTTGACCTTTTCCTTCTCTCCAGAGATGTTGCCTGTCCCACTAAGTTACTCCAGCATTTTGTGTCTGTCCTCCCCCACGCCCCTGATCTTTCCTTTAAACGCCTCGAGTGACCCAGCCTGTACAACCCTCCGGGATAGGGGATCCCTGTGCGAGTAATGTTAGCACTGGTTAGCACGCAACCTCGGTACACGTGACAATAAACTAAACTAAACTAAACTTGCAAGCGTACACCACCAGACTCAGGAACAGCTTCTTCCCCTCTGTTATCAGGTTTCTGAACGGTCCTACCACAGGCAAGGGCACTGTCCGATTCATCTCTACCCCACTGCGGACATTGGACTTTGTCTCTAGAACTGATGCGCTACAATGCTGAGAACTATATTCTGCACTCTGTATCTTCCCCTTTGCTCTACCTGTTGTACTTGACGTTTTGATTGTATTTACGTGTAGTATTATCTGATCTTATTGGATAGCATGCAAAACAAAGCTTTTCGCTGTAGATTGGTTCACGTGACAATAATAAACCTAAACCAGTTCCAATGGAAGACCTTAGACCTAGAACATTAAAGGGTCTGTCCCACTTGTGTGATTTTTTTGGATGACTTGCCGGCACCCGTCATAGTCGCGGCAGGTCTCCGAAACTGTTCAACATGTTGGTGTTGGAAATCTAGCGGCGAACAGGAAAAGGTACGACTCTTTGGGCGATTACTCACCACCATACAGGCGTCACGCCGTTGTTGAACATTTTCGGAGACCTGCTGCGACGATGACAGGTGCCGGCAAGTTCCCGATAAAATCGTGTAAGTGGGACAGGCCCTTAACTCTCACCATGTGTAGGAAAGAACTGCAGATGCTGGTTTAAATTGAGGATAGACACAAGATTAACTCTCATCAAATGTGTTGTGTTTGTAGTTGAGTGTTTCTGGCCGGCACACCTCAGTCATTTAGCATTGATCTAGAATTAATTTAGAATTGATCATAACATTTCCTCCATCCTAACCCTCAACACTGCTGCTCCTCAAGGCTGAGAGAACAATCAATGATACTTCAGTGTCACAGGCACCCAGGTACAGTGAAATGCTTTGTTTTTGCATGTAACCCGGTAAAATCACATAGCAGACCTCACCTAGGCAGAACACAAAGAGTCGTCACATTTCTGCCGTCGACAAATCTGCGAAAGGTTCGTCGAGCAGTCTTATCTTCTCGCAGCAACGAACCAGCCCTGCCGTCGCACGTGGCCACAGGCGACCCTCCTACAGCCCTTACAGCTGAAAATGGCTGAGCCAGGCTCTCGGGCATTGCTAGCTGTCAAGAGCCCTTGTGACTCTCTGAAACTTAGAAATGTTCAATTTAGTCCAATAAGTTGACTAAACTTAGCTAATTTTGGATGAAAAAATTTGCTAATAAAATATTATTGAGGTCATGCTCATTGCATTCCCTCTTCCGTTCAGCGCGATAAAATGCTTCATATCTTCAGCTTCACAAAATGTGACTAAAACCTTTGTGTTCCTGGCAGGTCAGTTTCTGGATTGTTCGAGAGATCCTCACTGCTCAGACGTTGAAAATAAGAGCGGAAATATTGAGCCACTTTATAAAACTCGCCAAGGTAGGCAAATGCTCTCTCTCGTGCTGAGAATATTTTGGATTCCATGAAATAAGTTCCAAAGTTCTTGGAGCAGAATTAGGCCATTTAGCCCATCGAGTCCAATCCGCCATTCATTCATGGCTGATCTATCTTTCCCTCTCAACCCCATTCTCCTGCCTTGTCCGCCATAACCCCTGTTACCCGCACTAATCAAGAATCTATCAATCTTCCCCTTAAAAATATCCCATTAATTTGGCCTCCACAGCCTACTGTGGCAAAGAATTCCACAGATTGATCACCCTCTGGCTAAATAATTTATTTTGGACATTTGAAGTTACTCTTCAAAGTGAAGGGCTTGACCATGTTATGGGCGTGTAAGAGACATCTGACAGAAGAAATTCCTCCTCATCTCCTTTCTAGGATTTCTTGTCATGATCCTTTCCCATCTCAGTCCCCGTTTCCAAATCTGGTGCATATTTTCTGGGACTAATTTGGGAACCACTAAATGAATTTGACATTGAGCCAATGAAAGAGACACTCCCTTCCACCTATATTCCTTCCTCTGGTTTCACATTTCACGACTCTTCTATCATTATCTCCACACTTCTCGTCTTTTTATCTCTGGCCTTTGTCCAACCATCAGTCAATCATCCCCCATTACCTGTATCTACCTATCACTTGTCAGGCCTTGTTCGGTCCCCACCTCTTGCAGCTTTCCCCCCCTCTACTCAATGTCTGAAGAAGGGCCCCGATCCAAAACACCACCTACCCATGTTCTCCACAGATGCTGCCTGACCGGTTAAGTCACTCCAGCACTTTGTGTCTTTTAAAAAAAATAGACAGAAGAATTGGCAAGAGCTTTGCTTGAAGAGAGATCTTTTAAGGAGCGCCTTCTCTAAGAGGATGATCCTCCATTGAGGCCAAAAGCAACTGACAGTAGAGTGATGAATATAGTGGAAGGGCATCACGGTGGTGCAGCGGTAGAGCTACTGCTTTACAGCGCCAGGGACCCGGGTTCGATCCCGACTACGGGTGCTTGTCTGTACAGAGTTTGTATGTTCTCCCTGCGTGACCTGCGTGGGTTTTTCCCGAAATCTTTGGTGTCCTCCCACACTCCAAAGACGTACAGGTTTCTAGGTTAATTGGCATGGTATAAATGTAAAAATGTAAAATTGTCCCTAGTGTGTGTATTACTGTGTTAATGTGCGGGAATCACTGGTCGGTGCGGACTCGGTGGGCCGAAGGGCCTGTTTCCGCGCTGTATTTCTAAATGAAACTAAAACTAAGCTAGACTTGAAAGTAGGGCGCGAGAATGCTTGTGGGACTGGTAGAGGCTGTAGAAATTTGGGGGGATGAGATTAAGGAAGGATTAATAAAATAGATTGGATGAAGCTTTTAAAAGTGTATTTGAATGGGAGGCAGAAAGCACTGAGGCGTTGGGTTACCAAGTCTTGGAGCAAGTTAAGAAATGAGCACCCAAGTCTTGGTTAAGGACATCTTTGTGGAGTAGCAGCAATGCAGAAAAGATTAGGTTCAGCTGGCATCATGTTCAGCATGGCCATTGTGGGCCGAAGGGCCTGTTCCTGTGGTGCTCTGTTCCATCTTGTGTATTCCTCTGCCCCCAACTCTGTCAAAATCAGATTTCCCACTCTCTTATGCCATTCATACGTCAGTATAGGAGATAGACACAAAATGCTGGAGTAACTCAGCGGGACAGGCAGCATCTCTGGAGAGAAGGCATGGGTGATGTTTCGGGTCGAGACCCTTCTTCAGACCCGACTCGACCTGAAACGTCACCCATTCCTTCTCTCCAGTGGTGCTCCATGTCCCGCTGAGTTACTCCAGCATTTTGTGTCTATCTCCAGTAGATTAGCAGTCGGGTTGGGACCCTTCTTCAGTCAATACAATTTGTCTGACATGTACCCCAGCAGCTCCTGTATAGGTTGCCTGACCTGATAAGTGATAATGTTTAAAAATGTTGTAATTGTACTTAAAAATCTACTTAATGTTTAAGAAACAATTAAGGGCCTGTCCCACTTGGACGACATAATCCACGAGTTTAGAAGACCCTAGATGAGTTGAATAAAATGTCAAGGTCATGTTGACTCGCCGAAAAGACCTCCCACGACCTCCTACGTCTATGTCTACGACCTCCTACGACCCCCCTCGACCTCAGTCTTCCACACCTAGGACCAACTACGACTAGCTACGAGTGGAAAATGATTACATGATAAAATTATGTCATGTTTGCATTTTTTTTCTCCGGCTAGTTACCGACCTACGACTACTTATGACTACCATTACGACCTACCTATGACTTACCTACGAGTAAAAAGTGTCAATTTTTTCCATGCCGACTTTTTTTTACTCGTGGAGTTACGAAGACCTCCTACGACCTCATGGCGACCATGCTGCGTGTATGATTCAAGAGCAAACTCGGCAGAGGTCGCCAATTAGGTTGTGAAAGTGGGGTTTTAGACAGGTACATGGAGAGGACAGGTTTGAAAGGATATGGACCAAATGCGGGCGGGTGGGACTAGTGTAGCTGAGACATGTTGGCCGGTGTGGGCAAGTTGGGCCGTAGGGCCTGTTTCCACGCTGCATCATTCTTTAATACTTTATGACTCTACTTTGTTCTTCCTTTCAGAAACTGCTGGAGTTGAACAACCTCCATTCCCTCATGGCCGTGGTCTCCGGCCTGCAAAGTGCGCCTATCTTCAGGCTTTCCAAGACCTGGGCTGTAAGTTTGTGTTTGCTCTGATTTACTGTCTTAGGTCCTCGTGAGATTGGAAGTATTTTCACATTTCACCTACTCTACGAATAAAAAAATACCGAGTTCATCATGCTAATGGTTTGGAACAGGGGATCTCAAACGTGTGTGGAACCTGCCTGCCCGCCGATATATAATTGGCACACTATAATCCAAGGCTTACAGTCAATCCAAATGCACATAATTTCTCCACAGACGGCTGTGGAGGCCAATTCAAGGGATATTTTTAAGGCAGAGATAGATAGATTCTTGATTTGTCCGGGTGTCAGGGGTTACGGGGAGAAAGCAGGAGAATGGGGTTAGGAGGGAGAAATAGATCAGCCATGATTGAATAACGGAGTAGACTTAGAAACATCAAGTGCCATAGCCCTCCAGTAGAGATTACAGCTGGACAGCATGTAAATGAAGCCACAATTGGCATATTGTGTCCAGTTTTGGTCACTCTTTCATAGGAAGGATGTCGTCAAGCTGGGAAGAGTGCAGGGAAGGTGTGCGAGGAGGTGTGCAAGACACTCGGGCCTGAGTTACAGAGGGAGGGAGGTCGGGCAGGCTAGAACTTTATTTCTTGGCGTGCAGGAGGCTGAGGTGTGATCTTATTGAGATGTCTGAAATCATGTGGGGAATAGATGGTGTGAAAGTCCAGATCCATTTACGCAGAGTAAGGGAGTCAAAAACCAGAGGACTCGGGTTGAAGGTGAGGGGGACAGATTTAATAGGAATCAGAGGACCAACATTTGAACACGGAGGGTGGTGGGTGCATGGAACGGGCTGCCGGAGGAGGCAGTTGTGGCAGGGACTATAACTCCATTGAAAAGCCATTTGGACAGGTACACGCATAGGAAAGATTTAGAGGGATATGGGCCAAATGCAGGCAGGTGGGATCAGTGTAAAAGGGGCATCTTGGTTGGCATGGGATAAGTGAGTTGAAGAGCTTGGTCTCCATGCCCTGGGGAACAGAATCATAGTAATGGTCTCTGTGTGAAGACAGTGTGTGTTGTCACACGGAGCACAACAGCAACATAGACCTTTTGGGTTAGTTTGGTGTATTGTCACGTGTACCGAGGTACAGTGAAAAGCGTTTTGGCTGCATGCTACCTGGTCAGTGGAAAGACTACAATCAAACTGTCCACAGTGCACAGATACAGGATAAAAGGAATAATGTTTAGTGCAAGACAAAATCCAGTAAAGTCCAATTAAAGATAGCCTGAGCGTCTCCAATGAGATAGAGGGAAGGCCACGGCCACTCTCTAGTTGGCGAGAGGACGGTTCAGTTGCCTGGTAACAGCTGGAAAGAAACTGTCCCAGAATCTGGAGTTATGCATTTTAAAACTTCCGTACCTCGTGCCTGATGGGAGTGGGGAGAAGAGTGAGTGAGACGGATCCTTGATGATGCTGCTGGCCTTGCCGAGGCAGCGTGAGGTGTAAAGGGAGTCAGTGGAAGGGAGGTTGATTTGAGTGATGGTCTGGGCTGTGTCCACAATTCTCTGCAATTTCTCGTGGTCTTGGATGTAACCGTTCCCAAACTGTTAGATGATTGCATTAATTTTCCTTTTAAGAACCCTCTGCAGTGGATGTAATGCGTGGAGTTGCAACAGTGAACCCATAGAGCTGGTCCGTTTTTACTGAAGCTCCTGTTTAATTAGTAAAACAGGAGCTTCTTGTTGGAGTAGACTACCAATATGGCAGTGTGAACGACTGGAGTTCTGTCCAAAGGGGCGGTGAAGTGGGATTTGCCTGGAATTGGGATTGTGGACTGGAGGGAGGGAGAGGGGCTGGAGCTCCGAGCCAACGGAAAGAGTAAGGATGGGGAAAGACTTGAATTTTGAAAGAGGATGTGGCGCATTTATATGGCCAAACCCTGGCACCCGAGCCCAACTAGGTATTTTTGCAGAGACTTTGAAACCTTCCCTTTCTCTCCAAAGTTCAGCCAACAATGATTGTTCAATGCGTTCCTCATTTGGGTTCATACAGGTAGTTCTTCTGTTTTTGCTTCTTTAAACCGAAAATTGTATTGCTGAGAAATCTATCATTTTTGAAAATTGCAATATAAAAACAATTGTCTCCTGGGTGGGAAGGAAGTTAGGAGCTGGAAAGTTCAAACTTGCAGTTACTGTTATTTCTTCCATATGATTTTCAGAAACAAAGGTCTTTTTAATACCTATGTTTATTTTCATTACTACAAGCTAAAAATACTAACGGCTCTATGTTATTATTTAATAGTATCATTGTACAATATCAATAGACGTGATTTCTTGTCAATTTAAATAACCTCCTGTTGTGAAGCTGGCAGTTGTGTTCTTAAGAAACAATGGCTACATGGAAACAGTTTTTTTTTCCCCCGAAGACTGTTTATTTTACCCATAGCAGTTGTGAATCTCCAAAGTAACTTTTAAGTGGTTCTCACGTTCCCGATCTAAATTATGTTAAAACCGATTCAGCCTGTGTACCACTAAAAGCTGATAACAGCTGGGAAGAAACTGTCCCTGAAATATGGAGGGGTGCATTTTCACACTTCTGTACCTCTTGCTTGATGGGAGAGGGGAGAAGAGGGAGTGCCCAGGGAGCGACTCATCCTTGATTATGTTGCTGGCCTTGCTGAGGCAACGTGAGCTATAAATTGTTCACTTGCGTTGCATTCAATTAGAGTTATGGAAATATGGGTTATAAGTGGGGCATCACGATGGCGCAGCAGTGGAGTTCCTGCCTTGCAGCGCCAGAGACCCGGGTTCCATCCTGACGACGGGTGCTGTATGTACGGAGTTTGTACCTACTCCCCGTGACCGCGTGGGTTTTCCCCGAGATCTTCAGTTTCCTCCCGCACTCCAAAAACGTACATGTTTGTAGGTTAATTGGCTTGGTATCAATGTGAATTGTCCTTAGTGTGTCTGGAATAGTGTTAGTATGCGGGGATCGCTGGTCAGCATGGGCTCGGTGGGCCGAAGGGCCTGTTTCCGTACTGTATCTCAAAAACTAAGAGAACTGGTCATTGTGCCATTTATGTTGGCCATTTGAAGTTTCTCCTCAAAGTGATGGTCTTGACCACTCTATGAGGCAGATAAGAGTCCATCTTGCTCGTGGGGTATGGAGTTGCATGTAGGCCAATCTGGGTATAGCTTGCAGTTTTCTTTCTCTGAACAACAAGAGTGACCAGATAGATTTTATAACTAAAAAAGACACAAAGTGCTGGAGTAAAACAGTGGGTCAGGCTGCATCTCTGGAGAACATGGACAGGTGACGCTTTGCTTAAGAAGTCTGAGCAAGGGTCCCGACCCGAAACGTGACCTATCCAGGTACTTCAGAGATTCTGTCTGACCCTCTGAGTTACTCCAGCACTTTGTGTCATTTTTTGTAAATCGTCATCTGTAGTTTCTTGTGTCTGGGTTTGATGCCAACTTGGAAATTTCACCATCAGTATCAGACACAATCTTCTCAGCCAAGATTTTTTGTCGGCACGGACTGGAAGGGCCGAGAGGGCCTGTCTCCGTGCTGTAATTGTTATATTTGTTTATTCAACGTAAGGTTCCCCAAATTGACCTTAGATTGGGGATTTTACTTTAGGGGTAGAGTTTGAACTTCGGGTCACTACCCCGGGAGTGGCTCCATACAAGGCATAATGTCGGGTTGCATCGCACGTGGCTTTGGAGTAGCTCTGCCCAACACCGCCAGAAATTGCAGAGAGTTGTGGATGCGGTCCAGGCCATCGCACAGACTCAACTCCCCACCATTGACTCCATCTACACTTCAGCCAAAAGCAGCTAACATCATCAAAGACTTGTCCCACCCAAGTCATTACCACTTCTCCCCACTCCCGTCGAGCAAAAGGTACAGAAATGTGAAACTATGCACCACTGTTGTTCGTTATTTCGATGTTATCGGGCTTCTGAATGGTCCTTCCATAAGCTAGGGTACTGAATTAACCTACAAACGTGTACGTCTTTGGAGTGTGGGAGGAAACTGAAGATCACCTCTACCTCATTGCGGACATTGGACTTTGTCTCTGGAGCTGATGCTACGATGCTGAGAACTATATTCTGCACTCTGTATCTTCCCTTTGCTCCACCTATTGGACTTGAGTTTGACGTCATTGTATTTATGTATGGTATTATGTGATCTGATTGGTTCAATGCAAAACAACGTTTTTCACTGTATCTCGGTACATGCTACAATAATAATCCAGCACCTAAAACTAAACATAACTGAAACACTCCAACCAGATGGGTGTTTGGAACAATCCAACAGTATCCTCGACAAGGCCACCAGCATGATCAAGGATGAGTCTCACCCTGATCACGCCCTCTTCTCCCCTTTCCCGTCAGGCAAGAGGTACAGAAGTGTGCAAACGCACACCTCCAGATTTTCCAGAAATACCGCCCAGCGGTATGAATATTGATTTCTCTAACTTCAAGTAAGCCTTGCTTTCCCTCTCTCTCCGTCCCTCCCCCATCTTAGTTCTCCGACTAGTTTGACTGTCCTCCTGACTAACCTTTACTGATTGTATGCCTCGTTGTCACCTTCCCCTCGGCTCACAATGATCCATTCTGCTTCTTCGTAGATTTTCTTCCCCTTTGATTTCTCTATTTCAGACCTTATCCTTCCATATCTCTAGGTCTCCCTCTCCCCCGGCTCTCAATTTGAAGCGTCTCGACCCGAAACGTCACCCATTCCGTCTCTCCAGAGATGCTGCCTGTCCCGCTGAGTTATTCCAGCATTTTGTGTCTATTTCCAGCATTATACCAATGATGACAGTTGGTTAATTGCTTGCCAGAGGTTTGGTTTATTTTAGTTTATAGATACAGCGTGGAAACAGGCCGTTTGGCCCACCTAGTTTCTGCATGGACCTACAATCACCCATACACTACTTCTATCCTGCAAACTACAGAAGCCAAATAAACTTTGAAACCTGCAAGTCTTTGGAGTGTGGGAGGAAACAGGAGCGCCCGGAGGAAACCCACACGGTCACACGGAGAACGTGCAAACTCCGCACAAACAGCACCCATGGTCAGGATCGAACCCGATCTCTCTTGCTGTGAGGCAGCAACTCTACTGCTGCGCCACCGTGCTGCCCTAAGCTCTTTGAGACATCTGTGAGCAAATATATAGAGGTTAAAAAAAAAAGCTTTATTAAATTCTAGGACAATCAAAGGAGGTGAAGAAAGACGTGAAAATGAAGGCTGGAGATCAGCCAGCACTTTATTGGCTGGGCGCAGGGGAACATACTTGCATTTCTATCGTGGCTTTCCTGATCTAGAGCATTTGCCAGAGCATTTCTGAATGTAGGGAAGTTTGACGGCCAGATTGCACACAGCAATCTCTCACAAACTCGAAGGTGAAAAGCTTAAGGGCCTGTCCTACATGGCGATTTTTTCGGCGATTGCCGGCATCATTGACTGACATATCAGGATCGCCGAAACTATCGCGGCGTGATGCGGCCGTGACGTGGCGTGACGCAGCCGTGACGTGGCGTGACGCGGCGTGATGACGTGTGACGCAACTTTTTTTTTGTCGCCGCTGGATTTTGAAATGTTCAAAATCTTTTGACAACACTGATATCATGCCGGCAGTCGCCAAAAAAATCGCCAAGTGGGACAGGCCCTTTAGTCTTAGGTTTATTATTGTATGACGGTGCAGTGAAAAGCTTTGTTTTGCATGCCGTCCACTCAAATCAGTTAATACCGTTTCTAGGCTTTTTGACTCTACAACTTACCCTTGGCCTAGGTTTAGGCTTATTATTGTCACGCGTGCCGAGGCACAGTATAAAGCTTTGTTCTGCTTGCGATTCAGATAATACTATACATAAATACAGAGTGCAGAATATAGTTCTCATCATCATGGCACATCAGTTCCACAGACAAAGTCCAATGTCCGCAATGGGGTAGAGGTTCATGAGTTTACGTTCAGAAGTGATAGGAGCAGAATTATGCCATTCAGCCCATCAAGTCTACCCCACCATCCAATCACGGCTGATCTATCTCTCTCTCCTAACCCCATTCTCCTGCCTTCTTCCCATAACCCCTGACACCCGCACTAATCAAGAATCTGCCAATCTAAAAATATCCATTGACTTGGCCTCCACAGATTCACCACCCTCTGACTAAAGAAATTTCTCCTCATCTCCTTCCTAAAAGAACCTCCCTTCATTCAGAGGATGGGGTGAATCGGACAGTGCCCTAGCTTATGGCAGGACCGTTCTGAAGCCTGATAACAGAGGGGAAGAAGCTGTTCCTGAGTCTGGTGATGCGCGCTTTCAAGCTTCTGTACCTTCTGCCAGATGGGAGGAGTAAAAGAAGGAATGAGAGGGGTGGGACGAGATTTGATTATGTAGGTTAATTGGCTTCTGTAAATAGCCCTTGGTGTGTAGGCAGTGGATGTGAAAGGGGAGGGAGAGAAGAGTTGTTACTGGTTATCTATAGTTGGAGAATTCATTGTTTATACTGTTGGGTTGATAGTCACTGTAAATGCCTAGTTCTAAACACGATCAGCCAGAGGAAACATCAAGCCTGCACATACCATGTTGTACCCCATGTGAATCATCCACGTTAAATGTGTAGTTACAAATTGAATGGGAATATCTTGAATTAATGCTGCAGCAGAGAGGCCTGGAGAAATAAACCAAGCCCCACATTCTGCTCACTGTTTGTTTGATATCGTATCAGTTTGTGTTATCAACAGGATTGTTTCTGGCAGTTTTAAACTGATCCATGTTTCTAATTCCGTATCACGGCCCGAAATCCGGGCATGTAATCACCAACAAAATGATCAGCCGTGACAGTAATGATCTTGTCAACCTGACAACAATTTCAGGCCTCCTCGTGTTCAAGGAGGAACTGCAGATGCTGGAAAATCGAAGGTAGACAAAATCGAAGGTAGACATGCGGCAGCATCTATGGAGCGAAGGAAATGGGCAACGTTTCGGGCCGAAACGTTGCCTATTTCCTTCGTTCCATAGATGCTGCGGCACCTGCTGAGTTTCTCCAGCATTTTTGTCTATCCATGTAGTTATCCATGTGCAAAGCCAGAGTTTGCTCTGCCCGCTCCCCTTCATCCTGTATCTGTGCACTGGAGACGGCTCGATTGTAATCATGTCCAGTCTTCCCGCTGACTGGATAGCACTCAACAGCTTTTCACTGTACCTCAGTAGATGTGACAATAAACTAAATGATCAGTCTAATAACCTCTGATGAGTTCTCTTATTGAAACATATGGAATGAGTTGCCAGTGGAGATAGCTGAGGCAGGTACAATAACAGTGTTTAAAACCTGTCCGTCGACACAAAATGCTGGAGTAACTCAGCGGGACAGGCAGCATCTCTGGAGAGAAGGAATGGGTGACGTTTCGGGTCGAGACCCTTCTTCAGGCAGATTAATCGCCATTGTACAATAAATTAAGTCTGAATAAACTAACATGTCTGAAGAAGAGACTCGACCCGAAACGTCACCTATTCCTTTTTTCCAGAGATGCTGCCTGACCCACAGAGTTGCTCCATCATTTTGTGTTTATCTGCAGTGTAAACCAGCATCTGCATTACCATGATGCCCAATCTTTGCTAGTCCCCACTGCCCACGTTTGGCCCATATCCCTCTTTACCTTTCCTATCCATCTACCTGCCAAGGAGATGGACAGGTTTTACACACTGTTAGATCGACGCAAAATGCTGGAGCAACTCAGCGGGACAGGCAGCATCTCTGGAGAGAAGGAATGGGTGACGTATTGGGATTAGACCCTTATTCAAACATTGTTCAAGACAAGTCAAGTCACTTTTATTTCGATAGTTCATTTAAAAAACAACTCTCGTTGCCCAAAGTGCTTTACATTGGTGGAGGTACTAACGTTATACAACAGTGGTTCATAGATTAAGTACATACAAAAATACATACATATAGCCCTCCCTCAGAGGACGTCAAGAAAGGCTTGAGAGTAAAGATGAGTTTTAAGTCTCGACTTAAAGGAGTCGATGGAGGGGGCAGTTCTGATGGGAAGAGGGATGCTGTTCCACAGTCTAGGAGCTGCAACCGCAAAGGCGCGGTCGCCCCTGAGCTTATGCCTAGACCGCGGGATGGTCAGTAACCCCAAGTCGGCCGATCTGAGGGACCTGGAGGTGGTGTGGCGGGTGAGCAGACTTTTGATGTAGGTGGGGGCAAGCCCGTTAAGGGCTTTGTAGACATAAAGAAGGATCTTGAAATTTATTCGGAACCGCACAGGGAGCCAGTGGAGAGAGGCCAGGATCGGGGGGATGTGGTCCCTTTATCGGGTGCCCGTCAGGAGTCTCGCTGCGGCGTTTTGGACCAGTTGCAGGCGGGACAGGGAAGATTGGCTGATGCCAGTGTAGAGGGAGTTGCAGTAATCTAGGCGGGAGGAGATAAATGTACGGATGATCTTTACGGGGTCATCAAACTGGAGGAATTGTTTTATTTTAGCTATCGCCCGAAGCTGGAAGAAGCTAGCTTTTACCACGGCATTGACTTGTTTGTCAAATTTCAATGCGGAGTCAAATATCAGGCCATTGTTGTCATGCCTGCCTCAGCCACCTCCTCTGGCAGCTCATTCCATGTGTTTCAATAAGAGAACTCGTCGGAGTTTACAAGTTTGATAGTTTTGTTTTTGTCACGTGTATTGAGGTACAGGTGAAAGGTTTTTTTGGTGTGTTGCTATCCAGTCAGCGAAAAGACTGTATATGATTACAATCAAACTGTCTACAACATACAGATACAGAATGAAGGGAATAATGTTCAGTGCAAGGTAAAGTCTGATTACAGATAGTCCGAGAATCTCCAATGAGATAGTTGGTAGGTCAGGACCGCTTCTAGCTGGTGATAGGATGGTTCAGTTGCTTGATAACACTGGGAAGAAACTATCCCTGAATCTGGACGTGTGTGTTTTCACACTTCCGTGCTCTTTCCTGATGGGAGAAGAGGAACAGACCGGGGTGAGACTCATCCTTGATTATGCTGCTGGCCTTGCCGAGGCAGCGTGGGGTGAAAAGCGTAAAAGGCAGAGCCCAGAGCTATTTGTATGACAAGCCCTCCTTAGCAAACCTTCTCTGAAGCTCCTTCAATGAAATTATATTTTTCCTTAAGTACCATGAAAAACTATTAGCAGTCCCCTACCGTTGCTGCCCAAATTACCCACCCCATCCTCAAAGCTACGGAGAAAACCCTCCTTGTTTCCGGTGCGAGTTTGTTTTATCCACATGATGTAGTTCAATGTTTCTGTGAAACTTGCAGCTAATACCAAGTTGTGTGTCGTAGTTTATGCCATGATCACATTGCTTGGGTTTTGTTCATATATTATAGGAGCAGAATTAGGCCATTCGGCCCATCATTTACTCTGCCATTCAATCATGGCTGATCTATCTCTCCCTCTCAACCCCATCCTCCTGCCTTCTCCCCATAACCCCTGACACCCATATTAATCAAGAATCTATCTATCTCTGTATGTCTTTTGAGTGTGGGAGGAAACAGGAGGACCCGGAGAAAACCCACAGAGAGAGAATGTGCAAACTCCGTACAGACAGAACCCATAGTCAGGATTGAACCCGGGTCCCTGGCGCTGTAAGGCAGCAACTCTACTGCCGTGCCTCCCCTGCCGCTAAGGTTCATCAAGATTACTCATCGGAGTTGACACGTCAGCGTGCCGAGCTGTTCGTGTTACAATCCCTGCCTAGTAAACCATCTCTGGAACTCCTCCAATGAAATGATATTTTTCCTTAAGTTGGGGGTCCAAAATTATTCCCAGTCCGGCAGTAACATTGCCCAGACGAGCATACAACTGATTTGTGTGTTTCGACTTCCAAGTCTGTGTGGGGCCATTGTACTTGTTCCAATAAACATGTAGTGTAGACATGCTGTGTGCAGTTGGCCTTTTGATGTAATTTGTGTGAACTAATGAACGTGTATTAAGCCTCCTCACTTAACGGCTCTCCGCCTGATGACCATTGACCAAGAGTTCCTTGAAAGTGAGGGATAGATAGTTGCATTCCTTCTCCATCTGGCTGGGCAGATCGTGTCAAGCCATGGTGGATTGGGTGGAACGAGGTTTGGCGTCGCGATCAGTTGTGCTTCCAAAGTTGAGAGCAGTTTTCCAGTCCATTTGTTTTGATCCAATTCCCAAATGGCCTTTCCGATTCCTATCAATTCCTGGCAATCTATCCACCCGATATGCTGTTTCCGTAATTCTCTCTCAAACTGGTGAATGCTGTTGGTTAGTGTTTGTTGCCCGTCCAAATATAGCCCCCAGGAAGGTTGTGGTGAGTCAGGTTCTTGGACCGCTGCTGTCCTTCTGCTGAACTGTCTCTTTCGGCGGCTGTTGGAGAGGATTTAGACCCAGAGACAGCGAAGGAACGTCAGTGATACCTCCACATCCAGGAGAGGAAGATGAACTGTTCCCACATGCCTCCTGCCCACGGTCATCCACGCGCCAATGGCTGCTGATGGAGCAGATGTATGGAGACGTATTTTGACGCCTTGGATGGCGTTTGGTGCCTCGGGTGCTTTGGAGATGTAGTCGGCCCAGACAAGTGGAGAGCCCCACCCTGAGGTGATCTACCAACGGTGGAAAGATGTCCGGGTGTCAGCAGGTGAGTCAGTCGCCACAGTGTAGCCACAGTATACCCAGCCCCTGTTCTGTTGTGATGTGACTTGTCCTGTTGGGTCTCCGGTCATTGGTAACTCTCCTAATGTTGATAGTGAGGAATTTGCCAGCGGTCATGTTGTTGAATGGCACAAAGTAATTGGACTCCATCTTGAGTTTGAGTTGAGTTTATTGTCACGTGTACAGTGTGCTAACCAGTCAGCGGGAAGACAATATATGATTACAATCGAGCCGTCCACAGTGAACAGATACATCATGAAGGGGATAATGTTTAGTGCAAGTCATGACTATAAGATCTAGAAGCAAGTACATATCATAAGATATATTGGGCGGCACAGCCACACTCCAAAGACGTACAGGCTTGTAGGTTGATTGGCTTCAGTAAGTTACAAAAATTATCCTTAGTGTGTAGGATAATGTTAGTGTACGGAGTGATAGCTGGTCGGTGTGGACTCAGTGGGCAGAAGGGTCTATTTTTGTGCTGGATTCCTAAAGTCTAAACTAAACCGTATACATGTCCAAATGTCTTCGAAGAGTTTTAATTGTATCTACATTTATTGCTTCCCCAGGCAGTTCTTTCCAGATATTGGCTATCTTCTAAAAGAAAAGATCATCCCAGAAGTCATTGTTAAACTTTCCCCATCTCAATTTAAGCTATGGCCTCTAGTTTTTGAATCCTCTATCCTGGTTACCCTGGGAAAAGATTGTGAGTGCACACTTTATCCATGCCCCTCATGATCTTGTACACCTATCATTGGAACCTCCGTCACAGACTGTGTTCAAAGCAAATGTGTTAATGAAAATAAGGGATTTGGGGATTAGTGAGGAAAATAGGATTGAGGGTGGGATATCAGCCATGATTCCGCTGAATGACTCCATGGGCAAAATGGCCTTTTTTCTGCTCATTTGCTTTTAAGTCATAGACATAGAAACATAGAAACATAGAAAATAGGTGCAGGGGGAGGCCATTCGGCCCTTCATGCCAGCACAACCATTCATTATGATTATGGCTGATCCTCCCCTATTAATAACCCTGCCTGCCTTCTCCCCAGGGTACACAAAAGGCTGGAGAAACTCAGCGGGTGCAGCAGCATCTAAGGAGCGAAGGAGATAGGTGACGTTTCGGGTTGAGACCCTTCTTCAGACTGCCTTCACTGCCTTTTCCCCATATCCCTTGATTCCACTAGCCCCTAGAGCTCTATCTAACTCTCTCTTAAATCCATCCAGTGACTTGGCCTCCACTGCCCTCCATGGCAGGGAATTCCATAAATCCACAACTCTCTGCGTGAAAAAGTTTTTTCTCACCTCAGTCTTAAATGACCTCCCCTTTATTCTAAGACTGTGGCCCCTGGTTCTGGACTCGCCAAACATTGGGAACATTTTTCCTGCATCTAGCTTGTCCAGTCCTTTTATAATTCTATATGTATTAATTTTATAAGTCCTGGTTACCTACTTGTCAGAGAGAGCTTTACTTTAGAATGTAGATATACATACAATATGGAAACATACCCTTCGGCCCACCGAGACCATGCAGACCATCGGTAACCCGTTCACTCGCATTCTGTGATATCCCACTTTCTCATCCACACCCTACACATTAGTGGCAATTTACGGAGGCCAATTAAACCAGACACGTGGCCTGAGAGGTACACTTGGTGAATTGGAAAATTACATGCTGGCAGAAGCTAAATCTAATAAAGGGATATGACAATGTTAAAGAAGGGTTTAAGAAGGAACTGCAGATGCTGGAAAATCGAAGGTAGACAAAAATGCTGGAGAATCTCAGCGGGTGAGGCAGCATCACCCGCTGAGTTTCTCCAGCATTTTTGTCTACCATGTTAAAGAAGGGTCCTGACCCGAAATGTCACTTGTCCATGTTCTCCAGAGATGCTGCCAGACCTGCTGAGTTACCCCAGTATTTTGTGTCCTTTTTGTGTATTAACCAGCATCTGCGGTCCTATGTTTCTGACAATGCTAAAGGTTTTCCTTGGTGCAGTGAATTGTGTGACATCTATATTCTGTGCAAATGTGAAGGTTGAAAGGCCTAGGGGGCACTGTGGCCACTTGCCTTGCCCGGAGAGCACCAATGCCTGTCTCGCTGTTCACTGCCTACAGCTGAGATTTGTAGCACGATATACGGCAATCCTTTTAATCTCCCCATTTGTTGCGGTAGTTCTAGCTGCAGACCAGTGACCAAGATATGACTCTCCACCGTCTGTCACGCTCAGCCAAAGAGATGCGGGCAATTTGGAGCGTCTGTTTCTAGTCACTAGTTTAGTTCAGTGTAGCTTGTTGTCACATGTACCGAGGTACAGTGAAAAACTTTTGTTGCGTGCTATCCAGTCAGTGGAAAGACAATACATGACTACAATCATGTACTGTGTGAGTATACACCTGTGTACACATGCATGTGTGTATGTGCAGATGCGCATCTGTACGTGGTGTGTGTACACACACATATTTGTGTGATGTGTGTGTCTGCATGCATGTGTCTGCACGTTCATGTGTGTATATGTACATGTGTGTGTGGTGTGTATATGTGTGCGCGGTGGTGTGTTCTTGTGTGGTTGTGTGTGCGCAAGTGCATGTGACTGCACGTGAGTGCGGGAGGTATGTGCTACATGCATGTGTGTGCGGGTGTGATGTGTATGCATGTGTTTGTGGTGTGTGTGTGCGTGTGATGTGTGTGCGTGTGGTGTCAGCGCTGACCAGCGATCCTGGTACATTAACACTATGCTTAAAAGGTCTTCCCACTTGGGTGTCATTTGCGCGTAATTTTAGCGACATAATTTACGCGCCACGACGTACGCGTCATGCTGCGCACGTGATGCGCGCATGGTGCTTGGTGACGTGGGCGGTGTTGTGGATTTTGGGATGTACAAAATCTTCACGTGCCATCTGCGTGACGCGCAAATGACACCCAAGTGGGACAGGCCCTTTACACTCTAGCGACAATTTTTACATTTACCAGGCCAATCAACCTACAAACCTGTACGTCTTTGGAGTGTGGGGAGGAAACTGAAGATCGCGGAGAAAAGCCACACAGGTCACAGGGAGAACGTATAAACTCCGTACAGACAGCACCCATAGTCGGGGTCGAACCCGGGTCTCCGGCGCTGTTAGGCGGCAACTCTGCCGCTGTGGCACCGTGCGTACCGGCATAGAGTGTGAGCACGCGGGTGTCTGTGTGAGCGAGTGCGGGTGTTTGATTCACTGCTCCTGAAACAACCTGCTTTTAGTTTTCACATGAGAAGCATGAGAGCACTTGCTGGTGGAGAGGGTAAAGGCAGCAAGGCAGGTACGTCCCCTGGTGGTCCTGCACATGGAAGGCCCACGGGCACTGTGGAGGTCAGCCAGCAATTCAGATGACAAATGGGTAGATTGGCCTTCGTGCCTTTGGCCCACAGTCTCCTGGACCGTGAGCTACATGCTGACATCAATCCCACACCAAGCCCATCTTCATCTCCTCGAACTCTCATCACCCACTCCCAGATCCTAAAGGGCCTGTCCCACATAGGCGGTGACTGTCACAGTCGTAGCAGGTCGTCGAAAAAGCAGCGACTAGACCCACCCCACGACAATGTGTACGACAATCTACCACAACCTACCATCTAGTCAGTGTCAAGCTACCGACAACCGGCAACCCATTAGGACGTCCACCTACGACCACACCTGCGGCAGTCTACCACCACACAGGCGACAACCGGTCAACCTACGTCCACCCGCGATAAGCTGCGACCCTGTTGGTGACAACTGAAGCCAACTGAAGACAATTCAGTCGCCGGCTGACGTAGGTTGACGTAGGTAGTCGCCGATGGAATTCACCAAAGTCAGCACCCGGCGACAACCAATGACACCTGGCGACAACCTGCATCATCCTGGCGACAACCTACGACAGCACCTACGACAGGAGAAGACAAGCTACGTCAAGCCCACAGTCGCCAAAATGTTTTGAACATTTCAAAATCCAGCGGCGACCAGAAAAACGTTACGACTCTTTAGGCAACTTGAGGAAACAACTCACGACCATACAGGCGTCACCCCGCGACCATGTGGCGACAACCTAGTCGCCTGCCGTCGCCAAAAAAATCCCCTAAGTGGGACAGGGGCTTAACATTCACCAGCTAACTAGCAGTGACCAATTAACCGACAAACCCACAGTCTCTGGGATGTGGGAGGAAACCAGAGCACCCGGAGGAAACTCACGCTGTCACAGGGAGAACCACGCAGATATACGCTCCAGAGGCAGCAGCTCTACCCGCTGCATCTTCCGTTCCTCCCAATCCTCTCTACAACTTCAAACAAACTTATTTTGTCCCCGTTCCAATTGGGGTTCTTTGACCTGGAGTGTAAACTCCATTTCTCTTTTGACAGAAGCAGTCTGATCTGCTGAGTGTTTGCAGCGGTTACTGTTTTTTAAAATTCTGATCCCCAACATCTTTGATTTCTGATCGTCAGTTTGTCTAGATTAAGAAAATGCTAAAACTTGAGGGGAGAATGAAGACCAGGTTCCTGTGGTCCCCCCACAGAATATCGTGTGCTGGGAACATTTATAAAACCTGCAGATGCCAAACGTCCAAAATAAAAACATTGTGCTGTAAGTACTTAGTGAGTCAAGGAGTATCTTTAGACTTTAGAGATACAGCGGCGAAACATGCCCATCGACCCACTGACCAGCGAACACGCCTAACACTAGCACCATCTTACACACGACGGACAATTTACAATTTGACCAAAGCCAATTAATCTACAAACCTGCACATCTTTGGAGTGTCGGAGGAAACCAGAGCACCTGGAGTAACCCTCGCAGTCACAGGGAGAACGACTGACAGCACCCGTAGTCACTGTCACTGGTGCTGTGAGGCAGCAAATCTACCGCTGCGCTGAACAGATCTGTGGATCGAGAGATAGTGGGAGAGATAACGTTTCAGATAGTGACCATTCCGGTAAACGTTTATTGGGCTGAAATGCCAGCTCATTTTCTCACTCCATGGATGCTGCCCGACCAGCTGAGTATTTACTGCATTGCACCGTGCAGCATTATGGCATGGTGGGGATTGAGACACACCATCCACTCTCAACACACTAAGGGCAACTTACAGAGACCAATTAACCTACAAACCAGCCTGTCTTTAGTTTAGTTGAGTTTCTTATTGTCACGTGTACTGAGGGACAGTGAAAAGCATTTTGGTGCATGCTGTGCAGTCGGACTATATGCGAAGACTTTGGAATGTGGGAGGAAACTGGAGTACCTGGAGAAAACCCACGCAGTCACAGGGAGACCGTGCAACCTCCACGCAAACAGGATCCGAGGTCAGGATTGGGAATTTTGCGCTGTGAAGCAGCAACTCTACCAGTCGCCCACAAATGTCGCCCATCCATGCTCTCCAGAGATGCCGCCCACCCCGCTGAGTATTTCTGCACGCTATATTCCTTCCTGAACTCCACTGGCGACAACCGCAGTGCTGTTGGCTTGCAGTTCCCCGTGTTGTACCTTGGCACGCCACCCCCTGCCATTCACACTCAGCTACCAGGCAGTTTTTGGCAGCGCTGGCTTGGTTTTTGTTGCTAAGTAATATTAAAATGTTGTGTACCTTGTGTTTTAATTTGGCTTCTCGACCATTTTTCGTTGAATGAGGAAATCCAGTAGACATGACTCAAAGGGTAGCTGGCCGCAATATTTATGTGCATTCTTGCTGAAATATTTAATAATTCCATGCTGCATTGTGGGCTCACTGGGCTGATATTAAATAAGTCGCCCTGCTCGAGACATCCTGGACTCCCAAATTATCGATAATCTTTGGGCTTGCTGATGCTGAACGAGGCGTGAATCACTCGCAAAGATCGTGGTGAAATGTCTTATTAATATTTAAATAAACGCAAAATACTGTTGGCAGTTTGTACACTTGCCAACAAAACCAATTCAACCGTGACTCCAAAGGATCGCAAGGAGTGAGCCTGGGGTTCGGAGACGCTAAGTCAGCTGGGCTCCCGATCATTGGCTGGATGTGCAGACCATGCTTGTAATTGTGTGTAGGAATAACTTTATTTTACAAACTGTTAAAACAATTAAAACTCTTGTATTTGTTATGCAACTTCCTCTGTTCCCCACTGGAGTAAGGGAGGTTTTTCCTGTTGAACCGTTTAAAATTCAGCCGAGATGAGGATGGGGATCGTACACGGGGATTTGACCTTTTGAGCGTGGATTTGCTTGACATAAAGTTAGCCTCATCACATTCCTGCATCCTTCCACTGGACACGTTATGATGCTCATTGCTTGTGATTTAGAGATTCCAAGGACCATTAATGCAAGGATTAATAGGTGCTCGGGGTTCTTTATGGTCTTAATGCCTCTTAAGATGAACGGGCGAGGGATGTGAAGAATGGTTGCAACATGCTTGAATCCATTGGGAAATGGCAGTAGGATTTGCATCTGTTTTCAGAAAGTTCCTCTGCACAGTTTCCTCCGCATAGGTTTAGTGTGATTTTAGTTTAGTCCAGAGATACAGCGTGGAAACAGGCCCATCGGCCCACCAGGTCTGTGCCGACCACTGATCACCTGTACACTAGCACTATCCTACGCACTAGGGACAATTTACAGAAGCCGATTAACCTACAAACTTGCACGTTCTTGAGATGCGGAGGAAACGGGAGAACCCGGAGAAAACCCTAAACGGTCACAGGGAGAACGTGCAAACTCCATACAGACAGCACCTGTAGTCAGGATCAAACCCGGGCCTCTGGTGCTAAAAGACAGCAGCTCTACTGCTGGATATATACTCCTTTATGTATGCTTTTATTTGAACGGTGGTCAATATCCGGACATCTTTTGGCACTTCTGTTTTGTAGTGCTTTTAATTTATAGAATACTTTACTAATTTCATAATCCTTACTCCACAGAGAGCTATCCTCTACCTCACTGGAGACACTCGGACTATTTTTAATCGGCCTATATTGGACTTTATCCTGCACGAAATGTCATTCCCTTTATCCTATGTCTGTGCACCGTGGATGGCTTCATTGTAATCGTGCATTGTCTTTCTGCTGACTGGTTAGCACGCCACAAAAGCGTTTCACTCTACCTCGGTATATGTGACCATAAACTAAACAAACACTATGAGAATGTTTACATGATATGAAAGGGTTTTATCGAGTGTTCTGGCAATTATTAGTAGAAAATAAAATCTACAAATAGCTGTTGAGAATCTGGAGGCTTGTAGTGGATAATTAGCAACAGTTCCCATAAGTGGGGTCCATATCCCCGTTGATCCAACCTGATCCCACCTTGCGGAAGGGTTTGTAATGGAGGAGCTCTACTGCAGTGCGGCCCTGTCGTCTCCTGTTCACAGGAGACCCAACATGGACTCCAAACTAACCAAGTGACCCAGTCGTGTAGGAAGGTACTGCAGATATGAAGGTAGACACAAAAAGCTGGAGTAACTCAGCGGGACAGGCAGCATCTCTGGAGAGTAGGAATGGGTGACGTTTCGGGTCGAGACCTTTCTTCGGACTATTCCGAGGGAAGGGAAACAAGAGATATAGACATGACGGAGAGAGATGAAGAACAAATGAATGAAAGATATACAAAGAAGTGACAATGATAAAAGGGTACAGGCCATTGTTAGCTGTTTGCTAGTTGAGAACGAGAACCTGGTGTGACTTGGGTGGGGGAGGGAATGCAGGGGTTACTTGAAGTTAGTGAAATCAATATTCATACCACTGGGTTATAAGTTTTCCAAGCGAAATATGAGATGCCGTGTTTGAGGCTAATTTGTGTTTAGCCTCACTCTGACAATGAAGGAGGCCCAGGACAGACAGGTCAGTGTGGGAATGGGAGGGGGAACTAAAGTGTTTGGCAACTGGGAGATCAGATAGGTCCAGGCAGACTGAGCGAAGGTGTTCAGCGAAACGATCGCTGCAGATGCTGGTTCAAACCGTAGATAAACACAAAAAGCTGGAGTAAGTCAACGGCTCAGGCAGCATCTCCGGAGAAAAAGAATAGGTGACATTTCAAGTCACAAGTTTCTTTCTCGACCTGACATGCCACCTATTCCTTTTCTCCAGAGATACTGCCTGAAGGACCTGTCCCACTTGCCGATTTTTTCGTCGACTGCCAGCATCATTGACTGACGTTTCTGGAAAAGTTTGCAGCGTGATGTGGCTTGATGTGGCGTGATGACGTGTTGACGCGCGGCGTTTTTTCAAGTGTCGCAACATATTTTTTGTCGCCGCTGGATTTTGAAATGTTCAACATCTTTTGGCGAACCTGATATGACGCCGGCAGTCGCCGA
The DNA here is from genome assembly GCA_035221665.1 of Okamejei kenojei. NCBI lineage: Eukaryota > Metazoa > Chordata > Chondrichthyes > Rajiformes > Rajidae > Okamejei > Okamejei kenojei. The sequence continues at coordinate 5,150,602 of CM069163.1, read as the reverse complement.
AAAAATCTCCAAGTGGGACAGGCCCGTGACCCTCCGAATTACTCCAGCAATTTGTGCCAACTCGACAGGTTGAATTACAAAGATCAAGTGAATGAACAACAAATAACTAAATGACAAAATGAGTGAAGGAAGTCATGTTCACTTTGAAGACACTGCATGGAAACAGGCCATTCGGCCCCAACAAGTCTCCATCGATCACCCGTTCACACTAGTTCGATGTTATAATCTCTGTATTCTTATCTTCTACTATTTAAATTAACAAGGCTAATCTTGATTTATTTTTGAAACATTTGCTTCCATCAGATGTTTTAAACAAGTAACTAACTCGCTGCGGCAATATTTGGGTTAATTCCACTGGATGTCTTTAACATTTAAAGAGCATACACCACTATCTGCTGGTTGAAAGACTTATTTTCAAACAGACTTTTCTGTTAGTGTGGACTATACGTGGAGCATATCCCAATCCTTGTTTTAAATATTCAAAGAAACTGAAGGCAGTGGACAGCCGATCACCTTTGAATCTTCTAACATCTAACCTCCCCCCTCCCATTCCCACACTGACCTTTCTGTCCTGGGCCTCCTCTACTATCAGAGTGAAGCCCAGCGCAAATTGGAGGAACAGCTCCTCATATTTGGCTTAAGCAGCTTACAACCCAGCGGTATGAATATTGATTTCTCTAACTTAAATTAACCCGTGCTTTCCCTCTCTCTCTCTCCATCCCCTCCCCCATCCAAGTTCTCGACTAGTTTCACTGTCCACCTGATTCATTGTACTGTTTGTATGACTCGCCTTCCCCTCAGCCAACAATGAACCGTTCTACAGTTCCTTGACCATCGTCTGCTTTGACCTGTCGTTTTCACACCTTACCCTTCCACATCTCTAGTCTCCCTCTCCCCTGTCTCAGTCTGAAGAAGGGTCTCGACCCTGTCTCCCATTCCTTCTCTCCAGAGATATCCCGCTGAGTTACTCCAGCGTTTTGTGTCTAACTTCTAATTACGACTGGTTAATCAATCGTGCAGAGTAAACGTGGACTGGCTCCCACTGTGGAATGTCGCAATGGGATTGTGAGCAGTAGTAGATGCAGCAGAATACAAACTGTTCAATCTGTCGGCTGAAGCTGGCAGCGTTCACCACCACAACACTGCAACACAGCAGTTAGGCCAAAAATGAAGCCCAGTGTTTCCAGCTTTGAAAGACGAGACAGTTCAAAGTGTGTGGCTGCTTTGTGGCAGAGATTGTAACACGGAAGCCACAACTCAGCCATCAGCTAGTGCTGTGTGGCCTGCCATCTTAATTTAATTTAAGTTCAGAGATACAGCATGAAAACATAGAAACATAGAAAATAGGTTGCAGGATTAGGCCATTCAGCCCTTAGAGCCAGCAATATGATCACGGCTGATCATCCAAAATCAGGACCCTGTTCCTGCTTTCTCCCTATACCCCTTTATTCCCTTGATTCGCTTGCAAACAGGCCCACCGACCAGCGATCCCCGCACATTAACACTACCCTACACACACTAGAGACAGTTATACGTTATACGTTTACACCAAGCCAATTTACCTACAAACCTGTGTGTCTTTGGTATAGGAGGAAATCAAAGATCTCAGAGGAAACCCATGCAGGTCATGGGGAGAACGTACAAACTCTGTACAGACAAGCACCCGTAATCAGGATGGAACCCGGGTCTGGCCCTCTCACCTTAACCCTAGTTGTTTGGTTCTTGATTTCCCTGCAACATTGCTCCCTGTGGGGGCTTGTTGCATATGGTAACTGAAATGTTTGTGACAATTCATAGAACAGTTCAGAGCAGAAACAGGCCCTTTGGCCCACAATGTCCACACTGAACATGAAGCCATTAATCTCCTCTGCTTGCTCGCAATCCATATCTCTGCATTCCTTATATATATCCCTGTATATGTTATTTTACAAGAACGATGCCAGGAATGAGTAGGTTAACATATGATGAGCGTTTGTCGGCACTGGTCTGCTACTCGCTGGAGTTTAGAAGAATGAGGGGGGGCCTCATTGTACAGAATAGTGAATGGATTGGATAGAGTGGATGTGGAGAGGATGTATCCACTAGTGGGAGAGTCTAGGACTAGAGGTCACAGCCTCAGAATTAAAGGACGTTCTTTTTGCAAGGAGATGAGGAGGAATTTCTTTAGTCAGAGGGTGGTGAATCTGTGGGATTCTTTGCCACAGAAGGCTGTGGAGGCCAAGTCAGTGGATATATTTAAGGCAGAGATAGATAGATTCTTGATTAGTACGGGTGACAGAGGTTATGGGGAGAAAGCAGGAGAATGGGGTTAGGAGGGAGAGATAGATCAGCCATGATTGAATGGCGAAGTAGACTTGATGGGCCAAATGGCCTAATTTTGCTCCCATCATTTATGATCTTATAATATCCATGTGCCTATCTAAAAGCTTTTAAACACTATGATGGTATCTGCCTCCACCACCACCCCTGGCAACACATTCCAGGCACCCACCACTCCCGATGTGTAAAAATAGAATTGCCTCACACATCATGTTTAAACATATCCCCATTCACTATGCCCTCTAGTCTTTGAGATTCCCATCTTTTCTATGACTCTAATCATTTTATAAACTTCTACCATGTATTCCCTCAGCCTCTGACGCTCCAAAGAAAAGGGACAGCATTAAAGTTCCCCTGTACATCGGCGAGATCAAACGCGGACCCGGCGACCGTTTCGCTGAACATTTACGCTCAGTCTGCCGAGGCCTACGTGGCATCCCGGCTGCTGACCATTTTACCACCCCTTCCCATGCCCACACTGACCTTTCTGTCCTGGGCCTCCCCCATTGTCAAGAGTGAGGCCACATGGAAATTGGGCGATCAGCTCCTCATATTTCGCTTGGGTGGCTGACAACCCAGCGGTATGAACATTTAATTCTCTCATTTTAGGTAACTCCATCTTATACTCCCCACTCTCACCCCTCCCTCCTTGCCTCCTCCCGAGTCCCCAGTTCTCCACATTGTCTCTCTCGAGATCACACCTTCCGGCACGGTGGCACAGTAGAGTTGCTGCCTCACAGCGCCAGAGACCCGGGTTCGATCCTGACTACGGGTGCTGTCTGTACGGAGTGTGTACGTTCTCCCCGTGACTCGCGTGGGTTTTCTCCAGGATCTCTAGTTCCCCCCCACACTCCAAAGACGTACAGGTTTGTGGGTTAATTGGTTTCAGTAAAATTGTAAATTGTCCCCAGTGTGTGCAGGATAGTGTTAGCATGCGGGGATCACTGGTCGGCACGGACCCCCCCCCACCCCCTACATTCAGTCTTAAGACAGGTCCAGACCCAAAACTTCACCAATACTTTTTTCTCCAGAGATGCTGCCTGACCCGCTGAGTTAACCCAGTACTTTGGTATAAACCAGCATTGGCAGTTCTTTCTACATTAAAGTCAGAAGTACTTCATTAGTCATGAAGTGCTCTGGGATATCCTAAGATGGAGTTTTTTTCAGAGAGTACAGGAAAGCCAGACTTGGCTTGGATCTGCACCACTTACATGTTGTGCTGCTGCTCTAATATCTGTCTTCATGTCTCTCGTCCCCCTCTGATCCGAACTGCACATTCATGTGTTTTGCACATATGGTTCTCCTCAGGAATTAGTTGGAAATAAGACTTGGTGAGCTCAGCCAAGTAGAGATCAGTCATCTGCGACCACAACTGTGCTCAGTTCTGGTCGCCACATTGCAGGAGGATGAGGCAGTGGCAGGGAGATTGCGGAGGGGAATTACTAACACGTTGCCACGGCTGTTGAGTAAGGGATCTAGAGTGTGGGAAGGAGCAGCTTCCACTGCCTTGGGTAACATTGTAAATTGTCCCGTGTGTGTGTGTGTGTAGGATGGTGCTAGTGTGTGGGATCGCCGGTCGGCACAAACTCTTGGACTCCCTACTTAAGGAAAAATATCATTTTGTTGGAGGAACTCCAGAGAATGTTCACTAAGCAGGGACTGCACGGACAGCTCGGGACTCTGCCGTCTCAACTGCGATGAGTAATCTTGATAAACCTAAGCGACAGGGCGGCACGGCAGCGCCAGGGGCCCGGGTTTGATCCTGACCACGGGTGCTGTCTGTACGGAGTTTGTACGTTCTCCCCGTGACCTGCGTGGGTTTTCTCCGGGTGCTCTGGTTTCCTCCCACACTCCAAAGACGTACAGGTTTGTAGGTTGATTGGCTTGGTATATTTGTAAATTGTCCCCAGTGTGTGTACGATAGTGCTCGTGTGCGGGCATTGCTGGTCGGCGCAGACCGGTGGGCCGAAGGGCCTGTTCCCGTGTGCTATCTCTAAACTAGACTAAACTCAACTAAACCTTCCCCAGCCAACAAAAGACCTCCCAAGCAACGCCTTGCCTGAGGTAATTTGTGGCTTCTCATTCCTATGAAAATCTTGAATTGCATCTGATTCCTTCAAATGGCAGTGTGCACAGACCTCTCAATAACACCTCATTGGAGAAACCATATTCCCGGGAATGAATTTGATTAACTTTCATTGCACTCCTTCCTATACAAGTATACAGACTCTTAGATAAAACAGCCAGAATCTCTTGTGCGTAAAAGGGCAGCACAGTGGAGCAGCAGGTACAGCCGCTGCCGCACAACTCCAGAGTCCCGGGTTTGATCCTGCGCTCGGGTGCTGTCTGTGTGGAGTTTGACCGTTCTTTCTGTGACTGTGTGGGTTTCCTCTGGGTGCTCTGGTTTCCTCCCACATCCCAAAGACGTGCAGGTTTGTAGGATAGAAGTTGTATTAGTGGTCGGCGCGGACTCTGTGGGCCGAAGGGCCTGTTTCACGCTGTATCTCTAACCTAAACTAAACATTAATATCAATACCTGTTTTATCAAGCGTGTATTTACACATTATATCCCATTACCAAAGTGCCATTACCTCCAGCAGGTAACAAAAAAAAAGACAAAGTGCTGGAGTAACTCAATGGGTCGGGACAGCATCTCTGGAAGAACGTGGTGAGATGTCGTTTTTGGTTGGGTCCATTCTTCCGACTGATTGTGTGGGGGGGGGGGGGGGGGAGAGTGAAGCTGGAAGAGAGGAGGAGGTGGGACAAAGGCCGGCGAGTGATCGGTGGATACAACTGAGTGGGGTATTTGATGGACAGATGATTGGGCAAAGACCCCAAGATGGAAAAGCATAAAGTGTGAGATAAAGATAGAAGATATTCAAATTGTGAAGCCAGAGGAAGGAATGTAGGTGGAAGGGGACGGGAAGGGGGAAAGGGGAGGAATGGGTGCACATGCTGGTGAGGCACAGGGGAAAAAACAGGGTAAAGAAGGGGGTGGGTGTGTGTGGGTGGGAGGTTACATGGAAACCATCCGCTATTCGCCTTGTTTAATTTAGCTTAGATAGCACGGAAACAGGCCCTACGACCCCCGGCTCCACGCCGACCAGCGATCACCACAACACTCGTTCTATCCTACACATGAGGGACAATTTACCAATGCCAATTAACCTACAAGCCTGCGAGTCTTTGGAGTGTGGGAGGAAACCAGAGAAAATCCACGCGGTCACGGGGAGAACGGGCAAGCTCCATACAGACAGCACCCGTAGTCAGGATCAAACCCGGGTCTCTGGCGCTACAAGGCAGCAACCACCGCTGCGCACAATCATCTAACATTATTATATTGCTAACAATAGACGCAAAATGCTGGAGTAACTCAGTGGGTCACGTTACTCCAGCAATTTGTGTCTATCTTTGGTATAAACCCGCATCTGCAGTTCGGGGAGAACGTACAGCATCTGTACACCAGTGGTCAGGAGCGAGCCCTGGTCTCTGGCGCTATAAGGCAAGCGTTGGCATTTATTGCCCACCCTTACTTCCCCTGAAGCGAGGAGGTAGTTGAAGAGCTGGCCACATAGGCGGATCTGGAGTTACTCGTAACCAGGCTGGGGGGCGCAGATGAGGTTGTGAACAACAACCGTGTGGTTACTTGGATACCGTTACTGGGTCGAAGGCTTTGGTTGAACTCCAGATTTATTTAATTACTTGAATTTGCATTTTCAGCTGCCATAGTGGAATATGAACATATAACTCAATGTCCAGAAATGTGGCTGCTGCAACTGTACTTGGAGTGACTGCTTAGCTAATGTGTGCTTTTAACTCCATCGTTTCGGAGATCTCCACTTGTAGAGTATTGAAAATTGGGTTCCTAACAATATGGTTGATTCTCATCTGTACTGTATTGGTTTTGGATCGTTAGTCTAGATTTTTGTACCCAAGTTTCTGGAGTGGATACTAAACCCATGCCCATGAGGCCAAAGTACAGGTCCACCACTGATTTACCGGCAACTGGTGGTCCAGCGCCTCCTTTAATCCAGACAAAAGTACGAGACCGCACTTGAAATGCACCCCTGCAAGTCCCCCCGAAAATGTGGCGCTTTGGCCCGGTGAGACGGCCGATATCGACCTCATGGGGACTTCCGTGACGATCGCTGGGTCGAGGTTGCCCCCTGGGGCCAGAGCCGGCAGATCCATTCCCATAGCCGACCTCCGCGGCTGACTTTGCGGGCCGGTGTGTCGGCTCTCTGGTGGCCGAGGCGGATCGTTCCGGTACCGGTGGACTCTGGACTCAGGATGCTGGAAAACCGGTGGGGAGGTGGATTTCTTTGCCACAGATGGCTGTGCAGACCCAGTCGATGTAGATTTTTAAAGCAGAGATTGATAGATTCTTGATTAGTGCGGGTGTCAGGGGTTATGGGGCGAAGGCAGGAGAATGGGGTTGAGCGGGAGAGATAGATCAGCCACAATTGAATGGCGGAGTAGACTTGATGGACCAAATGGCCTAATTCTGCACTAGAACCTATAAACATGACACGATGTAGGGACTAGATCCCTGTGCTAACTGGTCCCTGTAGTTGTGGGAATTAGGTGGTGTGCCTGGCATCGATTAAATGCAGACATTGGCATCGACGATCCCAAGGCAAGACGAGAGTGTGGTTTGTTTCTCTGATGAAGTTCTCCAGGGCCCAGTGCTAATGTTTGTGACACGTTAGAACACATGGTGTAGCAGGGAGCTGGTGATTAATGAGTGTGATATTCTGCTCAGCCTCTGCTACCAGATGGGTGATCAGGTGTTGCACTGAAAAGAACCGACCACTATCGGCTAGTAAACGGCTGGGAGACTCGTGCTACAAATTTTTACATGAAACTGTAAAGAACTTGCGTGATGGTCTGGGTCAGGAAGAACTTGCTCCTGGAGTCCAGGGAGTGCACGAGAAAGTGGGACAACGTAGAAGTGATTAGTACAGGTGTCAGAAGCTATGGGGAGAAGGCAGGAGAATGGGGTTTGGGGGGAGAGATAGATCAGCCATGATTGAATGGCACAGTAGACTTTATGGGCCAAATGGCCTAACTGCTGCTATCATTTATGAGAAGGCGCACCAAGTCGTCTTGGACTCGGTGGGCCATAAAACCTGTTTCCATGCTGTACCTCTAAACTAAGATCTATGCTGAGAGAATGGAGCGGCTGGGCTTGTACACTCTGGAGTTTAGAAGGATGAGAGGAGATCTCATTGAAACATATAAGATTGCTGTGGGTTTGGACACGCTAGAGGCAGGAAACATGTTCCCGATGTTGGGGGAGTCCAGAACCAGGGGCCACAGTTTAAGAATAATGAGTAAGCCATTTAGAACGGAGACGAGGAAACACTTTTTCTCACAGAGAGTGGTGAGTCTGTGAAATTCTCTGCCTCAGAGGGCGGTGGAGGCAGGTTCTCTGGATGCTTTCAAGAGAGAGCAAGATAGGGCTCTTAAAAATAGCGGAGTCAGGGGATATGGGGAGAAGGCAGGAACGGGGTACTGATTGGGGATGATCAGCCATGATCACATTGAATGGTGGTGCTGACTCAAAGGGCCGAATGGCCTACTCCTGCACCTATTGTCTATTGACTATTGTCTATTGTAAACAGGTGATCGATGGTCGGTGAACACTTAATGGGCTGAAGGGCCCTGCTTCAAAGCTGTATCAGTGACTCCAACTCTAACCCAGTTTTCGGCGGGAGATCGCTCCGCTGAAAGGCCATTTTCGCAAAATCTCCCGTTACTCTCCCGTAGTTGACCTGGTAAATATGGTTCAGAATTATTCAGAGTGCTATTGTTTAACCTGGAATCTAGGGAGATGACCCTACGCTGTTGATCGATGGTCAGCATGGACTCGATGGGCTGAAGGGCCTTTTTCATTTCTACATCTTTAAGCTGCAATATAAATGTAAACTTAAACTTATAAAAGATTCTGGGCACATAGTGACACTTTGGGAATAATTAATACTTCATCTAAGGAGGTCTCTGCAGCTTCCTCATCGAGCAATCCCTCCAGTCCCATTCCCTCCCTCGACCCCCAAAGCCCCACAAATTATTCTCTCCAAAGCCTCTCCCCAGTTCCCTTCCAAAGCTTTGATTGATATTATTTCTCTCTTTCCTGTGGGCAGTGAGTTCCAAATCTCTCTTGTGTTTTATGTCGAAAAATCCATCCTCCCATCTCTCCCCTCCCTGAAGTCTCTTGTCAAAAACACTAGATCCCTGTCCCTGGTCCCTGGTCCCAGAAACATCCTTTATTTGTTTGTTTTATCATTATCTTCGCACGTACCAGGATGCAGTGAAATGCTTTTATTTGAGTGCTATCCAGTCAGATCAATTCACACTCGAATTGAGCCAGGTCGAGAAAAAGAGAAAAATATCAGAGAGCAGAATATAGTGTTACAGCATTGCAGTGTTACAGCTCTCGGCAAAAAGTCCAATATCTGGGAGCACAGTGGCGCAGCGGTCGAGTTGCTGCCTTACAGAGCCAGAGTCCCGGGTTCGATCCTGTCCTCGGGTGTTGTCTGTATGGAATTTGCACGTTCTCCCTGTGACCACGTGGGTTTTCTCCGGGTGCACCGGTTTCCGCCCACACTCCAAAGACGTACAGGTTTGTATGTTAATTGGCTTCTGCAAATTGACCCTAGTTTGTAAGATATCGTACGAATGATCATTGGTCGGTCTTAGTGGCCCAAAGGGCCTGTTTGCACACTGTATCTCCAGGGCCAAAGCTAAAAGTTTGGAATGAGGTGGGTTGGAAGATTGGGACCCCAGCTTATGGGAGCACCATTCAATAGTCTGATCTTCTTCTTCTTGCGTATGGCGTGCACAGCCTAAAGTTGTGGGACAACTTGTTCTATTTGATCTTATTTGATTGTGCACGCCAGGTTGATTGCATTCATTGAAACAGGGCGGGCCACGTGAAGGTTGCAATCTCCCACCCCAATAGTCTGATAACAGAAGGGAAGAAACTGTCTCTCAATCTGGTGGTACATGCTATCACGATGTTGTATCTTCTGCCAAGGGGAACAACTTACTTTACTGCCTCGCCCAACCCAGGCCCTGTGCACCTCACTCCGACCCCTTCACCCTTCTGTGCCTCATCTTCCACTTTCCCAATTTTCAATAGCTCGGTGGTTTAAAGGTTCTTTATTATCACGTGTACCAAGGTACAGTGAAATTAATTTACTGCATACAGATCAGTAAGATTCATTGCAGTTTCAGCGCATTCAGTTTTGTTTATTGTCGCGTGTACTGAGATACAGTGAAATGCTTTTGTTGCGTGCTAACCAGTCTGCGGAAAGACAATACACGATTACACTCGACCCATTCACAGTGTACAGATACGTGATAAAGGGAATAACGTTCAGAGCAAGGTAAAGTCCAATTAAAGATAGATAGGTCGCCTATGGGGTAGATAGTAGTTCAGGCCCGCTCTCTAGTAATGGAATAATGATTCAGTTGCCTGATAACAGCTGGAAAGAAACTGTCCCTGAATCTGGAGGTGTGCGTTGTTTACACTTCTCTGCCTTTTGCCCGATGGGAGAGGGGAGAAGAGGAGGTGGCCAGGGTGCGACTGATCTTAGTAAGAGTGAGCTTTTTCCATTAAACAATCTAGTTTCGAATTATGGACAATTTCCATTTAGATTGACTACCGAATGTTTTACTTATTTAGGCGTTAAGATTACCAAGAAACACAAGGATTTATTTAAAGCCAATTTTACGCCTCTAATTGACCATATCAAACAACAGCTCACTAAATGGTCACCAATAGTCTTTAATAGGCCGAATCAATGCTGTTAAAATGTTTATCTTACCTAAATTTTTGTGTTTATTTCAGACGATACCAATTTTATTGCTAAATCTTTCTTTGATATTATTGACTCCAAAATTTATTTATATATATGGCAGAATAAAAATTCCAGACTAAGTAAAAAATACTTACAGAAATCCAAAAAAGACTGGTCCTTGATGATGCTGCTGGCCTTGCCGAGGCAGCGCGAGGTATAAATGGAGTCAATGGAAGGGAGGTTGGTTTGTGTGATGTTCTGGGCTGCGTCCACAATTCTCTGCAATTTCTTGCGGTCTTGGATGGAGCTGTTCCCAAACTGTGCTGTGATGCATCCCGATAAAGTGCTTTCTAGGCCTCATCTGTAGACGTTGGTGAGAGTTGTTGGGGACATGCCGTACTTCCTAAGCCTTCTATGGAACTAGAGGTGTTGGTGCAATTTTGTGGCCATTGCTTCAATATGGGTGGTGCACGAGAAGTTGTTGGCGATATTTACTCCTAGGAATGTGAAGCTTTCAACCATCTCTACTTAGGCGCCATCAATGCAGACTGGGGTATGTGTACCGCCTCACTTCCTGAAGTCCATCACTATCTCCTTTGTTGCCACACAGCAGTACAATCCCCGATGAAGTTCAGAATGCATTCAGACAGCCCGCTGAGTACATGCAAGCGTTGCCAGCTTTTGGGGCTATTTTCATAGTCCCAGATGCAGATGGACTTAAAGGCACAGTGCAGCCGTCACCTCCATCCGATCGACCCGCGGACCATCCTCCCTCTCCTCACCCCTTGCAGCTAAACTATAACATTTGTGAGCGCAACTAGGTTTTGGTTTCATATCTGGTAACTAACAACTGCTCCATCACTCCCCGGTGAAGTAGTTAGTTTGTTTTTAGTTTAGATATACATCACGGAAACAGGCCCTTCGACCCACCAAGTCTGCGCTGACCAGCGATCCCCGCACACTGACACTATCTTACATCTATATAATTAAAAGTCACATCCTGACCACTTCCTGTCTGCGCTGTATATTGATTTTAGAAAAAAAACGCTACCCTGTAACGCTGTGATTTTTGACCATCTTACTCACAACCCTCCTCCGCTGAGCCAGCCCCCCAGGAATTTTCACATCAATGAAAAATAAAAAAGTTATGAGTGTTTAAAAAACCTTCAGATCAGCTGATTGGGCTTTTCGCCTGTCAATCACCATGATGAAGGTAACTCCCCTTCCGAGGGGTGGGGGGAGGGGCAGGACTATAAAACCACGGATGCCTGGACGTGAGTCAGTCACTCTGCAGGATCGCAAGGGAGAGGCCACGACTGTGATTCTAAGATGTGAATCAACTGAACTGTGAGTCTGCAATGTAGTCAAAGTCAAAAGAGTTTATTGTCATGTGTCCCTGACAGGACAATGAAATTCTTTCTTTGCATAGAACACCAGAACATAGTAGGCATTGACTACAATTATATACGTAAATACGCACATTAATTAATAAATTAATAAAGTGCAAATAACAGATGGAGAGGTATTAATGTTCAGAGTTTTGTCCGAGCCAGGTTTAATAGCCTGATGGCTGTGGGGAAGTAGCTATTCCTGAACCGGGTGGTTGCAGTTCTCAGGCTCCTGTACCTTCTACCCGAAGGTAGCAGGGAGATAAGTGTGTGGCCAGGGTGGTGGGTGGTGTACTTGCAATAAATGATTTGTTTGCCCTTAATGACAATGCCATGAGTTGTTTGGTCTGCTGCCCTGCCTGTGCTTGAAAGTGCAATGCTTTATTAGGTCCGACTGTGTTTGGGAGGAATGAATGCTTTATTAGGTCCGACTGTGTTTGGAAGGAATAAATGCTTTACTCGGTACAACTGTGTTTAGTCCAAAAGTCCCGTTCATTTTGTGAATTCCACTTAGTGGACAGGTCGCGCTGATTGCGTAATTTCCGGTGAGTGCAGAGGTCACGCTGATTGCGGAAGTGCCGCTGACTGCAGAAGCCCCACAGTGGAGAGGCCGCGCTCAGCCGTGTGAGTAGATTCAAGAAAGTTTACTATCATATATATGGTGTGTGAGTCAGTGTGTGTTTGTTTGTGTGTGTGTATGTGTGTGTGAGAGTGTGTGAGCATGTATGTGTGTGTGTATGTATGTGTGTGAGTCTGTGTGTGTGAGTCTGTGAGTGTATGTGTGTGTGTGTGTGTGTGAGTGTAACCACTTAGTCTAGTACAATTTACAATTTTACCGAAGCCAATTTTCGCATCTAATCAGTCCCAGTGTCAAAAATGAGGAGGAACTAAATGCAGACAGACACAAAATGCTGGAGTAACTCAGCAGGACAGGCAGCAAACGTCGCCCATTCCTTCTCTCCGGAGATGCTGTTGGTCTCGCTGAGTTACTCCAGCGTTTAATGTCTGTCTTTGGTTTTAAACCAAGATCTGCAGTTCCTTCCTACAGGAATTAAATGCACACTGGAAGGGAGCTAACCTTGGGGCTGGGAGAATCCCGTTGTCTTGCCGACGGCTTTGACAAACGATGGGGCAGCTGTAACCGTTTCCTCTGCTGGGTAAAACATTGCGCTGGGCTGCCTCACTAAAGCCCGGCCTAAAGCCCACACTCCCTCATCCCGCACCGTTCAAAGCTTGGGGGAGGGCAGCTCGCATTATCGCAAGAAAAGGAGGCTTGTACTGGAGTGAGTCCTGAATTTTTCAACTTGATTTCTAAACAAAACGAACTGGGTGTCATGGCGGGATTGAGCAGCGGCCCTTACTACAACCCCTGACAAGTTCACTGGTTCCTGGGCCTTCTGACCTAAACCTGCCCTGCTCTCCTCACTGTGTGGGAAGCACCTGCAGATGCTGGTTTACACTGAAGATAAACACAAAGAGCTGGAGTAACTCAGCGGGACATGCAGCATCTCTGGAGAAAAGGATTGAGGGATGTTTTGGTTCGAGACCCTTATCGAGACTGAGTCAGGGAAGAAGAAAAGTCTTGACCCAAAATGTCACCCGAAGAAAGGTCTTGACCCAAAACGTCACCAGAGATGCTTCCTGACCTGCATTCCGTGCTGGTTATTTTGCCTTCTGGTCATTCACAGGAATCAGAACTTAGAACATGGGACATAGAACAGTACAGCAGAGCAACAGGCTCTTCAGCCCACAAAGTCTGTGGTGAACATGATGCTAAAATAATCCAATGTTCTCTACCTGCACGTGATCCATATCCCTCCATTCCCTGCATATCCATATGCCTATCTAAAAGCCTCTGTAACACCACTATCCTATCTGCCTCAAACACCACCTCCAGCAGCACGTTCCAGGCACCCACCAACCTCTGGAAAACAAAACGCCCCACACATCTCCTTTAAACGTTGCCCCTCTCACTTTGAAGCTCTGCCCTCTATTTGACATTTCCACCCTGGAAGAAAGGTTCTGACTGTCTACCTTATCTATGCCTCTCATAATGTTTATATATGATCAGGTCTCTGCTCCGGCACTGTTGAGAAAATAATCCAAGGTGTCCAATCTCACCTTGCAGCACTACCACCCGCTAGTCCAGGCAACATTCAGGATACAAGTGCTCAGCCCAACTGGAACCTAAAGCCTTGTTTCAATAATCTTGGCAAAAAATGGTTTGCAGTCAATCCTGGCAAAAAAAACCTTTTCATTTTTCACTGCAAAAACCAAAAAGCTTTACACTGTACCTCGGTGCACTTGACGAAAACTAAACTAAACTTTTCACGCAAGCAGCATTTAGTTCTACAGATATTGTGTAGAAATAGGCCCTTCAGCCCACTGGGTCCATGCCAACTAACAATCACCTGGACACTAGTTCTATCCTACACCTGAGGGACAATTTACAGAAGCCAATTACAGTGTACACCAGCACTATTCTACACCCAATGGACAATCTCCAATGAACCTACAAACCTGTATGTCTTTAGAGTGTGGGAGGAAACCAGAGCACCCAGAGAAAAGCCAAGCGGTCACAGGGAGAACGTATAAGCTTCCTACAGACAGCACCTGTGGTCAGGATCGAAACCGGGTCTCTGGCACTGAGAGACAGGAACACTACCACTGCGCCGGTCGGCTGAGCTGATCTGCTTTCTGACTAGAGACCTTAGGTTTACGGTAATGGGAAAAAGATTGAATACGAATCTGAGGGGTGACCTTTTCACACAAAGGGTGGTGGGTGTATGGAACGAGCTGCCAGAGGATGTAGTTGAGGCTGGGACTATCCCAACGTTTAAGAAACTGTTAGACAGGTACATGGATAGGACAGGTTTATAGGGATATGGGCCAAACGCAGGCAGGTGGGACTAGTGTAGACGGGACATGTTGGCCGGTGTGGGCAAGTTGGGCCGAAGGGCCTGTTTCCACGCTCTATCACTCTATGACTCTATGACTATGTGGGTCATCAAATCTCACTGCTTTTCAATGCCTCACCTACTCAGACACACTTAGAGAAACACATGAAAAGTATATCCATATTAAAATAGTTATACTCAATATTGAAAGATGAAAGAAAATGGAAAATGTTAAAGAGGAAAATTATACATTTAAAAAAAGAACGACACAAAATGGGGGAATTACTCAGCAATACAGACAGCATCTCTGGGGAACATGGATAGGTGACGTTTCAGGTAGAGACCCTATCTTCCTAATCTCCCGACCTCAAACGTCACCTACTAATGTCCTCCAGAGATGCTGCATGACCCAGTTACTCCAGTACTTTGTACCTTATTTTTTGTAAACCACCATCTGCAGTTCTGTCTGTCTCCAGATGATGCCCTGTAGTTAGATTAGGTCTGTGAGCTTTAGGAATGGGACTGTGAGTTGCAACAACTACTGGTGTAAGCCCGGGAAATCACCAATGTTTCTCCAACTTGGAGGACTTAAGGAATTCGGCATTCGGAAATTTGGGAAGTTTTCGTACTCTGTTGTAAGAGCAGATAGACCCTGAGTCTGGGGTCTCATTTAAAAGAGGGAGCCAACACTCCAACAGTACCTCAGTGAACTGATCTCTTTTCTAAAGGACATACCTTTAGGAAGGAGATGAGGGGTAATTTCTTTAGTCAAGGGTTGTGAACCTGTCAGAGATGGCCGTGGAGGCCCAATCTTTGGCTATTTTTAAAGCGGAGACTGACAGGTTCATGATTTGTAAAGCTGGCAAAGTTTACAGGAGAAGACAGGAGAATGGGATTTAGAGGGAAAGATAGATCCGCCGTGATTGAATGGTGGAGTAGACTTGATGGGCCGAATGGCCTATTCCTACTCCAATGACATGAACTTATGAACTCATCCACGATTTTTATCCTTGAGTTCGGATAAAAAAAAACCCAGAGCGTGACGGATTCAGAACCTTCGGACAAGGTAAAGGACACTTGGACACGTGCACGGATAGGATAGGTTTGGTGGGATATAGGCCCAAAGCAGGCAGGTGGGACTAGTGTAGATAGGCGTCATGCACAGGTTGGGCCGAAGGGGCTTCTGGTGGGAGCACCGAATCTCAGCTGCAGGTAGGCAGAATTACGTGGTTCTCCCATTATTGGACTGGCCTCATGTAGTCTTTTGATAGACACAAAAAGCTGGAGTAACTCAGCGGGACAGGCAGCATATCTGGAGAGAAGGAACGGATGACTTTTGGGTCAAGACCTGCAATGTCACCCATTCCTTCTCTCCAAAGTTGCTGCCTGTCCTGCTGAGTTTTAAACCAGCATCTGCAGTTCCTACTCCTGTAGTCTTTTGTTTTGCTACAAAATAACCTGATGAAACAGTTTGATTTCCTCAGTGTTAAATATACTGTAGGGTGTACTTTGGGTTCGGACATTGTACACATTGCAGCTTTCTCCATCAATCTAAAGAAGGGTCCCGACCCGACATGTCGGCTCTCCATTTCCTCCACAGATGCTGCCCAACCTGCTGAGTTCCTCAAGCTTCCAGCATCTGCGGACTCTGATGCCTCTGTTACAATTCTGTGGTTTTAGATGTTAAAAGTTAGTTTTTAATTTGTTTAAAAAAATGTCATAAAGCTATAATACTGACAATAAAGAGTACACAGGGTGGCACGGTGGGGCAGCGGTAGGGTTGCTGCCTCACAGCGCCAGAGACCCGGGTTCCATCCTGACTGCTGTGCTGTCTGTGCGGAGTTTGTACGGTCCCGTGACCTGCGTGGGTTTTCTCTGAGACCTCTGGATTCCTCCCCACACTCCAAAGACGTACAGGTTTATTGGTTAATTGGTATGGATTTAAATTGTCCCTCGTGTGTGTCGGATAGTGTTAATGTGTGGGGGTCGCTGGTCAGTGCGGACTCGATGGGCCGACTGGCCTGTTAATGTGTGGGGGTCGCTGGTCAGTGCGGACTCGATGGGCCGACTGGCCTGTTAATGTGTGGGGGTCGCTGGTCAGTGCGGACTCGATGGGCCGACTGGCCTGTTAATGTGTGGGGGTCGCTGGTCAGTGCGGACTCGATGGGCCGACTGGCCTGTTAATGTGTGGGGGTCGCTGGTCAGTGCGGACTCGATGGGCCGACTGGCCTGTTAATGTGTGGGGGTCGCTGGTCAGTGCGGACTCGATGGGCCGACTGGCCTGTTAATGTGTGGGGGTCGCTGGTCAGTGCGGACTCGATGGGCCGACTGGCCTGTTAATGTGTGGGGGTCGCTGGTCAGTGCGGACTCGATGGGCCGACTGGCCTGTTAATGTGTGGGGGTCGCTGGTCAGTGCGGACTCGATGGGCCGACTGGCCTGTTAATGTGTGGGGGTCGCTGGTCAGTGCGGACTCGATGGGCCGACTGGCCTGTTAATGTGTGGGGGTCGCTGGTCAGTGCGGACTCGATGGGCCGACTGGCCTGTTAATGTGTGGGGGTCGCTGGTCAGTGCGGACTCGATGGGCCGACTGGCCTGTTAATGTGTGGGGGTCGCTGGTCAGTGCGGACTCGATGGGCCGACTGGCCTGTTAATGTGTGGGGGTCGCTGGTCAGTGCGGGACTCGATGGGCCGACTGGCCTGTTAATGTGTGGGGGTCGCTGGTCAGTGCGGACTCGATGGGCCGACTGGCCTGTTTTCGTGCCGTATCTCGAAACTAAACTAAACATGATTATCACAACGTGGCTCACAGATTATTTTAAGAACAATTAGATTCAAAGCCAATTACAGGCCCCAAGCTGAACCAAGTGAGTGCCCCCCTGGGGGAAACCAATGATATTGATGTCCAGAGACTGCATGAACGAACGATCTCTCTGTGTTTTGTCAGGGAGCAGTAAACCCCTGGCACAGGATGTAATGGCTATCCATCACTGCGTCACCAGGGAATGCTGCTGTCTGAATTGGACGC
Source organism: Okamejei kenojei (assembly GCA_035221665.1). Taxonomy (NCBI): domain Eukaryota; kingdom Metazoa; phylum Chordata; class Chondrichthyes; order Rajiformes; family Rajidae; genus Okamejei; species Okamejei kenojei. Next base: position 5,133,170 of record CM069163.1, on the reverse strand, counting down.
ACTCTGTTGAAGACAGGCTGCCTCGAGGTTCCCCCTTTCTGGGCCGTTCAGTCTGGTGCAGTCACATTTTTCCAAACAGCACAGGGCAGGTCAATGCGTTTGGCGGCACTGGGCCTGTACTCGCTGGAGTTTAGAGGGACGAGGGGCGACCTCATTGAAACTCATGGAAAAGTGAAAGGCCTGGATAGAGTGGATGTGGAGAGGATGTTTCCACTAGTCTACGACCAGAGGTCATAGGCTCAGAATTAAAGGACTTTCCTTTAGGAAGAAGATGATGTGTAATTTATTTAGTCAGAGGGTGGTGAATCTGTGGAATTCTTTGCCACAGAAGGTTGTGGAGGCCAAGTCAATGGATATTTTTTACGGCAGAGATTGATAGATTCTTGATTAGTACGGGCATCAGTTATGGGGAAAAGGCAAGAGAATGGGGTTTGATGGTAGTTAGATCAGCCATGATTGAATGGCGGAGTCAACGATCGGCTGAATGGCCTAATTCTGCTCCTATCACTCATGAACTTATGAACCTGGACTTTGGCTGCTGTGGCTAGTCATCCGACCAGTTCCATTGTTCATATCCTTGTAATCCCCACGTTATCACCTCTACTCTGGGCAAACAATGGGCTATTGTGGGCTCCACCCTTCCTTGGTCATCTGTTGCCAGCCCTGCTTTGTTCTGGCCTTTTCCTACCTCTAGTTTCCCTCCCTCCCCCCTTCCCTCCCCTCCCCCCGCACCCCTCTACCTTCAGTCGGAAGAAGGGTCCCGACCCGAAATGTCACTCATCCATTTTCTCCCGTGATGCTGCCTGACCCGCTGAGTTACTCCAGCAGGTGTCTGTCCACCTCAAGCGTGAGAGCATTTCTGACAGAGACAATGGTGTTCATTGGCAACTTGCCTGGTGGGTGAACAAAGCCTAGCATTGTGCAGTGCTCTCATTAAAAAATATATATATATTAGTGAACAGCAGCTGAAAATTCTCCTTCAAAAGACCCCTTATTACCATTGTGATGCACGATTTGCTAAATTGTAAACATCAATACCCCAGCGGTAGAAAGCCGTGAAGGATTGTTTAGCTATTGGCTATCTGTGCTGAGTATTGAACCATTATGAATTAATTGTGACAACCCTGGTGTGCAGAGAATGAATCACATCTATGTTGGCGAGCGAAACACTCTGTGAGACTTAGATTTATATCTTTGGTCTTGTTGGATGACCCAAAGTTCTCAACAGACATGCTGTGTGGCTCCATAGTTTAGAGATTTGGGCACACAGCCGTCCCTCTCTCCCTCCCCCCCTCCCCCCCTCCTGCCTCCCTCCCACACTTCCCCTCCCTGTCCTCACCAATGCTCTCCCTTCTCCATCCTCCCTCCCTCCCTCCCTCCCTCCATTCCTCCATTCTCCATATCCTCTCACCTCTGTACTCCCCCCTCCCTCCCTCCCTCCCTCCCTCCCCTCGCTCCACCTTCCCCATCCAGCCGCCCTCCCTCCCCTCCCTCTCCCTTCCTCCCATTCCTCCACTCCCTCCTTTCCTTGCCCAGCCTCTCCTCTCCCTCTCCCTCCACCATGTGCTGTGGAGCCGTGCCAAGATTTCTCGCGGTGGGAAACTGATTATGAAACACCTGGTGCAGGCTGGGTCAAGTGTTGACGGGATATATTTCAGCTTCCAGTAACCCAGTTGTAACCCAGCAAAAAGAAAATCATTTGTGTATTTTTTGAACGTATTTGGTAATTTTGATCAGCTGAAGCTGTCCATGGGATCAGGAGACCTGCAGCCTTGCAGACAGAGCTCCGCCCAGCACCTTCAGAATACACTACACCCCTCCCACACCCCGGCCTCCCTCACCCCTCACGCGAACCGCCCCTCACCCCTCACCCCTGGCCTTCCCCCCCCAATCCTACCTCATCCCCCGTCACTCCATCACCCTCATCCACTCTCCCCCATCCTCCCACTGCCCCCCTCACCCATGGCCACCCTCTTCCTCTACCTCCCCTCCTCCATCTCCCCCATTTTGCTTCACCCCCTGTCCTCCCTCATCCCCATCCTCCCTCCATTCCCCCATCCTTCCTGCCACCATGCACCCTCTCGTCCTCCCCCTCCCTCGCCATCTCTCCATGTTCCCTCCCCTGTTCACCATCTCATCATCCTCCATCCCCCAGAATGCCCCCCGCCTCCCACCCAGCACCTCCAGAAAGAAGTCTCACCTCACCACAGAACCAGGTCCCATTATCTCCAAAACCAGGTCCCATCATCTGCAGAATCAGGTCCCATCATCTCACCACAGAACCAGGTCCCATTATCTCCAAAACCAGGTCCCATCATCTGCAGAATCAGGTCCCATCATCTCTAGAATCAGCTCCATCACCTCCAGAACCAGGTCCTACATGCCCCAGAACCAGGTCCCATTATCTCCAGAACCAGGCCCTACATGCCCCAGAACCAGGTCCCATTATCTCCAGAACCAGGCCCTACATGCCCCAGAACCAGGTCCCATTGTCTCCAGAACCAGGTCCCAACATCTCCAGAACTAGGTCCATCATCTTCAGATCCAGGTCCATCATCTTCAGAACCAGGTCTTGTTCCCAGAACCAGCTCCTGTTGCCCAGAACGAGGTCCCATCCCTTCTTCACCAGAACCATGTCCCGTTCCCCTCTCTCTGCCTGTTCCTGGCCAACCTCTGAGGAAACTCAGCAGCCGCTTCTGAACAGGAGCCACACCACCCCTCGTGGCAGGTATAACACGCCGTTAACACGTATAAAAACGTGTTTATGTACCCGCTGTTTACCTCCCTGCAAAGAACGTGCCTTCAGGTCTTGTACATTAGTGCTATTATTTGAGAGGGCCTGCCCCCTCTCCCATCTGTTTTTAGCCACAATTCAGGAGCCATGTTAACGAAGTCCATCCTTCAGTTTGGCTTGGAGATCTATGACAGGTTAAAAATGTGTTTGTAGTCGATATGTGTATTGAAAACTATCTTTGAGAACCAAAATGAGTTTTCCAAAACACGGCAAGTTTCACAGGGCTGTGCGCACACACACAGCTGACCAGAGAAATTAATACATAGAAACATAGGCAATAGGTGCAGGAGGAGGCCATTCAGCCCTTTGAGCCAGCACAACCATTCAATAATGATCATGGCTGATCATCCAGAATCAGTACCCTGTTCCTGCTTTCTCCCCATATCCCTTGATTCTGTTAGCCCTAAGAGCTATATCCAACACACTCTTAAAAACATCCAGTGAATTGGCCTCTACTGCCTTCTGTGGCAGAGAATTCCACAGAGTCACAACTCTCTGGGTGAAAAAGACTCATCTCAGTCCTAAATGGCCTACACCTTATTCTTAAATTGCGACCCCTGGTTCTGGATTCCCACAATATGGGGAACATTTTTCCTGCATCTCACCTGGCCAATCCTTAAAGAATTTTATATATGTCCTCTCATCCTAAATTCGAGTGAATTTCATGGAGCTCGAAATCACTGGTTTCAAGAAAGGTCTCGAGCCGAAACGTCGGCCATTCCTTCTCTCCAGATATGCCGCCTGTCCCGCTGAGTTACTCCAGCATTTTGTGTCTACTCTTCGGCTTCAACCAGCAACTACAGTTCTTTTCTTTCCAACCTTGTTGGTTTTGGCTTTTTTTTTCTAGCTGACCTCAAATCTCTTGGGATCCGATCACAGAAATTTATGGCGTTTAGGATCTTGTTACTCGAGCTGAACCCACTTCCCCTCTCTTAATCTGAAATCTGTCTCCACACCGTCTGGGAACATTTAAATGTTGCAGGGGATCTCATTTCTCTACCCTCTTTTGGGCAGCACCTTCAGGATCCTCGCCACTTTTTCAATGGGGGCACATTTTCCCACTAACTTTCCCCTCGTCCTTTACCTGTTTGCGTCTGAAATCTGTCTCCCAGCTTGCAGGCAATATTTGCAACTGAAGTGTACAGAAGCTTGAGAGTGCACACCACCAGACTCAGGAACAGCTTCTTCCCCTCTGTTATCAGGCTTCTGAACGGCCCTTCCATAAGCTAGGGTACTGTCCGATGCACCTCTACCCCATTGCGGACATTGGACTTTGTCTCTGGAACTGATGTGCTACAATGCTGAGAACTTGGTTCAGTGTCAGGGTTATGGGGAGAAGGCAGGGGAATGGGGTTGAGAGGGAAAGATAGATCAGCCGTGATTGAATGGTGGAGTTGATTTGAATGAATGAATTAATTAGTGAATTAATACTTTATTGTCACTTGTGACAAGTCACAGTGAAACTCTTTGCTTGTATACCCAAGGTGTGCAAATAATTGCCCATAAAGGGAGATTGCAAGGTGGCAAAATATCCCGCGCCAGGTCCTCCTTTGTTCCCCCCCCCCCCCCAACACAGCGGTCCCCCCACACTGGACCTTCCATTGTTCCTGCCCTCCGCAGCAGCGTCCTCATTTCCACATGGTCCGTCTTCGTCCGTCGGTCGGCGCCATCATCGACCGCCGCACCGACCTCTCTACTAACACTGCCGGGTCCTCTCCGTGGCGCCGACCCAGGCCCCAGCCGCGGGCTCCACAGACCCAAGGGGCCGTCGGCTGCGGGCTTCGCCGACTCACGAGGCTCTACCTCCAATTCGCGTGGTTCCGGCCCTCGGGGCTCTGGCCTCGGCTTCTCAGGGCTGCCGGCGTCTGCTGCAGTGGCCCTCCTGGAGGCATCGGGCCTTGATGGGCCAAAAGGCCTAATTCTACTCCTTTAACTTACAGACTGATTTCGATCTTCTGTACTCTGTGTCTTGCCCTTTGCTCTACCTATTGTACTTGAGTTTGACAATTGTATTTATGAATACTATTATCTTATGATTGGATAGCATGCTCCTCTCTATGCGAGTGGACCAAGCCTTCCATTCACCTCTGCTCTGCTTGCTAACGGTTGTGTATATTCCTGTACTTATTTCATGATCTAAGTTTGAAGATTAGGTCAGTGCAGCTGCTGCTTCACAGCTCCCTGCGGGTGCTCCGGTTTCCGCCCACATCCAAAAGACGTGCGGGTTTGTAGGACAATTAGCCCTCTGTAACTTTCTGCCAGTGTAGACCAGTGGATGGGAAAGTGGCATAACGTAGAACTAGTGTGAATGGGTGATCGATGGTCAGCATGGACTCTTGAGCTGAATGGCCTGTTTCCATGCTGTGTATCTAAACCAATTAATCAATTTTGAATAGTTGAGAAACATAGAAACATAGAAAATAGGTGCAGGAGTGGCCATTCGGCCCTTAGAGCCAGCACCGCCATTCAAAATGATCATGGCTGATCATCCAGAATCAGTACACTGTTCCTCCTTTTTCCCCATATCCCTTGATTCCGTTAGCCCTAATAGATACCCGACTCCCTCTTGAAGACAGCCAGTGAATTGGCCTCCACTGCCTTCTGTAGCAGAGAATTCCACAGATTAAAAACTCTGAGTGAAAAAGTTTTTCCTCATCTCTGTCCAAAATGGCCTACTCCTTATTCTTAAACTGTGACCCCTGGTTCTGGACTCCCCCAACACGGGGAACATTTTTCCTGCATCTAGCCTGTCGAATTCCTGAAATATTTTATATGTTTCTGTAAGATCCCTTATCATCTAAATTCCAGGGAATATAAGCCCAGTCGATCCATTCTTTCATCATATGTCAGTCCGGCCATCCTGGAAATTAACCTTGTGAACCTACGCTGCACTCCCTCAATAGCAAGAATGTCCTTCCTCAAATCAGGAGACCAATATTCCAAGTGTGGTCTCACCATTCCCTGTACAACTGCAGTAGGACCTCTTTGCTCCGCTACTCAAATCCTCTCGCTATGAAGGCCAACATTCCAGCAGGCAGCTTTCTTCACTGCCTGCTGTATATCCATGCTTACTTTCAGTGACTGATGTACAAGGACAAACGATAGACACAAAAAACTGGAGTAACTCAGCCGGCCAGGCAGCATCTGAAGAAGGGTCTCGACCCGAAACGTACCCCGCTTTCCTTCTCTCCAGAGATGCTGCCTGACCCGCTGAGTTACTCCAGCTTTTTGTGTCTGTCTTTGGTTTAAACCAGCATCTGCAGTTCCTTCTTACACAATGTACAAGGCCACCTAGGTCTCGTTGCACCTCCTTTTTTCCAAATCTGACATCATTCAGATAATAATCTGCCTTCCTGTTCTTGCCACCAAAATGGATAAACTCCACATTAGTCTGCCCACTCACCCAACATATCCAAGTCACCCTGCAGCCTCATAGCATCCTCATCGCAATGTGGGCCAAAGTACGCATTCCTGTGCTGTACTGTTCTATAGATGTTTGAGTTTAGAATCTTTGTACGGAGTTTGTACGTTTGTCCTGTGATCTGCGTGGGTTTTCACCGGGTGCCCCGGTTTCCTCCCACACTCCAAAGACATGCAGGTTTGTAGGTTAATTGGATTTGGTAAAATTGTAAATTGTCCCAAGTGTGTAGGATAGTGCTCATGTGTGCAGGGATCGCTGGTCGGCACGGACTCAGTGGGCCGAAGGGCCTGCTTCCGCGCTGTATCTCTAAAGTCCAAAGTCTGTTTATTTTTAGTGATGTTCAGGAGCACTTCAATTGGAAGTTGTGCTTGTTGTAACGTTGAGCAGGCTACTTGAAGAACAATGATTGTAAACTGTTACAATTTAGCATGACATTGAGGATGGACAAATACATGAGTTTCAAACAGTTAAAATGTGTTTACACATTCCTGAGGCAAAAGGTGAAAGAGTTGAATGGGTGCTGAAGTGGAGAGAGGTAGGGGAATTCTGAAATTGAGATGTACTCAACAGTCTAACGAGATCCGTCCCTGAATCTCGTCCCTGAATCTGGAAGTTTTACACAGAGGGCAGTGCGGGCCTGGAATGTGCTGCCGGGGGGGGGGGGGGGGGGGGGGGGGGGGGTGGGGGGTTGGGGGGATGGGGGGGGTGGTGGAGGCAGATATCGTAGTGACTTTTAAGATGCTCTTCGAGGAATAGTGAGATATGGATCACGTGCAGGCAGATGAGCTCAGGTTAACTTGGCATCATGTTCAGCACCAGTATTGTGGGCTGAAGGGCCTGCTGCTGTGCTGTGGTGTTCTATGTTCTATGCCATAGTAGTGTTCCATGTAGTGTTCTGTTCTATGCACATCTCCTTGGGCTAAGATCGGACTTTTCAGAGACTTGGAAGTTGCAAGATTGTGGCGGAACAGATGTGGCGACCCTCTGTCTGCTGTTCCAGAAGAAGGTCCATTGTCCTCGTGTTTAGTGTGCGATTGCACTGGGTACGTACAAACTCCGTACATACACACAGGATGGGACCCGGGTCTCTGGCGCTGTACGCCACCGTGCCAGCCCAATTCCTCCAGCACTTTGTGTGCTTTGCTGAAGATTCCAGCATCTGCAGTCTCTCGTATCTCCAAGAAGTGAGCTGCACTTCACACGGCCACATGAAGCGGCAACTACAGCAACATTATGGGTTAAAAGCTGGACGGAACAAAATATGAATGCACATTTTCCATGCTAAGTGATTCATCTCTCCAGAGTGGTTTGAGGCTGAACCTTTATAAGAAAAAAAAGCACTTAATTATGATGTCATCTGGAAACAATCCTGCAGTCAGAGTTGTTATCGAACACATGTTGTAGCTTCTAAGGTGAATGAATTACACAAAATGGAAAAAAAAATCTGAAGGCATATTATTAAACCATAATGTCTGCACTTGAGCCATAACATTGTGAAGAGCATAGTGGTGTAATGCACAGATTCAGCGGCCGAAGCAGAAATGTGCTTTCCTGATATATAACATAGCTGATCGCTGTGTGACAGTAGAATGATGGAGTGAATTAGTGCCGTTAAACAGCCGCTTCTTAATGGTGGGTGACCTTTTGTGAAAATAACACAATCCCAAGAGTTTTTGTTTTGGAGCCCATTTTCTGCCTTTCTGAAGCCTGCTGTGTTTGGACGTTTCTTCCTGACAATAAATCACGTTAATCCTTGTGCAGTCTACCAGATACTCTAAAGGGTGCAAGCTCACTGCTTGGCCAATGCCACGCAGAAGCAGGGCACAGTAGCCAGCCATTGATTCAATGAAGCCAGGCCAAACATGTTCACGTAGTCTCCTGAGATGATGCTGAACGAGACAATTCCAGGCCATCTTCTCCAGAGATGCTGCCTGACCTGTTGAGTGACTCCGGCACTCTGTGTCTGCTTTCGCGTTTGAGTTCAGTTGAGTGTACTGAGTGTACAGTGAAGAGCTTTTCTTGCGTGCTGACCAGTCAGCGGAAAGACAACCCTCGATTACAATCAATCCATTTACAGTGTACAGATACACGATGAAGAGAATGACGTGAATAATGTTTAGTGCAAGCTAAAGCCAGTAAAGTACGATCAAAGACAGTTCGAGGGTCTCAAATGAGGTAGACAGTAGTTCAGAACAGCTCTTGAGTTGTTGGTTGGATGGTTAAGTTGACTGATAACAACTGGGAAGAAACTGTCCCTGAATCTGGAGGTGTGTGTTTTCACACTTCTATACCTTTTGCCTGCTGGGAGAGGGGAGAAGAGGGAGTGGCCAGGGTGCGACTCGTCCTTGATTAGTAAACCAGCAAGCGCCCTTCCTTGTGTCTCTATAGAATTTCAGGGTTATGGTGATGTGGATTGTCATAAGCAATCCACACAGGCGGTGCAGTGGGTAGAGCTGCTGCCTCACAGCACTGGAGACCCGGGTACCACCCTGACCTCAGGTGCTGTTTTATGAGGAGTTTGCACGTTCTCACTGTGACCTCGGACTATCTTTAATCGGATCTTTTATCTTGCACTAAAATGCTATTCCCTTTATCATGTATCTGTACGCGATGGACGGCTCGATTGTAGTCACGTAATGTATAGTCTTTCCTCGGACTGGTTTGCATGCAACAAAAGCTTTTCACATGACACATGACATTATACTAAACTGTGTGGGTTTCCTCCGGGTGCTCCGGTTTCCTCCCGCATTCCAAAGACGTGGGGGTGTACAGGTTAACTGGCCCTCTGTAAAATTTCCCCTAGTGTGTAGGGAATGGATGAGACAGTGTTAATTCGCTGTTTTAATTTCCACATCTGGGGCTTTGGATGAAGTTCTCTCATAAGGCATAGTCATGTCCCTGTTCCTTTATTTGGGTTGTTGCAAATCACGTCTCTTTTCACGCTGATTCGTATTTGGGTAGAATTCTTCCTGTTAGGGATATCGTTATGTGGAGTAAGGAGCTCTCGATCGCCTCCACCCTGACGTGCAGCCGTAAAGGTCCTAGAGCTGCCGCCTCACAGCGCCAGAGACCTGGGTCTGATCCTGACCTCGGAAGCTGCCTGTGTGGAGTTTGCACCTTCTCCCAGTTCCCTCCGGGTGCTCCGGTTTCATCCCACATCCCAAAGACGTGCAGGTTTGTAGGTTAATTGGCCCTCTGTAAATTGCCCCTAGTGTGTAGGGAGAGTGGGATGGCCTAGAACTAGTGTGGACGGAGTGATCGATGATTGTCGAGGACAAGATGGGTTGAAGGGCAGGTTTCTATGTTTCCATGTTTCTAAACTAAACAAAACTAAACTAAAAAAGACACAAAGTGCTGGAGTAACTCAGTGGGCCAGGCAGCACCTCTGGAGAACATGGATAGGTGACATTTCAGGTCAGGATCTGTCTTCAGACTGATTGTAGTAGTGGGGAGAAAGCTAGAAGACTAGTAGTCCCCTCTACTAAATCATCTGTAGAAAGGCCTCAACCCTATTTATTTTATCCAGAGATGCTGCCTGGTCTGCTGAGTGAGTTACTCCAGCACTTTTGTAAACTAGCATTTGCAGTTCTTTGTATTTCCATTAAAGTAAACTAAAATTGGCTTTGTGCCATACTCCCTAATACAGGTCAACCACAGATGTAAAGTCTACCACAAGCACAGTGGCAATTGCTGGATGTGGAGGAGCTGTAACTTGCTGTGCCTTCAATTTCAAAGTGTCTGAGTTCTGAACTTGCTTGGTTCTACTGTCTACTGCCTAAGCTTGAGATTCAGACTTTATTTTAGATTTTAGAGATACAGCACGGAAACGGGTGCTTCAGCCCGAGTCCGTGAAGACCAGCGACGTACACTAGCACTATCCTACACACACTAGGGACAATTTACAATTAACCTCCAAACCTGTACGTCTTTGGAATGTGGGAGGGAACCGGAGCACGCGGCGACAGGGAGAACGTACAAACTCCACACAGACAGCACCCATGGTCAGGATCGAACCCGGGTCTCTGGTGCTTCGAGGCAACGGCTCTACCAGCTGTGCCACTGTGCTGCCAACATCACTGGTAGCTCAGCTCTGTCAATATATCTCCACTCCTCCATCAAAAAAAATGTTTTTAAATCCCCCACCTACAATTGACCCATGGTTTGGAGACATAACGAATCTTTTGGAAGACATTGATTGATCTATTTGGTCTGCCTATCCCAGTCTTGTTCCTGTCATTTGAGATCATTTTATATACAATTTATAGAGACATCTGTCATTGTTAGTTCGTGGAACACTCTACGTTTTAATTGCAACAACAGAGGTTTGGTTAATCCAGTTTATTATTCTAATCTATTTTGTTATTTTAAATCAATGTTGTGGGTTAATCCCTGTTGGCAATAATGCTACTTGGCACATTCTGCAGTCAGCTAAAATGCTCAATGTTGAGGGACAGTCTGATCACTGCCTGCAAATTCCCAGCTCATTTTCGTGGCATACGGCCCAATTATGAATGCTGAAGGGTCTCGACCCGAAACGTCGCCTAACTCCTTCGCTCCTTAGATGCTGCTGCACCCGCTGAGTTTCTCCAGCCTTTTGTGTACCCCCTACCTTATGAATGCTGAAATTGGTTTTGCTTCAACTTGCAACACTTTGAATACACATAGTCTATTACTTAGGGGAGCGGAATCAAGAACCAGAGGACGTGGGATTAAGGGCCTGTCCTACTGAACGAGGTAATTCAAGAGCTCTCCCGAGTTTAAAAAAAAATCAAACTCGTGGCAAGCACGTAGAATGTACGTAGCGGGTACGTCGGAGCTCGGGACGTCACTTAGCAGCTCGTAACGCTAACGGCCGGCACTCGGGAAACGCGGGTAAGCTCATGAAGACGTGAAGATTTTTCAACATGTTGAAAAATGTCCACGAGAGCCCCGAGTACCTACGAGCGGCCATTACCGTAATTCTCCGAGTTCGAATCGGGGATACTCGGGAGAACTCTTGAATTGGCTCGTACAGTGGGACAGGCCCTTTAAGGTGAGATGGGAAAGACTGAATAGGAGCCTGAGGGGCAGATTTTTCACTCAGAGGGTGGTGTGTATGTGGAACAAGCGGCAAGGGGAGGTAGTCGAGGCTGGTATAGTTAAGACAGGTATTTAACAGCATTTAAACAGCACTTGGACAGGTGCATGGATCGGAAAGGTTGAGAGGGATGTGGGCAAACCACGGCAAATGGGAGTAACGTAGATGGGGCATCTTGGTTGGCATGGGCAAGTTGGGCCGAAGGGCCTGTTTCTGCACTGTATGACTCTCTATGACTTTGAAGTCAGGTGGAATCATGCGATACAAACGTTGCCTTCTACATATAATAAATCATGAATGTATCTCCAAGAATGGATTATTTAGTAACACTTCAATCTCCATCAAACTTCTCACATTTTCTTTTCTATTTTCTATTTTCTTTCTCTATCTTCCTATCTTTAATTAAGGAAAAAAATATAGAAAACATATTATATAAATTTTTAATATGTACACACTTATTTTTATTCGTATGAAAAGATTATAGATGTCTTAAATTTGTAATTATATAAAATTATGTATTTTCAACTATACAATAATTATGAAATACAAAGTTAACAATAATACAAACATTCTTAATATTTTGATAACATTATGAATATCATAAAACTTTGTTTAAGATTGGGTATTACGTAGTTATATTAGCGGGGATTTGTATTTGGTAATTAGAAGAATATCTATGATATGAGAAATCTGAGTGTATTGCTTATTTTAGGAATATACTACATATACTCCCAATTATATAAAATAAATAACCACGAAATGTTATAATGGATAATATTACAAGTAACATAAACAGTATCAATTGATAATCAATATTATATAATTTTGTATATTATACAACTCTCACTGTCGTATAAGAGTGTACTCGGTATATATTGTTTCTACAATAAAAAATTTTAAAAAAAAAAAACAAACGTTGCCTTCTCGCTAAATGGGAGAACGTAAAACTCTGTACAGACAGCACCCGTAGTCAGGATCGAACCTGGGTCTCTGGCGCTGTAAGGCAGCAACTCTACCGGCCCGCCACCGTGCCACCCTAGATGTTACATTAGTCTGTAAAGTGCCGACTGTTTTATTGTGCACGGCACCACATTCTCCTCAGAATGATGCATTTATCTTACAATTAATACCTCAATATTTCATGTTATTCACAGCTTTGGTTAAGTTTGACCCCAAATTAACTCATTTTTCCCTCCTCTGGGAATATGGTGAGAGATTAGTTAAGAACAATAATTCAGAATTCTCCAGCAATGACCCAGAGATACAAGGCCCAGTCCCACTGTGACAACCGGGGGAATTGTAGGTCAGTTAAATAAATAATTCAACCTGGAATTAAGTAGCCGGTGGAAATGAAAAGATTGTATTGTGGTTTAAATCACATTTGGTTCCGTACTGCCTTACAGGAAAGGAAATCAATGTCTCAATGGTTCTTTTATTAACGTGTACCAAGGCACAGTGCGATTCGTTTTCTGCATACGGATCAGTAAGATTATTGCCGTAGAAAGGTACGATCCCTGCGTCGGTACATAATGCATAGAAATAGCCCACTGAGTCTATATGCAAGTGTTGCCAGGTTTTCAAAGTCCCAGCTGCAGCTGGCCATAAAGGCCCATAGCAGCCGCCGCCATGATCCGGATCTTCCCGCGTACCGTCATCCTTCTCCTCGCCCGGCCACCTTCAGTCTTCGTGCCCCGTGGGCACCTCCCGCAGCCGACCTTGTAGGCACGGAAGGTGAGACCACCCCCCCCTAGTTCAATTTCATGATGTCCGAGTTCCAAACTCGCTTGGTTTTACTGTCTGTGCTTCAGATGTTGCAATATCTCATCAATGTTGTCAGTCCAGTGTTTGCTGCCTTGCCCCTTGCGGTGTCTTCTATAAACTCCATACAGGCAGCACCCGTAGTCAGGATCGAACCGGCGTCTCTGGTGCTGTAAGGCAGCAACTCTATAGGCCCGCCACCGTGCCACCCTCTGTTGCAATATCTCATCTCTGTTGCCAGGGTAGTGTTTTCTGCCTTGTCCCTGCAGTGTCTTTGAGTACTTACATAGGTCGTGTCGCTCTCTGCAGCAGGCAATCATGAGTGGCCTTTATTAGGTACGATGTGATATACTGGCTGTAACTCTTTTTTTGGAGATACTGCGTGGAAACAGGTCCCTCAGCCCACCGAGTCCACACCGACCATTGGTCACCAGTTCACACTAGTTCTATGTTATTCCACTCCCTCCACACAAAGGGACAATTTTACAGAGGGTTAATTAAGCTACAAACTCGCACGTTGCGATTCCCTCCATCCCCCTCTCTCTCCAGTTCCCGTTCTTCGGGGGTGAGCAGGAGACGAGCCTCAATCAAGGCCCTCACACCAGGAGGGTTCCCGGCTCCGTGGCGGGCCAGCCAGGCCTGCTGTCAGCCGGGGTGTGGTAGGGACCCACAGTCTCTGGCATTACCACCTCTAGCCTCCGTGTGACTCCAGAGCTGCTCTGAACTACCTTGATTCAGGCACCTGGGGAAGGTCTGAAGAAGGGTCTCGATCCAAAACGTCATCCATTCCTCTTCTCCAGAGATGCTGCCTGACCCGCTGTGTTACTCCAGCACTTTGTGTCTAACTTTGAAGGACAGTAAATGCTGGTATTGCCAGTAGCAGCCACACTCTGTGAGTTAAAACAATAATGCTGCCTGACGTGTGGATTTCTAGTTCCCTTTGTGTCATTCAAATCGGTGGTAAGTTTTCCTTGTTCAGAGAATTTAGCCTGGAGTAGATTTTGGAAGCAAATCAGAATGAGCTAACTATACATTTATATGGGTTGGACTGGGGTCTGAAGTGTTTCCTGCAATTGGATGCCTTCCTGATGTTACAATGTTATCACGCTTGTTATAGAACATAGAGCAGTACGCACAGGAACAGGCCCTTTGGCCCACATTGTCCGTGACGAACATGATGCCAAGACCAACCATTCTCACCTGCCGGCACATAATCCCTATCCCTCCATTCCCTGCATATCCATTATTGTATCTGCCTTCACCACCGCTCCTGGCAGCGTATTCCGAGGGTACTCACACCCTCTGTGTGAAAAATAATTTGCTCTGCACCTCTACTTTAAACCTTTTCCCTGTTGCCTTAAAGCTATGCCCTCTTGTCTTTAATATATCCATCTGATTGTCTAGTCTATCTATGCCTCTCAAAATGTTATATACAGATGTTCCCCTGATTTACGATGCTGCGACGTACGATATCTCGACTTTACGATGGTGTAAACGCTGAGTAACGGCAGCGAGCCGCACATCACGTCCGGTCGCGTGATCCAATTGTATGAAATGCGTTTTCGACTTACGATATTTTCGATCTACGATGGGTTTTTTGGAACGTAACCCGGTTGTAGGTCGAGGAGCAGCTGCACTTCTATCAAGTCTTCCCTCAACCTCCGACATTCCACAGAAAGCAATTTAAGTTTGTCCAACTTTTCCCTGCAGCTAACGCCCTCTAATCCAAGCATTATTCTGGCAAACCTCCACTGCACCCTCTCCAAAGCCTTCCTGCAATGGGGCGACCAGAACGGCCCGCAATCCTCCAAATGCGGCCTAATCAAAATCCTATAGAGCTGCATCATGACTTCCCACCTGTTATACTCAATACCCCGACCAATGAAGGCAAGCGTACCATATGTCTTCATTACCACTCTATCTACTGGTGTTGCCACTTTCAGGGAGTTATGGACATGGCATATCAGAGTAACACCCAAAGATCCTATAGCAAAGCAAGATAGTGCACACCTGCTAAACCCAATGGGATGACGTGTAGTATGCAACGGAGCAGAACGTCAGCCATTTCAGTAAACCCGACCCGACTTTGTATATCCCAAAGATCCCATAACTTGCTATAGGATCTTTGATATATCCCTCTCACAGTGTAATCAGCGTTGCGGGGGAGCAGTTTGTGTGTGTGATATGGTGTTAGATTCATGATTCATAATTCAGTTATTTTTTGTGAATGATTTATATGGTAATAGATTATAATTCTGTTAATTTTCTTTTTTAATGTTTTGGATTCAAAGCCCCGGGATTGGGATCGGACTGTGCAAGGGTGGAGGGGGCACTCAGGGCAAAGAGACTGTGACCGCACGGCAGTGTAAAAGGGGAGACCTTTCCAATCCACTGGGGTACGAGCCCGGCCCCCAGCAAACTGCTGCAGTACTGAGGCAGGCCGAACAAAAGAGCTGTTGCAGCACTCAGCCATTTTGGCAGAAAGAGGAATAAATGTCCGTGAACAAAGATCCAATAGCTATAGGATCATTGGTAGTGAAGAGCAGACCGGTCCGGAGTTTGGGAGCCGGGCAGCGAGAGCGTGATGGGGGAAGAAACTGAAGGGCCGTCTGTTCTCAGCTTCGGATCTCATGCCCGCCCTCTTTCCCCCCGTCAGTGAGTCTCTTTAATGGAGCAGAGGGGCAGAGAGGCAGAGAGAAAATGAGGAGAAGATTTACACCAAAGATCTTTGATTTTTACGAGGATGTTTCCGTAACCGGCTTCCGTCTCCGTACTAGTATCTTTGCACAGCTAAGGTGGACAAAGATGGCGGAGACAGAAGCCGGTTACGGAAATGGGGCCGAAGGTTACCCATGAATCTGCCCATGGCCGAACTACATCTTAATTGTCAAGAGCACTATCTTGCTTTGCTGTAGGATCTTTGGTAACGCCTGCTTCCATAGACCTGCCTTTCCATCCTCCCACCACATGTAGCGCCCAGAGTGATGTCCACTGTCTGCCCATTTGACAGTGTTGAGGAGCGCCAATACAATGTCTCTCCATCAAGGTTACGCTACTGAACTGGTTACTTTTGGAGAGAATTCCTCAGTGTTTTCTTTGGAATGAATGGGGCTTTTAATTGTTGCAGTGATAGGAAATTAATCAAGCATCTCTGAGGAAATTGGGCCTAATCAGTGCTGGGCCTTCAATAATTAATTGAATAATTAGACAATCGCCTGAAGATGTTGTGTCAGGCGTGGTCAAGACGCCAACATCAACTAATGCCAGAGGAAATAGACCCCAACTTTGATCAGGGTACTTTGGACTTATGATTGGATTAATCTTGTAGAAACCAGGAACCTGCGGTTTAGTTTAGTTTAGAGATACCGCACGGAAACAGGCCCTTCAGCCCACCGATTCCGCACTGACGAGTGATCCATGTACACTAGGACTAGCCGACACACTAGGGACGATTTACAATTCTTACCGAAGCCAATTAGCCTGCAAACCTGCACGTCTTTGGAGTATGGGAGGAAACCGGAGAAAACCCACACGGTAGCAGGGAGAACGTACAAACTCCATGCGTACAGCACCCGTAGTCAGGATCGAACTCGGGCCTCTGGTGCTGCAAGGCAGCAACTCTACTGCTAAGCCACTGTGCCACCCTAAATGCTGGTTTACGCAAAAGGACAAAGTGCTGGATTAACTCAGTGGGTCACACAGTATCTCTGGAGAACATGGACCGGTGACGTTTCAGGTCGGGACCCTTCTTCATTAGATTAATGATTTAATCTTATTGATCTTGGTAATAGACAATAGACAATAGGTGCAGGAGTAGGCCATTCAGCCCTTCGAGCCAGCACCGCTATTCAATTTGATCATGGCTGATCA
This sequence comes from Okamejei kenojei, assembly GCA_035221665.1. Lineage (NCBI taxonomy): Eukaryota > Metazoa > Chordata > Chondrichthyes > Rajiformes > Rajidae > Okamejei > Okamejei kenojei. Next base: position 5,116,250 of record CM069163.1, on the reverse strand, counting down.
TCCACAATCAGTACTTTGTTCCTGCCTTCTCCCCATATCGCCTGACTCAGCTTTCTTTAAGAGCCCTATCTAACTCTCTTGAAAGCATCCAGAGAATTGGCCTCCACTGCCTTCTGAGGCAGAGAATCCACAGACACAACTCTCTGGGTGAAAAAGTCTGTGGAGTCTGGAATTCTCTGCCTCAAAGGGCAGTGGAGGCCGGGTTCTCTGGATGCTTTCAAGAGAGAGCTAAATAGGGCTCCTACAGATAGCAGACTATATGGGGAAGCGTAGGCTTGGCAATCGTTTCGCCCAACACCTCAGCTCGTTCGCACTAACCAACCTAATCTTCCAGTGGCCCAGCACTTCAACTCCCCCTTCCATTCCGAATCCGAGTCCTGGGCCTCCTCCATGGTCAGAGTGAGTCCCACCATAAATTGGAGGAGCAGCATCTCATATTTCGCTTGGGCAGTTTACACCCCAGCGGTATGAACATTGACTTCTCCAATTTCAGGTAGTCCTTGCTTTCTCCCTCCTTCCCCTCCCCTTCCCAGCTCTCCCACAGCCTACTGTCACCGCCTCTTCCTTTCTTCTTCCCGACCCCCCCCCCTCCACATCAGTGTGAAGAAGTGTCTCGACCCGAAAAGTCACCTATTCCTTCGCTCCATAGATGCTGCCTCACCCGCTGAGTTTCTCCAGCATTTTTGTCTACCCTTGAGACAGTGACAGGTTTGTTATTAATAGTCATTGTTACAGAGTCAAATAGCATGGAAACAGACCCTTCCAAGTTTAAAGAAGGAACTGCAGATGCTGGAAAATTAAGGGTACAGACCCTGAAGAAGGGTCTCGACCCGAAACGTCGCCTATCTCCTTTGCTCCTTAGATGCTGCTGCACCCGCTGAGTTTCTCCAGCCTTTTGTGTACCCTTCCAAGTTTAGTTTAGTTTAGAGATACAGAATGGAAACCGGCCCTTCGACCCACCGAGTCCGCAATGACCAGCGATCCCCGCACACTAACACTACCCTACACACACCAGGGACAATTTTACATTTACACCAAGCCAATTAACCTACAAACCTGTACGTCTTTGGAGTGTGGAAGAAAACCCACGCAGGTCACGAGGAGAACGTACAAACTCCGTACAGACAGCTCCCGTAGTCGGGATCGAACCCGGGTCTTTGGCACTGTAAGGCAGTAGCTCTATCACTGCACCACCGTGCCAGACAAAGTCTTTCCAAAGTCTTTTATTTTCAATTAACCAATTTATTTATGGTCTACATTGATTTTGCTGCCTATTTTGAACATTACATTTGCCTCAAGTTCATTTATTTTCTCCTGATTGCTAGAATTACTAGCTTTTGCCCCCAGCTTTGGCTGACGTTACTTATCTGCTGGCATGCCATCGTAAAACATTTCTGTTCACTTACCTCATAGCAAAGAGTCAGCAGTTTAAAACCTCCCACACTTGTCAAGCGATATGGACGGCGATGTAGAGAGAAAAAGAACAAATGAATGAAACATATGCAAAAAAAGTATCGATGAAAAAGGAAACAGGCCATTGTTAGCTGTTTGCTAGGTGAGAACAAAAAGCTGGTGCACCATCTATATCTCGCTTTTCCTTTCCCCCCCCCCCGAATCTGAAGAAGGGTCTCGACCCAAACGTCACCCATTCCTTCTCTCTAGAGATGCTGCCTGTCCCGCTGAGTCACTCCAGCATCTTGTGTCTATCTTTGGTTTAAACCAACATCTGCAGTTCCTTCCTACTCCTTAATATTTTTCGACGTGGGGCAGAGGTTTGATCAGGCAAGTAGGTTTTAAGAAGCATTGTGGAAGAGGGTAGATGCACAGAGGCAGTCTGAGTTGCTAAAGAGATTCCAAAGTTTAGCAACTATGGACAGCACAGTTGAGCAGATGGTAAAGCTGTCCTTGTGGAGTTTGCACGTTCCACCTGTGACCACATGGGTTTCCCAAAGACGTGAAGGTTTGTAGGTTAATTGGCTTCTGTAAATTGCCCCCAGTGTGTAGAGAATGGGTGAGAAAGTGGGATAACATAGAACATTATTCCGATTGTTGGCATGGATTTGGTGGGCCGATGGACCTGTTTCCAAGCTGTATCTCTAAACTGTACTAAACTTTAAAAAGTCACAAAGTAGTGGAGTAACTCAATGGGTCAGGCAGCATCTCTGGGGAGCATGGATAGGTGATGTTTCGGATTGGGTTCTTTCTTCAGTTGGCATGGACTCGTTGGGCCAAAGGGCCCGTTTCAACGCTGGATCTCCTAACTTAACTTGGTCATTGAGGGCACGGCCTTTGGGAATTTGCAAGAGGCCAGAATTAGGCGGGTAGACATTTGTGACATTTTTCAGGGGATGGTGGGCTTAATAAAGATAGGGAGGGGCTGGAATAATGGAAGGAATTTGAAAACAAGGATGGGACTTTTCAAGTTGAAACATTTGCATATCTGGGACCCATCACATCAACAGGGGTTTGGGTGAATGGGACTGAGTAGAAGTGAGGACATGATGGTCTAGTTTTCATGTTCATAAGCGATAGGAGCAGAATTAGGCCATTCAGCCGATCAAGTCTATGGCTGATCTATAGTAACATGAAAACATAGAAAATAGGTGCAGGAGTAGGCCATTTGGCACTTCGAGCCAGCACCGATCATGGTTAATCCAAAAGCAGTAACCCTTTCCTGCTTTCTCCCCATAGCCCTTGATTCTGTTAGCATTCAGAGCTACAGTGGCTTGCAAAGGTTTTCATACCCCCTGAACCTTTCCACATTTTGTCACGTTACAACCACAAACGTAAATGTATTTTATTGGGATTTTATGTGATAGACCAACACAAAGTGGCGCATAATTGTGAAGTGGAACGAAAATGATACATGGTTTTCACATTTTCTTACAAATAAAAAAAACTGAAAAGTGTGGTGTGCAAAAGTATTCAGCCCCCTTTACTCTGATACCCCTAAATAAAATCCAGCGCAACCAATTGCCTTCAGAAGTCACCTAATTAGTAAATAGAGTCCACTTGTGTGTAATCTAATCTCAGTATAAATACAGCTGATCTGTGAAGGCCTCAGAGGTTTGTTAGAGAACATTAGTGAACAAACAGCATCATGAAGCCCAAGGAACACACCAGACAGGTCAGGGATAAACAATATAACAATATAACAATTACAGCACGGAAACAGGCCCTCTCGGCCCTTCCAGTCCGTGCCGACCATTTGTTTTCCCCTAGTCCCATCTACCTGCACTCAGACCATACCCCTCCATTCCCTTCACGTCCATATACCTATCCACTTTACTCTTAAATGTTAAAATCGATCCTGCCTCCAACACTTCTGCTGGAAGCTGATTCCACACAGCCACCACCCTCTGAGTAAAGAAGTTCCCCCTCACGTTACCCCGAAACCTCCGTCCCTTAATTCTCATGTCATGCCCTCTTGTTTGAATCTTCCCTACCCTCAATGGGAAAAACGTATCCACGTCAACTCTGTCTATCCCTTTCATCATTTTAAAGACCTCAATCAAGTCCCCCCTTAACCTTCTGCGCTCCAAAGAATAAAGACCTAACTTGTTCAACCTTTCTCTGTAACATAGTTGCTGGAACCCTGGCAACATTCTAGTAAATCTCCTCTGTACTCTCTCTATTTTGTTGACATCCTTCCTATAACTAGGCGATAAAGTTGTGGAGAAGTTTAAAGCAAGGTTAGGTTATAAAAAAATATCCCAAGCTTTGAACATTTCACGGAGCACTGTTCAATCCATCATCCGAAAATGGAAAGAGTATGGCACAACTGCAAACCTACCAAGACATGGCCGTCCACCTAACCTGACATCCGGGCAAGGAGAGGATTGATCAGAGAAGCAGCCAAGAGGCCCATGGTAACTCTGGAGGAGCTGCAGAGATCCACAGATCAGGTGGGAGAATCTGTCCACAGGACAACTATTAGTCGTGCACTCCACAAATCGGGCCTTTATGGAAGAGTGGTAAGAAGAAAGCCATGTCCCTTAATTCCATAAGAAGCCATAAGAAGCCATAAGAAGTCCCCGTTTGCAGTTTGCCACAAGCCATGTGGGGGACACAGCAAACATGTGGAGGATGGTGCTCTGGTCTGATGAGACCAAAATTGAAGTTTTTGGCCTAAATGCAAAATGCTATGTGGCGGAAAACTAACACTGCACATCACCCTGAACACACCATCCCTACTGTGAAACATGGTGGTGGCAGCATCATGCTGTGGGGATGCTTTTCTTCAGCAGGGACAGGGAAGCTGGTCAGAGTTGATGGGAAGATGGATGGAACCAAATACAGGGCAATCTTGGAAGAAAAACCTGTTAGAGTCTGCAAAAAGACTTGAGACTGGGGCGGAGGTTCACCTTCCAGCAGGACAACGACCCTAAACATACAGCCAGAGCTACAATGGAATGGTTTAGATCAAAGCATATTCATGTGTTAGAATGGCCCAGTCAAAGTCCAGACCTAAATCCAATTGAGAATCTCTGGCAAGACTTGACAATTGCTGTTCACAGACGCTCTCCATCCAATCTGACTGAGCTTGAGCTATTTTGTAAAGAAGAATGGGCAAAAATTTCAGTCTCTAGATGTGCAAAGCTGGTAGAGACATACCCCAAAAGTATTGACTCAGGGGGGCTGAATACTTTTGCATGCCACACTTTTCAGTTTTTTATTTGTAATGAAATTTGGAAATCATGTATCATTTTCCTTCCACTTTACAGTATGCACCACTTTGTGTTGGTCTATCACATAAAATCCCAATAAAATACATTTACGTTTGTGGTTGTAACGTGACAAAATGTGGAAAAGTTCAAGGGGTATGAATACTTTTGCAAGCCACTGTATATCTAACTCTCTCTTGAATACATTCAGTGAATTGGCCTCCACTGCCTTCTGTGGCAGAGAATTCCAGATTCACAACTATCTCAACCCCATTCTCCTGTCTTCTCCCCATAACCCCCTGACACCCGTACTAATCAAGAATCTGTTAATCTCCTGTTAAAAATATGCTTTGACGGCCTCCACAGCCGTCTGGGGCAAGGAATTCCACAGGTTCACCACCCTCTGGCTAAGGACATTCCTCTTCGTCTCCTTTCTAAAGATACGTCCTTTTATTCTGAGGCTATGACCTCTGGTCCTAGACTCTCCCACGAGTGGAAACATCCTCTCCGCATTCACTCTATCCAGTTTTGATGGCCTCTGGTTCAGGAAGCATCGAGGCCAGCTAGAGATGGGACAGAGTAGTCATGTATGAGGTGACAAAGGTATGGATCGGAGTTCCAGTAGCATCTACATGTGTGGCAGATCATTGCTCCTCAACCTCTATAGCAAGGGCTTACTGCCTCTCTGAGTGTGGGACAGACTTTATTGTCTACCTTCATGGCCTTAACCTATGGCTTCTCTCAAATGTATACCACACCTATCTTGTAACATCTTATTTTGTGCTGTGTCAATAATCAGTTAAGGATAAACACATTGCAATAAAAATGAACGGAGATATTGAGTCACACCGTACATGAGTTCATAGAGTCATACAACATGGAAACAGGTCCTACAGCCCAACTTGCCCGCACCGACCAAAGTGCCTTATCTACACTAGTCCCACCCGCCTGCGTTTGGCCCATATCCCTCTAAACCTATCCTATCCATTTACCTACAGTATCTAATTGTTTCTTAAACATTGTGATGGTCCCTGCCTCAACTACCTCCTCTGACAGACAAAAAAATGCTGGGGAAACTCAGCGCATGAGGCAGCATCTATGGAGAGAAGGAATTGGTGACTGAAGAAGGGTCTTGACGTCACCAATTCCTTCCCTCCATAGATGCTGCCTCACCCGCTGAGTTTCTCCTGCCTTTTTTGTCTACCTTCGATTTTTCCAGCATCTGCAGTTCTTTCTTAAATACCTCCTGTAGCAGCTTGTTCCATACACACACCACCCTTTGTATGAAAAAGTTGCCCCTCAGATTCCTGTTAAATCTTTTAATTCCTATTAATTCCTACCAAAATGCTGGTTTTTGCCAAAGACAGACACAAAATGCCGGAGTAACACAGCGGGTCAGGTAACATGGGAAGGAATTGGATAGGTGATGTTTCGGGTCAGGACCATTCTTCAGACTGAAGACCTGAAACGTCACCTATCCATGTATTCCAGAGATGCTGCTTGACCCGCTGAGTTACTCCAGAATTAATGTCTGCTTAAGGATAAACACATCCTCTGAATCATCAGAGGCAAGGCCAAAAGAAATGAATTATTAATAGACTGAAATTATTCACAATGGAAGCTTCCGTTTGTGGAAGTTTTGCCAAGTCTCTGTTACATTTCCCATTCCTCCATAGTGTGTGGATACATTACCACAGGGACGAAGATTAATGTATTTCTAAGGTTGCAAATGAGTTGATGATATTCAGTTTAGTTCAGAGTTTTTAGTTTAGAGATACAGCGCGGAAACAGGCCCTTCGACCCACCGAGTCCGCACCGACCAGCACTCTGTCCGACACACACTAGAGACAATTTACATTTATACCAGGCCAATTCATCTTCAATCCTGAACATCTATGGAGTGTGGGAGGAAACCGGAGATCCCAGAGCAAACCCACGGAGGTCACAGGGAGAATGTCCAAACTCCGTACAGACAGCACCTGTAGACAGGCTCGAACCCGGGTCTCTGGTGCTGTGAGGCAGCAACTCTACCACTGCGCCACCGTGCCGCCCCTAACTGGACTTGTGGACGGTGTTATAGAAATGTCTTTTCTCCTCTTTCTTTTGTTCTTTTCCTTTCTTCCTTCTCTCTTTCTCCTATCATTTTTTCCCCCATTCTCTTTTCTCTCCTTTTCTGTCTCTTTCTCCTCTAATTTTGGCCGCCACGTTCTTGGCTCTCACTGCATCATCGGGTCATGAAGCCCGGCCCAGAGCGAGGACGCATCCAACAACACTCGACTCTTCCACGTTTATGACCATCTGCTGTTCTAATTTCATGAATGAACTGTCTGGGATTTTCCAAATTAAATCAAAAACATATCTTGATGGCTAACAAGTGGTTTGTGTCTGCATGAATAATATCCAGTGTAGAATGATGAGTTTCATCCGTGATGTACCCAGTCCAGTCTCTCGACTACACAGGGATAACTCCCATATCCGAGGAAGGATGTGCTGGCGCGAGAAAGGGTCCAGAGGAGGTTTACGAGAATGATCCCAGAATGAGTGGGCTGACATATGATGAGCGTTTGACGGCACTGGGCCTGTACTCGCTGGAGTTTGGAAGGATGAGGGGGGGACCTCATTCAAAACTTACCGAATAGTGAAAGGCCTGGAAAGAGTGGATGTGGTTGTTTCCACATGTGAGACTCTAGGACCAGAGATCACAGCCTCGGAATTAAAGGACGTTTCTTTTGGAAGATGATGAGGAGGAATTTATTTAGTCAGAGGGTGGTGAATCTGTGGAATTCATTGCCACAGAAGGCTGTGGAGGCCAAGTCAATGGATATTTTTAAGGTAGATAGATTCTTGATTCGTACTGGTGTCAGGAGTTATGGGGAGAAGGCAGGAGAATGGGGTTAGGAGGGAGAGATTGATCAGCCATGATTGAACGACGGAGTAGACTTGATGGGCCGAATGGCCGAATTCTACTTCTGTCACTTATGAACTTATGAATAACTTTGGTGCAAACAATGTGATTATGTTGCGCTTCTTTGAAAGGAATCAGCAGGGAAGACTTTAATTTAGTTTGGAGATATAAGGCCATTTGGCCCACCAAGTCCATGCCGACCATTGGATCGCCCGTTCACACTAGTTCTGTGTTCTCCCCATTGAGAGGGAACTGGCACTGAAGAGGAGTTAGGCCAGGATAGATCAGCCACAAGAACATTGAACGGCAGGGCCGGATTGAGGGCCGAGTGGCCTACTCAGTTTAGTTTAGAACAGGGATATAGCATTAATCGGCCCTTCGGCCCACCAAGTCCGTGTCACCCATCGATCACCTGTTCACACTAGTTCTATGTTATCCCACTTTGCCATCCACTCCCTACACACTAGGGGCAATTTACAGAGGCCGACTAACCTACAAACCTGTGCATGTTTGGAGCGTGGGAGGAGACCGCAGCACCCGGAGAAAACCCACGCGGTCACTGGGAAAATGTGCAAACTCAGTACGGATAGCAGTCGTTCTCAGGATTGATCCTGGGTCTCTGGCGCTGTGAGGCAGCAACTCTCCCGCTGCGCCACTGTGGGAAAGGATGGATTAGAAGAGGAGTGTGTAAGTGGTTTTCCTGGTATGGATTTAGGAAATAATCTGAACAAAGCACCAGAGAGGCCTGCGGTCCTTTCGCAACCAACCTGTTTACATATGTTGCCTTGCGGAAGGAAAACCAATATTGGTTTTAGGTTCAGGTTAATTTAAACCAAAGCAATGGCACTTCATGCTGTGTTTGATGTAGTGAAGTCTAGTGTCAACAGTGGCAGTTGGCAAAGCATTCCTCATCAAGGGAACTGATCTGACCACTGAAACACTGGCGATGGAACACACGGCTTGCTCTGAAGGCACCATGATATGTCTGCTTATCGCATTAACCTCGATTTTAAATGCACAAGGCAGCACTGCTGTCTTTTCCCGGAGATTTGTGGTCAGCAGGTTTTCCCTGCTTGCGGAAAAACTAGCTATTTGTCAAAAGGTGCAGTGCGCATCTCTGGCCTTTGTCCAACCATCTGCCTTTCAAACTCCCCCCCCCCCCCCCCCCCCCCCCCCCCCCCAGCTCTCCCCTCAAGACCTTTCAGCCCAACTTGTCCATGCTGACCAAGATGCTTCATCTCTGCGAGTCCCATTTACCTGCATTTAATCTCTATTCCTCTAAATCTTGCCTATTCAGGTACCTAACCAATTGTCTTTTAAATTTTGTTCGGTTCGGGACCCTTCTTCAGACATCTCTTCCAGAGAAGCTGCCTGACTGGCTGAGTTACTCCAGCACTTTGTGTTCTGTGCACGATTCCAGCACCTGCAGTTTAGTTTGGTTTCATTTTGCGATACAGCATAGAAACAAGCCCTTCGGCCCACTGAGTCCGTGCCGACCATCGATCACCCGTCTGCACTAGTTCCACGTTATCTCACTTTCTCATCCACTCCCCATGCATCGGGGTCAATTTACGGACGAGGTTGTAGGCAAACAGGAAAGTAAGTTTGCACGTTCTCCCTGAAACATGGGATTCCTCCGGGTGCTCCGACGACGAGCGGTTTTGTAGGATACCCCACGACAGAAAGGGGAGGAGTTGCACAGTTTGATAGCCGCAGGGAAGAAGGATCTCCTGTGGCGTTCTGTGCTGCATCTTGGTGGAACCAGTCTGTTGCTGAAGGTGCTCCTCAGGTTGACCAGTGTGTCAAGGAGGGGGTGGGCTGTACTGTCCAAGATGCTCTGCAGTTTGAGGAGCATTTTCCCCTCCAAGACCACCTCCCACAAATCCAACTCGGCCAAGTGTTTGGTCTGGAGGCTGTTCCATGTGGCTGTTACGTTGCATTTAGCCCAACGAGATGGGTTCTTTCCTTCGTGCTAAATACCCAGTGCTAATTACCAAGTGCTCCCCCATGCTGAAATAGCAGGATGAGAGAGAGACAGACAGACATGGTCAAAAGTCATCACAAGTCACGATGCCACTCTATAGGACTTTAGTCAGGCTGTATGTGGAGTTTTGCGTGCAGTTCTGGTCACCCCATTACCGGATGGACATGGAGGCTTTGGAGAATGTGTAGGAGACGTTTGCCAGAATGCTGTCGGCTTTAGAGAGTATTAGCGATGAGAAGAGGCTGAACAAACTTTGGAGTGTTTGCTCTCGAACGCCAAAGATTGAAGCGAAACCTGATAGAAGTACAGTATATAAAATGATGAGAGGCATAGATAGGGTCGACAGTCAGAGCCTTTTTCCAAGGGTGTAAAGATCGAATACTAGAGGGCACAGCTTTAAGATGAGAGGGACTAAGTTTACAGGAGAAGTGCGGAGAAAGAGATTTTACACAGAGGGTTGTGGGTGCCAGAGACGCGCTGCCAGGGGTGGTGGTGAAGACGGATACGAGAGTGGCGTTTAAGGGGCTTTTGGATAGGCACGTGGATATGCAGGGAATGGAGCGATGTGGATTATGTGGAGGCAGAGGAGATTAGTTGATTTTGGTATCAAGTTTGACACAGACATTACGGGCCAAAGGGCCTGTTCCTGTCTGTACAGTTTAGTTTAGTTTAGAGATATAGCATGGAAACGGGCCCTTTGCCCCTCTGAGGCAGCACTGACTGTCGATCACTCGTTCACACGAGTTCTCTGTTATCCCAGTTTAACATCGACACACTGAGGGGCAAATTACAGAAGCCAACTAACTTACAAACCTGCAGGTCGACAAAAATGCTGGAGAAACCCAGCGGGTGAGGCAGCGCGGTCACAGGGAGAACGTGCAGACTCCACACACTCAGCACCCGAGGTCGGGATTGAACCCGGGTCTCTGGCGCTGTGAGGCAGCAACTCTACACCAGCGTCACCATGCCGCCCCTTGCTCTAAAGTCAAAGGATGAAAATGTTGAGAGCTTTTAAACTTTTAAACTCGCAGAATTATAATATTTGGCCATTGAAATTTTCTGACAGGTTTTGTTTGTTGATGCAGCACTAATGGAAATGTCAATTAAGACTTAAAAGATTTTTGAACAAAATAAATGAGATGTAAACTTGTCACTTTACAAAAAAAGATCTGAAAACTATCAAACCCAAGTGCAAATTCTGATGATCCCAGCTCCTGTCTGGGTGATTAAGCAAGCATACTTCTGCCTATTTACGTAATTCAGCCATGCTTTGTTGCTTTGCAGCCTGCTGCACACACTGTATTATCCAAAGGCCGCTCGTTCAGTTTAGTCTATTGTCGAGTGCACCGAGGTGCAGTGAAAAGCTTTAAACCCACGCGGTCACAGGGAGAACGTACAAACTCCGTACAGACAGCACCCGTAGCCAGGATCAAAGCCAGGTCTCCGGCGCTGCAAGTGCTGTAAGGCAGCAACTCTACCGCTGCGCCACCGTGCCTAACTTGTGCGATACTTCAAATGAATATAATATCATAACACTATTATATACATTTGAGGAAACCAGAATGTAACGCATGCATTAAAGCGGTTTCAGGTTGCCGGCAAAGTGCGTCGTTACCAAAACAAAAGTTAATAAATAATAAAAAAACAATTCATATTGAATATATTAATAATTAATAAGGGGATCATACATTTCAATTACATATTGATTGCAGTGTGCCTGAGCTGTGGTATAATTAATCTGGATTTATGGGCCTGTCCCACTTTTGGCGATTTTTTGGGCGACTAGAGGCGACTGCCGCAAAACTTTCAACATGCTGAAAAATTTCCGTGACAGTGGCGACAATTGTTGCTGTCGTAGGTTGTCGTAGGTGCTATCGTAGGTTGACGCCAGGTGTTGTCTAAATGGGACAGGCCCATTAGCATTGTGTGCGTGTGGAGTTATTCCAGCCTTTTTGTTCATCTGACATGAAAATGTTTGCTGCATTTTTCCACCCCAAGCGTCTGGTTTGCCTATCATTTTTTAATGTTTTTTTATTTCGTTTAGAGATACAGCGTGGAAACAGACCCTTCGGCCCACTGAGACCGCACCGACTAGCGATCCCCGCACATTAACACTATCCTGCACAAACTAGGGACAATTTAAACTTAAGCCAAGCCTATTAATCTACAAACCTGTACGTCTTTGGAGTGTGGGAGGAAACTGAAGATCTCAGAGAAAACCCACGCGGTCACAGGGAGAACGTACAAACTCCGTACAGACAGCACCCGTAGCCAGGATCAAAGCCAGGTCTCCGGCGCTGCAAGTGCTGTAAGGCAGCAACTCTACCGCTGTGCCACTGTGCTGTCCTATGCTTTGCTTGCCTATGATTGAGCACTGTCTGAAAAAGGGTCTCGACCCAAAATGTCACCCATTCCTCTTCTCCAGAGATGCTGCCTGTCCCACTGAGTTACTCCAGTTTATTGTGTCTATCTTCGCTGTAAACCAGCATCAGCAGCTCCTTCCTACGCATGTATTGCTCATTTTGAAAATGTCAACACAAACCTTCAACCCGGAGAAGGCGACTCAACTCCATGGTTAGGAACTGCAGATGCTGGTTTACACCGAAGATAGACACAAACTGAAGAAGGGTCTCAACCCGAAATGACTCCCATTCCTTCTCTCCAGGGATGCTGCCTGTCCCACTGAGTTACTCCAACATTTTGTGATAACTCCATCCATGGGTTTTGTTTTGGAGGTTATAAGATGTGACAGACCGAGATTGCACCGGCAACCCTGAGGAGAGTGTTTCAAGTCTTGCTCTTGTGCATGCAATTACCCCAGGCGGTCTCTCTTCCTGTCCAAAGACAGCTGAACGGGTCCTGCCCACTTCAACTTTGCAGAAAGATCAGAGGATGGATGGACACTTGATATAGGTTCTGTAGATAAACGGCTGAAAGTGTAATGTTCAAGGAACATTGCATTAGCATTAAGGCGTAGCAGTAGCAGTGGGCCGACAGTTGTTCACACAACTCTTCTCATAATATCAGGTGTTCACCAAATCACGGGATGGTTATAACACACAAAGAGGCAATTCAGCCCGTTGTATGCATGTTGGTTTTGATTAAGAGTGGTCGGCGCAGCGGTAGAGTTGCTGTGACCCGGGTTCGATCCTGACTAAGGGTGCTGTCTGTATGGAGTTTGGGCATTTTCCCCGTGACCGCATGGGTTTTTCGGTTTCCTCCCACACTCCAAAGATGTACAGGTTTGTGGGTTAAAATTGTAAATTGTACCCAGTGAGTAGGATAAGGTTAGTGTATGGGATGGAAAGCTGGCCGGTTCGCACTCGGTGGGTCAAAGGCCCTGTTCCTGCGCTGTATCTCTAAAGTCTAAAGAAAAGTTAAAGTCTAAAATGAGTGATCCATCTTCTCTGTCTGTCCCGTCCTCTGTCCCATGGTCCTGTTGCCTTTTATATTTGGTCCTAGTTCTCATGAAATGAAGCTGCATTTAACTACTCCCACCGAGTCCGTGACGATCATCAACTGCACTCTTGCACTAGTGGTACCCTAATTCCCTTTCATCCTGCCCATTTTGCCATAATTCCCCTCAGATTCTGTCACTCAATTACATACTAAGAACGGGGCACAACGTACTGGAGTAACTCAGCGGGTCTGGCAGCATCCTTGGGGAATATGGATCGGCGACGTGTCGGGTCAGGATCCTTCAGACTCCATTTGAAACATCACCTATCCATGTTCGTCAGAGATGTGGCTTCACCCATAGAGTTACTCCAACACTTTGCGTCCTTTTAAACTTTAGACTTGAGAGATACAGCGTAGAAACAGGGCCCTTTGGCCTGCTGAGTCCACTCTAACCATCGATCACCCCGTACACTAGCTCTATCCGACACACTAGGGACTATTTACCCCTAGTACAATTTTACAGAAGTAAAATAAGCTACAATCCCGCACTTCCTTCGATGTGGGAGGAAACCGCAGCACGCGGTCACGGGGAGAAGGTACAAATTACGTACAGACAGCACCCAAAGTCAGGATCGAACCTGGGTCTCTGGCGCTGTAAGGCAGCTGAGGCACAGCTGTTACGCTTTTACGAGTTACACCAGCACTTTGTGTTCTGCACACAGTTCCAACATCCGCAGCTCCTTGTATCTATATATTCAGCGTAGTTTACAGCACCCAATTAAGCCAACAAACCCTCACATCTTTGGGATGTTGGAGGAAATCGGAGCAACCAAGGGCAACCGGGGAGAACATGCAAACGCCACACGGCCATCTCCAGAGGTCAGGGTTGCAGCTGGGTCGCTGGCCCTTAGAGGCGGCAGTGTGACACTGCGCTGCTCAAATATACTTGCTCTTCCTTGTAAATCATGAACAGACTTTAGTTGTAGTAGTGTTATTTTAATCCTTCTAATCTTGAACGCAGAAACAAGCTATTTGGCCCAGAGAATGGTGTTTATACTTTGTACTTGGCAGACTGATTGTTATTTCACGTAATACAGAGAATAGGATGTACAAAGTTCCAGTCCCACCACAATTTAATTTTATGTCCTGAAATGTATTCATTTAAACGGTTGTTAATAATAATGGTGACTATGGAAACAACAGGATGTTATTAAAATCACAACTCTTTTACTTGAATTCTTCCTGAAGTAAATCTATAGTCTCTGCTGGGTCTGATCCATCTGATCCAGGCCCATTTTAATGTATTTGGCCCTTGTCGGCCTCTAAACGAATCCAGCAACCTACTTAGGTCAAAGACGATGAAAGGGCGGCACGGTGGCGCAGCGGGTAGAGTTTTGCTGCCTTCCAGCGCCGCAGACCCCGGTTCGATCCTGACTACCGGTGCTGTCTGTATGGAGTTTGTACGTTCTCCCTGTGACCCGCACGGGTTTTTTGCCAGTTGTTCCAGTTGCCTCCCACACTCCAAAGCCGTGCAGGTTTGAAGGTTAATAGAGCCCAGGGTGGCAAAGGCCTTGGATATCAAAAGAAAATGAGTTAGTTTTAAAACGGAAGTTTGAGCATGCTGCCTTACTGGAGTTCATGGAAGGCCACATTGAACTTCAGTGAAGGTTTCATAAAACAGATGGAGTTAACATAACATCCAACAATAACGGACATTGTTATACATGAACAATGTTCTAAGAAAATATAACCAGTTCACAAGTTAATCACACTCAATCAAATTTAGTTTAGTTCAATTTAGAGATACAGCATGAAATTCCTTGTACGTGAATACTTGGCCAATAAACCTATTCATTCATTCATTCATTCAAAATCAGGCTCTTCGGCCCACCAAGTCCGCTTTGACCAATGATCTCCTGTTCACACTAATTCTTTGTTATCCCACTTCTGCATCCAATTTGGGGAATTTTACAGTTAGCCCACAAACCCGCTCATCTATTTCCCAGCGTGGAAATGTCCAATTAATTTTAATGAAGATTTGCAGGGCAAGTTGTTCACACAGCGAGTGGTGGGAGCCTAGAACACACCAAGGGTGGTGGTGGGGGCAGATATGTTAGTGGCATTTCAGAGACTTTTGGATAGGCACATCGAGGGGTGGGGAATAGAGGGCTATGGGTCATGTACAGGCAGATGAGTATTTGAATTTGTCATTAGGCTCAGCATAAAGATTGTGGGCCGAAGGGCGTGTTCCTGTGCTGTACTGTTTTATGTTCCATGAAACTGGAGCACCCGGAGGAAACCCACACCGTCACAGGGAGAACGTGCAAACTCCACACAGACAGCACCCGAGGTCAGGATCGAAGCCGGGTCCCTGGCGTTGTGAGGCAGCAGCCCGACCAGCTGGGATGTTACAGCAATATAAAATATTGCACTCAGGGGCCTGTCCCACTTTGGCAATGTTTTCGGCGACAGTTGGAAATTAGGCCCTCGCCACACGGTCGCGGGGTGACACCTGTATTGTCGTGAGTTGGCTCCTCAAGTGCCGTAACTTTTATCTTGTTGCCGCTGGATTTTGAAATGTTCAAAATCTTTCAGCGACAGTGGGCTTGACGTTGCCTGTCTTCTCCTGTCGTAGGTTGTCATAGGTCGTCGTAGGTTGTCGCCAGGATGATGCCAGGTGACGTTGGTTGTCGCTGGGCGCTGACTTCGGTAAATTCCATTGGCGACTACCTACGTCAACCGGCGACAGGTACCGGCGACTGAATTGCCTTCAGTTGTGGCCGACAGGGTTGTAGCTTGTTGGCTTCGGTTGTTGTAGGTTGTAGCTTGTCCACATTGTCGTTGGGTGGGTCATGAGAAGCCGGTTTTTTGGCGTCCTGCTACTACTGTGACTGTCTCCGGCAGTCGCATAAAAATGGCCTAAGTGGGACAAGCCCTTAACTCCCAATCACTTTGTTACACTTTTGGACTACAAGGTGAAAGTGATTGGAACATTATTTCCAGCTGAAAGCCTGAATTAAAATTGTGTGTGAATGATAGAATGTTGCTGCATTGGTCCAGGGCCCTCATCTCAACTCCATACCTCTGGTGGAGAATGAAAATACGGGGCAGCGTTTCGGTGCTTTAATACTTTGCTCGTTTGGAAGTGTACAGTTTAGTTTAGTTTAGAGATACTGCGCGGAAACAGGCCCTTCGGCCCATCGAGTCCGCACCAAACAGCGATCCCCGCACATTAACACTAACATCTGTTACTAGGAACAACTTTACACTTATACCCAGCCAATTAACCTCCGAACCTGTACGTTTGTTGCTCCCACTCATAAATGTTGCGGAGGGGAGGATGAGTTGTGACCTCTCTTACGTTCACCCCACCCTGTTCCAAACAAGATTCATCCCGACTTTAAAAATAATGTCCCATTTAACTTGAGTCATTCAATGGAACACAAAGTGCTGGAGGAACCCAACTGGCCAGGCAGCATCTCTGGAAGACAAGGAGAGGTGACATTTCAGGTCAGGACCCTTCCTCAGACTTTCCTCTGCTCTACCAGCTGGGTTGTTAAAGTAATATAAAACAATGCACTAACTCCCAACCAACAATCAGTCTGAAGAAGGGTCCTGACCCGAAACGTCAGCTATCCATGTCCGACGTCCTCTAGAGATGCTGGGTAAAGAACTCCTGGTTTAAATCGAAGATAGATACAAAATGCTGGAGTAACTGCGGGTCAGGCAGCATCCCTGCAAAGAAGGAATGGGTGACGTTTGAAGAAGGGTCCGACCTGAAACTTCATCCATTCCTTCTCTCCAGAGATGCTGCGTGTCCCGCTGAGTTACTCCAGAGATGCCACTCATATATTTATATATGTCTATCAGATCTCCCCGAAACCTGCAACGTTCCAGAGAAAATAACCCAAGTCTGTCCAGCCTCTCCCTCTAGCTCATATCACATAATCCAAGCTAATATATGATGAGCGTTTGACGGAACTGGGCCTGTACTCACTGGAGTTCAGATGAATGAGGAGGGACCTCATTGAAACAAACAGAATAGTGAAAGGCTTGGATAGAGTGGGGTGTGGAGAGGATGTTTCCACTGGTGGGAGAGTCTAGGACCAGAGGTCATAGCCTCAGAATTAAAGGATGTTCTTTTAGGAAGGAGATGAGGAGGAATTTCTTTTGTCAGAGGGTGGTGAATCTGTGGAATTCTTTGCCACAGAAGGCTGTAGAGACCAAGTCAGTGGATATATTTAAGGCTGAGATAGATAGTTTCTTGATTAGTACGCGTATCAGAGATTATGGGGAGAAGGCTGGAGAATGGGGTTAGGAGGGGGAGATAAATCAGCCATGATTGAATGATGGAGTAGACTTGACGGGCAGAATGGCCTAATTCTACTCCTATCACTTACGATCTTATAATTAGCAGAGTCAGGGGATATGGGCAGAGGGCAGGAACGGGACACTGATTGGGCATGATCAGCCACGATCACATTGAATGGCGGTGCTGGCTCGAAGGGCCAAATGGCCTACTCCTGCACCTATTGTCTATTGTCTATGATCTTATGAATTCTGGTGAGTGTGGCTGATAATTGGTTGAGGCGACCTTGTGGCATTGAATGCTCCCCCAGGTCAAATCTCCTTTGCTTGATGTTGGCCTCCCATCGAAGTGACGAGACTACTTCGCTCCTGTGACCAGTCAGGATGAGAGCAATGGTGTATGGGGTGTGGCAACCGCCCCACTTCTCTTGACTTCCGTAGAATAAGACAAACACCTGACCATGTGGTTTTGCCTCCTTTTGCAGCTGGTCAGTCGGAAAGACAAAGCCACCTTTGAGAAGTTGGATTATCTGGTGACGAAAGAAGACAACTACAAGAGAATGCGGGAGTTCATCAGCAGCTTGAGAATGGTCCCCTGCATCCCCTATTTGGGTAAGTCCAAAGCCTGGCCACTGGAGCGTAAACCAAGCTCCGGGCGCCAGGGAGAAGAGGAGGAAGGAATAATATTTGCGGTATTTGTTGTGCACCGCTGACACAGTCAGGCTGGAGTTTCGAACGTCGGGTGTGATGACGCGACTTTCTCTGCTGAAATGATGTCTTTCTCCACCAGATGTGAATCATCGGTTCTTGGGGGAGATTGAGAAAGATCACTCCCCACAAATAAAAGGCGCAAGGAGGTTTAATCTGGGGTTGTTGATGCCTGAGTGTGGCTTTGTTTGATCCAACTAGCGCGCCTGCAGTGTTTGCTTGGTTTATGAATCTGCTTACCTTGTCACACAACTTGGGAGAGAGTTTCTTTGTTTGTTTGTAAAATATTTTTATTAGAAGTAATTACATATTAAGAAGAAATAATATAAGCTCAAAGACAAAGAAAAAATGTTATCGTCACATACATTCTTAATATTTTAAACTTTTACAGTCAATCTTATTTATACCTATATATTTTTTTTTTATTTTATAACAGTAGGAAATAGGTAGTAAAGAGAAAAAGAGATAAAAAAGAGATAACTTAATGAGTGGAGTATTAAACAAGATATTCTTCATTGGAGATATATTCATGATCTATTGTATATAATTCTTCATCTATTCATTAATTCAGGCTTCAGTCATGGCCTCGAACCGGACCATCTTAACCCTTTAAATATTCAATAAATGGAGACCATATTCCTCTGAATTGATCCAACCTGTCCATCAGGACAAGTCTTAATCGTTCCAGGTGAAGTGTCTCCGACATTTCTGTAATCCACATTTTAATTGTAGGGGAAATGGGACCTTTCCAAAATCTTAGTATTAATTTTTTACCAATTATTAAACTATAACCAATAAAAATTATTTGTTGTATTGTTAATATCTGATTTGTTTCTAGTATTCCCAATATGATTAATTTTGAATCTGGAATTAAATTTGCATTAACTACAATTGAGATTATTTTAAAAATTTCTATCCAAAAATTAGTAATTTTTATACATTTTGTAAATGAATGCGTTAAATTAGCTTCTAATTGTTGACATTTATCACATTTGAGAAAATTCTATTTAATTTGGATTTTGAGAGATGTAATCTATGTATAACTTTAAATTGTAGAGTTTCTGCCGTTGAGCTCGGATGCAGGTGACTGCGGTCATTGGCAGGGTATGTTTTCACTCACCCCTGCACACGATGGATTATTTAACAGGAGCTTTCGATTTAAGGTTTTTACGATTTGAGGGATGGCTTGTCGGATTGAAATGGGTGTGTGACGTTAGCCTTCTTGTACGTCTCAAAACCCTCCTGCCTCTCTGGGTTTGACTTTCATTTTTATTTCGCTGACATGTTTACTGATGTTGGGACATTAACAAATGGCCGGGCCTCTCGGATTTCAGACAGAAAATCATTTTTATTATGTAATAAATGCTGATCACCAGGAAGGTTCCCGAGTGACGATCCCACCTGGGTCTTCACAACAGCTGTACGCCAGATCGCTTAAAAAGACTAGCTTTAACCTCTTGAACCCTTTGGATCACGTAAGCTTAATTCCTTTCAGATCAAGAGAGTTTCCAGCCCATACTAGACAATAAACGTTTTTGTACTCCACTATAAAAGTCAAACTGCTCATAATGTTGATATGTGGCACTGTACCAGACCCCAGACGCGAGCCATCTAATCGATAATTCCTTCTGTTCTCTTTTGTACTCTTAATATTTTGATCTTTGATGGGGTACAGAAATTGCAACAGGAACAAACGTTTCTGCCTTGTGTTAAAAGAAAAACTACAGTTTGTACTTTAGTACGTCGCAAACTAGTCATCCAATCTTGCACTTTTGTTAAACGTGCACGGCGCTCAGGTGGTGCGGGCGTGGCTCAGTGGCGCAGCTGGTGGGGCCACTGCCTTACCGTTCAGTTCACTTCCGTTTATTGTCACGTGTACCGAGGTACAGTGCGTCCTACCAGTCAGCGGAAAGACGATTCATGATGCCACTCAAGCCATTTACAGTGTGTAGATACATGATAAGGGAATAATGTTTAGTGCAAGGTAAAGCCAGTGAAGTCGGATCAAAGATAGTCCGAGGGTCCCCAATGACGTAGATAGTAGTTCGGCACTGCTCCCTGGTTGTGGTAGGACGATTCAGTTGCCTGATAACAACTGTGAAGAAACTGGAGGTGTGCGTTTTCACACTTCTGTGCACACCTCTTGCCTGATGGAGGGGAGAAGAGAGAGTGGCCTGCATGCCACTCGTCCTTGATGATGCTGCTGGCCTTGCCAAGGCAGCATGAGGTGTAGACAGAGTTAATAGAAGGGAGGTTGGTTTGCACGGTTTCCCCGGGCACTGCCTGTGTGGGGCTTGCACGTTCTCCCTGTGACTGTGTGGGCTTCCTCTGTGTGCTCCGATTTCCTCCACATCTTTAAGATAAAGATGCAAATATCAGTGGCATAGCTAGGAATGCCATTGCCCCACAGTGCTAAACACCCCGGTTGGATCCTGACCTCAGGTGCTGTCTGTGTGGAGTTTGCATGTTTTCCCTGTGACCGTGTGGGTTTTCTCCGGGTGCACCGGGCTCCTCCCAGATCCCAAAGACGTGGCCCCCTGTAAATGACCCTCTAATTGGCCCTCTGTAAATCGCCCCTAATGTGCCTTCATTACAAGGTGAGATCCTGAAGATATGATGGCATCTGTACCCCCTGATCAATACCTTTCTTTATTCTCTTCCAATCTGAATAGAATAATAATGCTGCATACCAAAGAATCCCCAAAGTGGTACATATCTCTCTGCTTTAGTTTAGTTTAGCTTAGAGATAGCATGGAAACAGGCCCTTCAGCCCACCGAGTCTGCGCTGACCAGCGATCCCCGCACATTAATGTCACTCCACACACACTGGGGGCAATTTACATTTATACCAAGCCAATTAACCTACAAACCGGTACGTCTTTGGAGTGTGGGAGGAAACCGAAGATCCCGGCGAAATCCCACTTGGCCACAGGGAGAATGTACAGACTCTGTACCGACAGCACCCGTACTCGGGATCGAACCCAGGTCTCCGGGTCTGTAAGCGCTGTAAGGCAGCAGCTCTACTGATGAGCCACCGTGCCACCCTAATGCTGAAGGGCATTTTGACATATAGGCACTTGCTGTCTGATTTTGCAATCAGACTTTTGAGGAATCTGATACGGCAGGAGTGCTATTTTAATGTACGCTGTGAGCCCGGAATAAGTCTAACTTGCTCTGGGTTTATTTTGGCCGGTCTCTATATTGAGCGGTATTTCTGACGTGTGCTTTCTGAGATAATTCCCCCTGACAAACAATTTCCTCAAAATATGGTCAAATCTAAATGAACATTTTCATTGCAGGGCGGCATTATAGCGCAGTGGGTAGAGCAGCTGCCTGCCAGCGCCAGAGACCCGGCTTCGACCCTGACCTCAGGTGTCGTCTGTGTGGAGTTTGCACGTTCTCCTGGTTGCCGTGTGTGTTTTCTCCGGGTGCTCCGGTTTCCTTCCACATCCCGAAGACTTGCGGGCGTTCAGGTTAATTGGCCCCTCTGTTAAAGAGAAATTGCCCCCTAGTGTGTAGGGAGCGGATGAGAAAGAGGGATAACGTAGAACTAGTGTGAACAGGTGATCGATGGTCGGCATGGACTCGGTGGGCTGAAGGGTCTGTCTCCAGGCTGTAACTTTAAAACTAGAACAACTAGTACAGGGCCTATTTGGGAGGGGTGCTGCATCAGTAAAAGTCTGACACTGAGGGCATCGAATGCCATCTTCAGAAAGCACTGCTGCCCCAGGCCGAGTGCTCCCTGGCAGTGCCTCTGGTCACCCGACCACCCGGCCACCGCCTCAAGCTGCAGGCTCACCATGAGGGGCCTCGCACAGGGGCCTGTCTCATTGCGGCAGAAGCTGAATACTGGGGTTTTTGAGATGCGTTTCCATCGCAGAGAGTTGTGGTTGTGGCTCAGTCCATCACACAGACCGGACCCCCCCCCCCCCCCCCCCATCATTGACTACATCCATACTTCGGAAAAGCAGCGAACATGATCAAAAACTTCCTCCAACCCCCTCATTCCATCTTCTCCATGCTCCCATCCTGCAGAAGGTAGAAACATTGAAAATAGGTGCAGGAGTCGGCCATTCAACCCTTTGAGCCAGCACCGCCATACAATATGATCATCCATGGCTGATCATCCAAAATTAGTACCCCGTTCCTGCTTTCTCCCCATATCCCTTGATTCCGTTAGCCCAAAGTACTCTATCTAACTCTCTCTTGAAAACATCCAGTGAATTGGCCTCCACTGCCTTCTGTGGCAGAGAATTCCACAGATTCACAACTCAAGATACAGAAGCTTGAACGTGGGTTCCACCACCGCATCTTCCCCCCTGATCTCTGGCTTCTGATCGGTCCTTTCATAATCCAGGGTAGTGTCCGATCTGTCCTGGATCTCTCTTGACCAGCGCCTGAGTGCTGAGGTAAGGACCTTTATCCCTTTTTCCGAATCCTGGCAGAGAAACTGGAGACAACTCGCTGACCCAAGATCCTGCTTTGGAAGCAGAATCCCGAAAACTGATATTCAAGGAAAAGCAGCATTCCTAGAGAGAAAGAATGGGTTGAGACCTTTCTCCAGACTGTGGGACAGAGGAAATGCTTTGGGGTGAAGAATGCTTCTCGTTCCACCAGTGCTACATAGACCCAGGCATTTAGTTTTTATTTCATCAGCTTTTGCACAAGGAAGGATTAAGGAACACTCACTAGTAAATATTATTTAGTGCCCTTGTTCAAAGGGGTAGCAGTCCTAGTGTTAGTCCAGCATGGATTCTCTCTATGTTCAAACTGGTCTTGAGGATTAAGTTTGCGGCCATAAGTGATAGGAGCAGAATTAGACCACACTTCCTACTCCGCCATTCAATCATGGCTGATCTATCTCTCCCTCTCACCCCCATTCTCCTGCCCTCTCCCCATAACCCCTGACACCCGCACTAATCAAGAATCTGTCAATCTCCACCATAAAAAACCCCAAATGACTTGGGGCGGCACGGTGGCGCAGCGGGAGAGTTGCTGCCCTACAGCGGCAGAGACCCGGGTTCGATCCTGACTACGGGTGCTGTCTGTATGCAGTTTGTATGTTCTCCCTGTGACCGAGTGGGTTTTCTGATGTGTGCTCCGCTTTCCTCCCACACTCCAGAGGTGTGCGGGTTTGTAGGTTAATTGATCTCTGTAAATTGCACCTAGTGTGCAAGGAGTGGATGCGAAAGTGGGACAACATAGAACTAGTGTGAACGGGTAACTGATGGTTGGTGTGGACATGCTGCGCCTGTTTCCATGCTGCATATATAAACTAAACTAAACCAAACTAAACCGAGACACTAAATGTTCACAATAATCGGAGTGCAGCTCTGTATAACCAGCCAAAGTGAAGGATTGTGTGGATTGTGGACTGAACTCCTGGCTTTATGTTATGGCTGCTGCTAATTCCTTGCAGTTGCATGTGCTTAAACCCTTTGTGGAGGCATTGTCAGGAGGCCTACAGGCTGTGTATCATTAATCTAATGCTGTACTTCGCCTGCGATCCTGGACAGACTGTGGCTGAGAACTTTGTTTAAACCACTTTTCTATACCGGGTCATATCAGACTCTAACTTTCCAATGTGTAGAAAAGAACTGCAGATGCTGGTTTAAATCGAAGATAGACACAAAATGCTGGAGTGACTCAGCGGGACAGGTGGCATCTCTGGAGAGAAAGAATGGGTGACGTTTCTGATCGAAACCCTTCTTCGGACTGATCTGTCTGAAGAAGGGTCTCAACCCGAAACGCCACCCATTCCTTCTCTCCAGAGTTGCCGCCTGTCCCGCTGAGTCACTCCAGCATTTTGTGTCTATCTAACTTTCCAATTCTGTCCACCATCGTAAGAGAGGAGTGGCCAACTAGCTTGGCATTCACTTCATTCCTGCTTGGCAGAGGCTCATTTCTTAATAGGAAAGAGGAAATCCCAACACTTTGCAGGAACCATGTACCGACACCAAAGACAGCCAACAATGAACCATTGTGGGCTCCACATTCCCTTCATCATCATTGCTTTCTGCATATCCTCCATTACTTTTCCCAAAGTACCGTCTATAGCTCTCGTTCCTCTTTCCCCTGACTCTGAGTCTGAGGAAGGGTCTCAACCTGAGATGTCACCTATTCCTGACCCGCTGAGTTACTCCAGCTGTTTACTCCTGAGTTACTCCTGAGTTACCCCAGCTTTCCTACGATGTCTGTCATCAGTTTAAACCAGCATCTGCAGTTCCTCCCTCCAAATCTATCTGCACCATCTGTCAGAGCCAGTTGCCTTCAATAATATTTGTCTAATTTTACAATAAGCAGATGGTGGCTCCAGTTTCAGGATCACCCTTGAATTCCCACTTGAATTCAGAAATAAGGCCTTTTTTTCCCCCACGTACTGATTAAAACTGGAAACTGAAACTTGTCCCAATACCTCCCAACTTAGAAAATGGAATTTTAATCTTTTCTCACTCTGTGCCATCAATAAGTGCCAACTAAGCAGAATTTAAGTCGTCATTTGTTTTGTGTTGAGAATGCTCGTATTAATCACGGATCAATCTCACCGGTCTGTATTGCAGTGGTGTGAGGAAGAGTGGAGAGCCTTGACCTGTACTCGCTGGAGTTTGGTAGGATGAGGGTCGAATCTCGTTCAAACCTACCGAATAATGAACGGCCCGGATAGAGTGTATGGGGGAGACAAAAATGCTGGAGAAAGTCAGCGGGTGAGGCAGCATCGATGGAGCGAAGGAAATAGGCAACGTTTCGGGCCGTAACCCAAAAGGGTTTTGGCCCGAAACGTTGCCTATTTCCGTCTCTCCATAGATGCTGCCTCTCCCGCTGAGTTTCCCGAAAGGGTTTCGGCCTGAAACGTCGCCTATTTCCTTCTCTCCATAGATGCTGCTTCACCCGCTGGGTTTCTCCAGCGCACTTTTGTCTACCTTCGATTTTCCAGCATCTGCAGTTCCTTCTTAAACATAGAGTGGATGGAGAGGTGATGTTTCCACTCGGGGGGGGGGGGGGGGAGTCTAAAGACCAGAGCACGGAGCCTCAGAGTGAAAGGATGTTCATTCGAAAGGAGACGAGGAGGTATTTCTTTAGCCGGAGGGAGTTTTTTGTTGTTTTCAACAGAGTGCTGGAGTAACTCAGCGGGTCAGGCAGCATCTCTGGTCAGTTGACGCTTTTTTCGGGATCCTCCTTCAAACTGTGAGAACGTAAATGAATAGGTGACATTTCGGGTTGAGACCCTTTTTCAGTCGACCCCATTCCTCTTCTCCAGAGATGCTGCCTAACCCGCTGAGTTACTCTAGCATTTTGTGTCTATCTTCAGTGTAAAGCAGCATCTACAGTTCCTTCTTAAGCCTATACATATGCACTTAGATCCCTCTTTGATAAGCTTCTCAGATATAGCAGCAGTACACTCAGACACTATACAGAGTCACCAGTTTTCCTGCGCTATCTGAAACTAAGATGCGACACAGTGGCACAGCTGGAAATGCTGCTGCCTCACAGCTCTTGAGACCGGCATTCGACCCTGACCTCAGGTGCTCTCTGTACGGAGTTTGTATGTTCTCCTGTGACCGCGTGGATTTCTTCCGAGTGCTCACGTTTCCTCCCACATCCCAAAGACGTGTGGGTTTTGAGGTTAATTGGCCTCTCTAAATCGCAGGGAATGGATTCGAAAGCGGGATAACACGTGCGAACGGGTGATCAATGGGCATCGTGGACTCGGTGGGCCAAAGGGTCTGTTTCCATGCTGCATATTTTAACTAAACTAAACTCAGGAATGGGTGACGTTTCAGATCGAGACCCTTCTTCAGACTCTGAGGGTCTCGACCCGAAACGTCATGCATTCCTTCTCTCCAGAGATGCTGCCTGTCCCGCTGAGTGACTCCAGCATTTTGTGTCTATCTTTGGGTTAAACCAGCATCTGCAGTTCCTTCATAAATCAAACTAAACTGGATGAGTAAGTGGGATTACATGGAAGTGGTGTGAATGGGTGATCGATGGTCGGCATGGACTTGGTGGGTTGAGGAGCCGTTCTCATGGGCCATGCTGTTCCCTAAAGAAATGAAAGCCCTGATAACAGTTTCTGCTCTTGGAGTCGTGCTAATGAAGCTGTTCTGACCCGAAACGTCGCCAGCCCATTCCCTCCGTAAACAACTCCCTGCTCTGCCTGAGTTCCTCCAGCATTTTGTATTTGACTCATTAATCCAGCGCCCGTGGTCTCTTGTGTCTTTGCTTTTATCTCTGTTGTTGCCACATCAATGTACGACAGAAACCTTGATTTATTTGGCGACTGTAATTTTGCATTAACTTTAAGCACCTGAGATGTCCAAACAATGATAATAACCAGAAGAATACCCCTGAACTAAATTGGAAAACCACAAACAAAAGCTGGAAGGTTTAAGCCTAACAGATGTGCCAGATTATATACAAAGTGCTGGAGTAACTCAGCGGGTCAGGCAGCATCCCTGGAGAACATGGATAAGTGACCTTTCGGGTCGAGACCCATCTTCAGGCTCAATTAGTCTATTCAGACAGATTTTACAGGCCGCTTGAGGAGAGGGACGTGGGTTCTCAGGTCGATCTGCAAGTCCAATGAAGGCGATGGCTGGAGGCCTGATGCAGCCTGGGGATTGCCTGGCATGGACACCGCTCATAATACCTAGAACATGGACTGGACTTTGAAAATGGCACCAAAACATGGCACCTCTTGCATGTGGGATCAGCAGTAGGTGGCGGTTCAATGATTCACTGAACTAGTGGCGCAGCGGTAGAGTTGCTGCCTTACAGCGCCAGAGACCCGGGTTCGATCCCGACAACGGGTGCTGTCTGTACGGAGTTTGCACATTCTCCCCGTGACCCGCGTGGGTTTTCTCTGGGTGCTCCAAGTTCCTCCCATACTCCAAAGATGAACAGGTTTGTAGGATAATTGGCTTAGGTAAAGATGTAGAAATGTAAGATTGTCCCTAGTGTGTGTAGAGTAGTTTAGTTTAGTTTAGTTTGGAGATACAGTGCAGAACCAGGCCCCTTCGGCCCACCGTGGCCGCAACGACCAGTGACCCCTGCACATTAACATGATCCTACACACACTAGGGACAATTTTTACATTCACCAAGCCAATTAACCTACAAACCTGTACATCTTTGGACTGTGGGAGGAAACCGAAGATCTCGGAGAAAACCCACGGGGAGAACGTACAAACTCCATACAGACAGCACCCGTAGTCAGGATCGAACCCAGGTCTCCGGCGCTGTAAGGCAGCAACTCTACCGCTGCGCCACCGTGTTAATGTGCGCCAATCACTGGTTGGTGCGGACTCGGTTGGCCAAAGGGCCTGTTTCCACGCTGTGTCTCTAAACTAAAACTAAAATTATTTCTACCCAATTTGCTAATCGGGGGTGTGCTTGGTGTATGGCAATACTCTACTG
Source organism: Okamejei kenojei (assembly GCA_035221665.1). Taxonomy (NCBI): domain Eukaryota; kingdom Metazoa; phylum Chordata; class Chondrichthyes; order Rajiformes; family Rajidae; genus Okamejei; species Okamejei kenojei. Next base: position 5,088,869 of record CM069163.1, on the reverse strand, counting down.
GACTGTATGAAAATAATTTCACTGTGCACTTCGCACATGTGACAGTCAAGGCACCGTTGAACCAGTGAACTGAACCGTGTTCTTTTGAAGAGCTCAATCATGAAGTCCCACTTTTTTCTCACCGGTGTTCTTGATAACCTATTCCTAAGTGCTTTCGTCTTGGAGACTTCTCAAACTTTTAGCAATTCTTCTTTGTGCCATATCCAGCTACACTCATGGGAGAGTCTAGAACCAGAGGTCACAGCCTCAGAATAAAAGGACGTTCCTTTAGGAAGGAGATGAAGAGGAATTTCTTTGGTCAAAAAGTAGTAAATCTGTGGAATTCATTGCCACAGAAGGTTGTGGAGGCCAAGACAATGAATATTTATTTTTACGGCAGAGATGGATAGATTCTTGATAAGTACAGGAGTCAGGGGTTATGGGGAGAAGGCAGGAGAATGGGGTCGAGAGGGGAAGATTGATCAGCCATGATTGAATGGCAGAGTAGACTTGATGGTCTGAATTCTGCTCCTAACACTTATGAACATGAACTCTACCCTTTCAGTAATGTGGGAAATGTGCACTGTGTTCCGGATGAAATCTGGCTCATGGTATATTTTGTGAGGAGATTACTTACTTTGATCTGCATTTTGTCCCTTTTTTTGTTACACAACCTAACATCCCATTAATCTCAATGCCAGTAGTCAGACGTTACTTTGATGTCCCATGGGATCCATCTACTCCTGAATCACAGATTAATTAAAGATGGTGCCTTAAGAGTGGCTGTATGTGTGTTGCCTGTAAGCTGGGCTCGACTGTAGCAAAAGACAATCTGGCCTTCCCTTCACTCGATCCCGTTGTGGTTTGGGCTTGCTTGCGTCTCTAGCAAAGGTCATGGGATGCCGAGGCCTCTCTGGCTAAACTGTGTTTAATGGCTTAAAGCCCGGTACGAGTTCATTCCAAGTTCTCCCAAGTTTGCCTGATTCGAACTCGGAGATTTACAGTAATGGCCACTCGTCGGTACTCGGGGCTCTCGTGGACATTTTTCAACATGTTGAAAATCACGAATCTTCCCGTGCTTACCTGCCGTTAGCGAGTCTTCCCGAGTACCTGCCATTAGCGCTGAGATACATCCCCGAGCTCCGATATACCCGCTACGTTCATTCACCGTACTTACCACAAGTTTGATTTTTTTTAAACTCGGGAGAGCTCTTGGAATGAACTCGTACCGTGGGACAGGGCTTAACATAAGCTTAGAACATTGTGAGAAGTTTTGGGCACCATATCTGAGGAAGGATGTGCTGGCTCTGGAGAGGGTCCAGAGGAGATTTACGAGAATGATCCCCGGAATGAGTGCATTAACATCTGATGAGCTTTTGACGGCACTGTGCCTGTACTCGCTGGAGTTTAGAAGGATGAGGGGGGACCTCATTGAAACTTACCGAATAGTGAAAGGCCTGGATAGAGTGGATGTAGAGCGGATGTTTCCATTCGTGGGAGAGTCCAGAAGTCAAGAATGTTCCTTTCGGAAGGGGATGAGGAGGAATTTCTTTAGTCAGTGGGTGGTGAATCTGTGGAATTCTTTGCCATGGCTGTGGAGGCCATGTCAAAAGATATTTTTAAGGCAGAGATAGATATATTCATGATTAATAAGGGTGTTAGGGTTTATGGGGAGAAGGCAGGAGAATGGGGTTAAGAGAGTAAGATAGATCGGCCACAATTGAATGGCGGAGTAGACTTGATGGACCGAGTGGCCTAATTCTGCTCCTAGAACTTATGAGCATGAACATAGGAAGATAAAGTTATAGTTGCCCAAGTGGCCCCCTGAGCATCTAACATGATCAATGATTCAGCTCCAGTCTCCTGCCCGATCCAATGACACTTAATTCTCGTAGCAAGATTCTACCAAACCAAACGTTGACTGTTCTCAATGACTGAACATCCGGGGTTTTTCCGGGTACTGTGGTTTTCTCCCACATTCCAATGACGTGCAGGTTTTTAGATGAATTAGCCTCTGTAAATTGTCCGTGGTGTGTAAGATAGAACTACAGGTGATCAGGCCGAGGGGCCTCTCCCTATCTCTAAACTAACAAAGTAAACCAAGCCTTGGACTGCACATGCGGAAATCTCAAGAATCTATACGGACAAGGGCTGATTATGGATAGTCGACATGGTTTTGTACATGGGGGGTGGTGCCCCGTGAGTCTGATTGAGTTTTTCGAAGATGTGACCAAAAAGGTTGATGGTGGCTGAGCTGTAGATGTTGCATGAACCGACTTCAGCAAAACGTTCGACGGTTCCGCAGGGTAGGCTGCTCGGGAAGGTTAGCGTGCACGGGATCCAAGGAGGGATAGCTGAATAGATTGAAGATTGGCTTCATGAAAGGAAGCAGAGGGTGATGTTGGAATGCCTGTGATTGTCTGGATGTCTGTGAGTGTGAAAATTGCAGCAGGCTCTTGATGTGGAATGGCTGATGCAAGTGAATACTGAGAAGCGTGAGGTGTTGCATGTTGGGAAGTCCAACATGGGCAGAGCCTACACGGTGAACGGTCGGGCTCTGGGGAGTGTTGGAGAGCAGAGGGATCGAGGAGTGCAGGTCCTTGACAGTGGCTTCACAGGTGGTCAAAAAGGCTTTTGAAACATTGACCTGAGTAGGCCAGAGTATTGAGCATTGAAGATGGGAGGTCATATTGCAGATATATCAAGATTCAAGAGAGTTTATTGTCATGTGTCCCTGATAGGACGATGAAATGATAGGACAATTAAATAAACGTTGGTGAGGCCACATTTAGCGTATAGCGTTCTGCTTTGGACACCATGTTATTGGAAAGATGTGTAGCTGGGACTTTATGACTAAAAAACATACAGCTGCATGAACTCTGTAGCTCGGGCAGCATCGGAGTCGAGGAAATAGATGGATGATGGTTCGGGTCAGGACCCTTCTTCAAGACCGATAGGTCTGAAGACGTTTCTCGACCTGAAACGTACCCCGTCCATTTCCTCCACAGTTGCGACCTGATCCATTCAGTTCCTCTGGCAGGAGGTTTTTATTGCGCACACCCTTGATAAGGCGTGGTGCTCAAAACATTGTGCTCCTGATGTGGCCTCACCAGCACTTTGCAAGGTTGTAGCAGAGACACCAACAGTAGACAAAAATGCTGGAGAAACTCAGCAGGTGAGGCAGCATCTATGGTGCGAAGGAATAGGTGACGTTTCGGGTCAAGACCCTTCTTCAGACCGTCTCGACGCGAACCTTCACCTATTCCTTCAGTCCACAGATGCTGCCTCACCCGCCTGGTTTCTCCAGCATTTTTGTCTACCTTTGATTTTTCCAGCATCTGCGGTTCTTTCTTAATCTTTAGCAGGGACACCAGATCGTTGGATGTCTCAGGGGTAGCATTTAAAGATCTGCTTTTGATTTTGCGGTTCCTAGATGTCACTGGAAAGATGGTGTGGTTTCCTACAAAGAAGAACCGCACTTAAGAAGTCATGCTGTGTATGAAATACTGAGGAGCATTTTGTGTGACATCGTGAGATGCTAATATCTACTTCGTCTTTCAATATGGGATTATTTGGAAACAAGGAACTGCTGATGCTGATTTACAGAAAAATGCATCAAGTGCTGGAGTAACTCAGTGAGAATGGAGAACAAGGATAGGTGACGTTTCGGGTCGGGTCCCTTGTACAGGGAATTATTTATGAATGGTAGATGGACACAAAATGCTGGAGTAACTCAGCGGGACATGCCGCATCTCTGGAGAGAAGGAATGGGTGACGTTTCGGGTCGAGACCCTTCTACATGTTGCAGTGAGACTGGGATATGCTTCTTATATGTGTAGGAAGGAACCGCAGATGCTGGAAATGCAAATTGGAGGAACAGCACCTCATATTTTGCGTGGGAGCTTGCATCCCAACTGTATGAATATTGACTTCTCTAACCAAGTAACCCTTTCATCCTCTCTCTCTCTCTCTGTCCCTCCCCCACCTTAGTCGGTGTAGTAGTTTCACTGTCGTCCTGCTGAGTTTCACTGTTTCTATCACTCGTTATCACCTTTCCCACAGCCAACAATGGACCATTGTGGGCTCCTCCTTTTCTTGACCATCGTTGCGTTTTGCATATCTTTCATTCATTTGTTCTGTGTACCTTCGATATCTCTCCCCTTGACACTCAGTCTGACCCTCGACCCAAAACGTCACCTATTCCTTTTCTCCAGAGCTGCTGCCTGACCCGCTGAGTTACTCCAGCTTTTTTGTCTATCTTTAATGCTTCTTATAGATGTGATCTTTACAAAGATGACTCTGCGATGGAGCCTGTCTTGACATTTAAGCAATTACAGTTTGATCTTAAAATTAGACTTTTGCGGAAACTGATATGGTGGAAATACTATTTTAATATAGCCCTTTAGAACTATCTTGAGAGGTATTTCTGACGCATGTAATCTTAGATGCAAAGATAATCCCTTTTTATAAATTCCCGTTCTCTCCTTCAAATAAAGAAGGTCAAATGAAGATGAACATTGGGCCTGTGTAGATAGCGGGCGGTGCATCAGTGCAACTCTTACACTGAAGGCACTGTGTGTCATCTTCAAAATGAACTTTGGTCACCTGCCAAGGGTTTGCAATGGTTCAGTGGTACCTTTGAAACCTACTGCCTCTACCACCCAGAGCTCATGAGAAGACCAGCATCAATGTTCTCTCCCTGTGGCCCCACCAGCCTGAGTTGGAAATGTATCACCTTCATTCCTGAGGAAGTTAAAATGTCTGAAGGTGGATACATCATGTGGACCAGTTGGACCACACCTAGGGTTGCCAACTTTCCCAGTTGGGGCAAAAGGTCAAAATAAGGAACAAATTCTCGGCCGTGGCTGGGTGAATGATGAGTTGGCCCGGGTGCTGGACTGCACACAAAGCCCAGCCGGCGGGACAGCTGAGGAGTTTTGGCCTGGGCCGTGAGACGTCGCGCGCAAAGTCCAACACTCCATGCAACTCATGAACCGATGATGGGCCATGAGAAGGAAGGGTGGTGGTGTCGGCAGTAAGCGAAGGTCCGAAGGTCGGACAGCTGGCCAGGCTGCCGACCAATGGAGCACGGGCGAGGAGCTGCTTCTGCACTCCATGGGCTGCACCACGTCAGCCCGGACGCGGCACTCCGACACCACTGTCCCCTCGACCCGAGTAGTAGCAGTCAAATATGGGACATGGGCAGTCCTGTACGGGACAAACCAATTTAGTCCAATATAAGGGATGACCCAGCTAATACGGGACAGTTGGCAACCCTAAATACACCCAGGGTTTTGAGAGGTGTCTGTAGTGAATGTGGAGGCATTAGTAGTGATATTTCAAGAATAACTAGATTCAGGAATTGTTCCAGAGGACTGGAAAATTGCGAATATAACTCCACTGTTTAAGAAGGGAGCAAGGCAAAAGAAAGGAAATGGTATGTTGGTTAGTCTAACCTCAATGGTTGGTAAGATTTTAGAGTCCACCATTAAGGAGGTTTCGGGGCATCTGGAAGGGCCTGATAAAATAGGCCAAAGTCAGCATGGTTTTGTTAAGGGGCATCTTGTCTGACAAATATATTGGAATTCTTTGTGGAAGTACCATGCAGGAGAGACAAAGGACAATCAGTGGATGTTGTTTACCTGGGCTTTCAGAAGGCCTGTGATAAGGTGCCGCACATTTCCACCTATGCCTCTGATCATTTTATAGACGACTATCGCTTCTCCCCTCAGCCTCCAACACTACCAGAGAAAACAATCCAAGTTTGTCCAGCCATTCCTCATAGCTGATACCCCTAATCCAGGCAGCATTCTGGTAAATCTCCTCTGCACCCTCTGCAAAGCCCCCCACATCCTTCCTGTAGTGGGGCGACCAGAACTGCCCGCAATAGTCCAAACGCTGCCTAACCAGAGTCCTATAAAGCTGAATCTTGACTCTTATACCCACTGCTCCATTTATACCCCACCTTGAGAGGAGCATGGAATGGGCAGCATAAGATTACCTCGCTGGTGAATTTAAAACAGAAAGTCCATGCTAATCATCCTCCAAAATTAATCTCCAAGGTAGCAATTTGCTTTAAAATCACTTGCTGAGTGATCTGCGTAAACTGGGAGTGAAAACAGGGTAAATTATGTTACTGAATGGGGTCTGCTTTACGTTTCCAGTTCAAATGTGATTTTGAAGCATATTAATTTTCATGTTGCTGAATGCAATAGTGTTTTTCTTTCTACTAATTTGGCTCAGAGCTGGCAGCTGATTTATAAATTATTTATAATTCATGAACTGCAGCATAAGCTAGTTTCTTCCATTCGGGGAGTCTGCAATTAGAGTCCACCTATCCACGTTCCCCAGAGATACTCCAGCACTTTGTGTCTTTATTTCCGAAACTTGACCTCCCTTTATAAATACGATGACCGCTAACAATACCTTGTATTTGTGAGACTCTCGGGTAAATAAAGTGTAAGCAGACGGCACAGTTGTACAGCTGCCTTACAGCACCAGAGACCCGGGTCCCATCCTGACCACAGGGTACAGAGTTGTACGTGCTCCCTGTGACCGCGTGGGTTTTCTCTGGGTGCTCTGGTTTCCCCCCACACTCCAGAAACGTGCAGGTTTGTCGGTTAATTGGCTCCTACAAATTGTAAATTATTCCTGGAGTGTAAGATAATGGCGGTGTACGGGGCGATCGCTGGCTAGCCACTGGTTTCTTCTGGTGTATGCATACTCTCAACATCAGTAGAAATAACCAACCAATTATTATTTATATCTCTCGTTTCCCTCCCCCCAGACTCTCAATCTGAAGGAGGGTCTCGACCCGAAACGTCCCCCCTTCCTTTTCTCCAGAGATGCTGCCTGACCCGCTGAGTTACTCCAGCTTTTTGTGTCTATCTTCAATGCAAACCAGCATCCTTCCTACACAATGATTCTTGCATTGCTGTATCTGGGACCCCGCAGTGTGCAGGTTGGCTGATTGGGATCTGACTACACAAATAGCAATAAAAAGATACAAATTGCTGGAGGTAACTCAGCGGGTCAGGCAGCATCTCTATGGAACATGGTGACTTTTTGGAACCAGCATCTTTGTTTCTACACAAATAGCGATGAATGTACTCATTCAGCTGTTTGGGACATTTTTAGGCTCAGGTTTATTATTCTCACATGTACCAAGGTAGAGTGAAAAGCTTTGTTTTGCATGCTATCCAAGCAGGTCCGATAATACCAGACATAGATACAATCCAGTCAGACTCAAGTTCAATAGGGAGAGCGAAGGGGAATATAAAGTGTGCAGAATAGAGTGTTCTCAGCATTGTAGCGCACATGTTCCAGAGACAAAGTCTAACTCAAGTAGAGTTGGTAGGGCAAAGGGGAAGATACAGAGTGCAAGAAAGGATAGAAGAATGTTCTTTACAAATGTAACAATTATTTTTAGTTCTTTAATGGATGGAAAAGAAGTTTAATTGCCATTCTGCTGCAAAGGTATCATCCCTCCGTGAGTGTTCATCACTTCATCCCGTTAAGACCCAGTGCAGTACATGTTGGTATGGATGATTACCAGAGACATGTGCTGGGTCAATGATGGTGAAATGATGGCGATGCTGGTAGCCATCTGAATGACCATCATAATCACCTCTCCACCCTCCCGTGGCTGTGTTGTCAGTGTGGTCTCATGGAATTGATGGCATTTGCTCTTCAGATGAAGGAGATTACAATACGACACACAAAATACATGATACATGTAATTAAAGTGACGAGTGGTATAGGTTGTGCATGTGCAACGATTGGGGAGGGGGGAGGGCGGGGGGGGGGGGAGGGGGGGGGGGGAGGGGGGGAGGGTGGGGAGTCAGTCTCAGTCTGCCCCACGGCAGAAAGGGGAGGAGTTGGACAGTTTGACAGCCACAGGGTAGAAGGATCTCCTGTGGCGTTCCGTGCTGCATCTTGGTGGAACCAGTCTGTTGCTGAAGGTGCTCCTCAGGTTGACCAGTGTGTCATAGAGGGGGTGAGCTGTATTGTCCAGGATGCTCCGCAGTTTGAGGAACATCCTCCCGTCCAAGACCAACCTCCCATGAATCCAACTCTGACCCCAGCTCCAGATTGAAAGAAACAGCATGGAAACAGGCCCTTTGGCCCACCGAGTCTGACCATGCTGACCATTGATCACCCGTCCTCACTAGTTCTATGTTAGATGTTCCCAACCTTTTTCATCCCATTTACCCCAGGCAACTTTAATTGCACACAGCAAAGTTATTTCACTTATTTATGAACAACTAATGATGAACAGATACAGATATACCAGAACCAAACACAGTCAGTCAATGAGAAAAAAATGTACAAATCCAGGATCAACAAATTTACCCCCTGGGTAGGTGAAATTTACCCCGTTGGGAACCCTTGTTCTGTGTTATTTCACTTTCACATCCACTCCCTGCACATTAGGGATAATTTATAATTTTTTACCAAAACCAATTGACTTACAAACCCACACGTCTTTGGGATGTGGAAGGAAACTGGAGCACCCAGAGAAAACCAGCGCGGTCTCGGGGAGAACGTGCAAACTCCACACAGACAGCACCAGGGGTCAGGATCAAACCCGGATCTCTGGCGCTGTGAGGCAGCAGCTCTACCCCTGCGCCAATGTGCTGCCCCACCGACGATAGTTGCAAACGTTAAAGAGTTTCCTGCGTTGTCACCACAGTGGATTGTCCAACTTTTCTGCTGCCAATGTTAATCTGCATCAAGTGATGTCTTTATCAGCAGCTGAACTGAATGTTGCTGAAGATGAACAACACTAAACGTGCAGTGGGGAATGACAATGTCGGGCAGTGGGACTGAATCTAGACTGATTGCATCCTTCAAATGAAGTCTCCCTTTTTCCATTGAAGAGTGAATGAACTGCAAGCTCCTCATGGTGTCAGAAAGTGCACAGAGCATGTCCAAGGATAAACATTTCCATGTTATCCTTATGACTCACAGCGCCAGAGACCTGCTCCACAGATTTATAAACATTGGAACCTGCCAGCTATTGACAGCATCGGACCTGTCAATGTGCACTAAGGCAGCTCTGCACTGTAGAGTCTACGACCCCATCTACAGACTCTCGCTGGGGAGAAGACAAGGAACGGGGTACTGATTGTGGATGATCAGCCATGATCACAGTGAATGGTGGTGCTGGCTCGAAGGGCCGAATGGCCTACTGCACTTATTGTCTATTGTCAAACAGAAAGAAGGACAAATTTTTCATAGCATCTTTCACAGCCATTTCAAATGCCAACAGAATTATATCATTTTGAAGTTTTGCCATGATAGTTACAATAGGATCACAGCAGTAAGTTTACACCAATCATGTTTGGTGAGATAACCAGTTTAGATGATCTTGGTTAGAGGATCAATATTACTGGACATCGCTGCCACTCTTTGTGCTACAGATCCACCACCGATTATCCGGCAACTGGTGGTCCGGCACCTCCTGTAATTTGGAGAAAATCACGAGAGCTTAACCCCTCCTGGTCGTCACCCCAAAAATGTGGCGCCTAGGCCGGGTGAGGCGGCCGATCTCTACACCATCGGGCCTCTGCGCCGATCGGCGCGTTAAATTTGCCTCTTGCGGCCGGGGTTCTGGAACTCTGGCCGGAGCCGGCAGATCCGTTCCCACAGCCGACCTCCGAGGCCAACTTTGCGGGCCGGTATCTCAGCCCCTCGGCGGACCGTTCTGGTTTGTTGGTCTGGGAAAACGGAAAATCCAGTAAGGCTCTTGGAACCAAGGGTGTGGGAAAATCAGTGGTGGATTGGTATTTATCATTGTGAAATGTAGCGAGATGCAGTGAGCAACTTTGTTGTGCTGTTGCCCAGAGAAATCATACCATACGTGAGTGTAATCATGAATGAATGAATTAATACGTTTATTGGCCAAATATTCACATACAAGGAATTTGCCTTGGTGCTCTGCCCACGAGTGACAACATGAGATACAGTGACAGTTAGGAATGACACATAAAACATTAAACAATAATAAAACACTATCGATTAAACATGTGAATTAAATAAAATACCGGAGCAAAAGGAGACTGCAGATTTTTGGTTATTGAGTAGAGCTACTACTTGTGGATAAAAACTGTTTTTATGTCTGGCTGTGGCAGCTTTGACAGTCCGGAGTCACCTTCCAGACGGAAGTGATTCAAAGAGATTGTGGCCAGGGTGAGAGGGGTCAGAGATGATCTTGCCCGCTCGCTTCCTGGCCCTTCCAGTGTACAGTTCGTCAATGGAGGGAAGGTTGCAGCCAATAACCTTCTCTGCTGATCAGACGATTCGCTGCAGCCTCCGGATGTCGTGCTTGGTGGCTGAGCCAAACCAGACCATGATGGAGAAGGTGAGGACAGACTCTACGATGGCCGTGTAGAATTGGACCATCATCTTCCGTACATCCTCTGTTGTGCCTTTTTGACTCTGGACTCGATGGTGGCCTCCCATTTGAGGTCCTTTGAGATGATGGTTCCCAGGAACTTAAAAGACTCCATAGATGTGACTGAGGTGTTGTTGGTGATGAGTGGGGTGAGGGGAGGGGGAGCTCCCTTAAAGTCTACAATCAATTCCACTGTCTTAAGAGAATTCAGCACCAGGTTGTTGCGATGGCGCCAGGACGCCAGCTGTGTCACTTCCTGTCTGTAGGCAGATTCCTCATCCTGGATCAGTCCAATCAGGGTTGTGTCGCCCGCAAACTTGAGAAGCTTGACAGAGGAGTCAGTGGAGGTGCAGTCATTGAGGTAGAGAGAGCAGAGGAGAGGAGAGAGTACGCAGCCCCGTGGTGCACCTATGCTTAGGGTCTGCGGGTCCGAGATCATGCCCTACATAATCACCACAGGTAATGCAAAATGAGAAAAGAAGCAGCGTGCACAGTGTAGTGTTGGGAGGTTGTTCACGATTCTGATGTCAGTGGGAAATAACTGTTCTTAAATGATGTGTGCTTTCAAACTTTTATATCTTCTGCCCAACTTATTGTCAAGGGACTTAAGTTGTAGTTTCTTTATTTCACCTTCCAGTGAGGAATGTTTAGGAGTCACCGTGGTGGATGTTCATGTTAAAATGTGTTCTTGAGTCTGTTACTTTTAATTGTATGACTGACCTGGCCAATGAGATTCCTCGTATGTTGCAAAACATACTTGGCGAATAAAGTGTGATTGTGATTGTGACTCTTATTGTCACGTGCACCAAGCTGTATTGAAAGTGTTTTAGTTGTGTGCTATCCAGTCAGCAAAAAGACCATACATGATTCCAACCATGATTACAATGTGCCTTGATACAGGATAAAGGGAATAGCATAAGGATATGTTTTACGTTCGCCTGAGAGAACATATGTGGTGTTGGCTGAGCATCCTGATGATTCCCCAAACGCCATCGCCCTCTCCCAATGTTCCACTGAATAAATGGCCAATTTTGCATCTCTCTCATCCCTGGGATGGGTCTTGAACCTGCAACCTTTGAATTCAGAGGAGAGGATACTACTCAGCAGTCCAATGCTCCATGACGTAACAGCCAAGACTCTTAGGTTGCGGGGGTTACTACAGCCACTGCAATACAACCACATTGCAGTTAGTTATTATTGATTTTACAGACTTGGCTTGGTATCATTCATTTATTGTACTTTGGCTGTTCCGGCTCACAAACAGAATTAATTCCCTCTGGCCACATTGCTCATGAACTCCATTTTCAAATTACATATGTTTAAGTCAAGTCCAACTTTCCCCGTTTATTTAAGACGACTGGATGAGAATCTCTTCACAATGAAATTCCAAAGAACCTTGCTCTATTTGGATGAATGCCCTTATCAGTTAAAACAGCAAAACAGACACGTCCATGTCCATAATCGCACTGTGTTTGCCTCACCCCTGCCTCTTTATAAATGAACAAGGCACTTGTCTTCTCTTTACACTTTAGGCCGCTGAACTGCTGGGGGCTGTAATGCTGAATGTAAATATTGTGCAAGTTATCTGGAGAATATAATGACAATTATCATCCAATTGCTTTGAAAAGAAGGACTTGCATTTCTAAAGCCACTTCCACAGCCTTTTCAGGATGTTGTAAAGCAGGAGAGGCCGCTCAGTGGTGCAGCGGTAGAGTTGCTACCTTACAGCACCAGAGACTCAGGTTCGATCCTGACTGCGGGTGCTGTCTGTACGGAGTTTGTATGTTCTCCCCGTGATCTGCATCGGTTTTCTCCAGGTGCGCTGGTTTCCTCTCACACTCCAAAGACGCTTCAGGTTGGTACCCTTCTTCACACTGAAAGATAGAATGGGGGGGGAAGGGAACTGGAGCTAGGAAAAGGCCAGAACAAATCGGGGCCGGCAACGGATGACCAAGGGAGGGTGGAGCCCACAATGGTCCATTGTTGGCTGAGGCAGTGGTGATAACGAATGGATACAAGGGATGCAAACGGTGGAACTAGTATAGTGTCCAGGGTGGGGAGAGAGAGAATTCAGGGGTTACTTGAAAGTAGAGAAATTAATCTTATTACCACTGGGTTGTAAGCTGCCCAGGCGAAATATGAGGAACTGTTCCTCCAATTTGTACGTGACCTCACTCTGACAATAGAGGCCCAGGCCAGAAAGGTCAGTGTGGAAATGGGGAGGAAAGGTCGGTGTGGGATTGGGAAAGGTGAGTGTGGGAATGTGAAGGAAGGGTCAGTGTGCGAGTGTGAAGGAAAAGTCAGTGTGGGAATGGGAAGGTCAGTATGAGAATGGGAAGGAAAGGTCAGTGTGTAATGGAAAGGGGAGTTAAAATGGTTGGCAATCGGTTGGATTCTGCGCGCAGGCACCCTCAGTGAGATAAACAGGTGAAGGAGCACAGGATTGCTAAATGTTTGGAAGATGTGGTCGTGAACAACTGTGGCAGGTTGCAGGCACGGGGACAATGACTGATGCTGGTGCCAATGCCTTGTGTGGGGGAGCTGTTGCGATCAATGCGCTCCCATGGACCATTTCCCTCAGCGTTTCCACGGGAACTTCAGGCAACGTTCACACATTGGAAAGCTTCCATCAATAGCCAGCTTAGGCCAGCGGCCAGGAATGGTAACTCTACACCACTGGGCATGAGTAAGAACAGCTCACGTTACAGTCACAACTTCATCCAGATCACCCTCACTATCAGTGGAACTGAATCCAAGAATGCCCGACAGCATTATTGACATGAGATCCAACGCTGGAACTCAAAGTGTTTCATTTCCTGACTTTGATCTGCTTCGTTTGATCTTTGTGTGGCACGGTGGCGCAGCGGTAGAGTTGCTGCCTCACAGCACCAGAGACCCAGGTTCGATCCTGACTACGGGTGCTGCCTGTACAGAGTTTGCACGTTCTCTGACATTGAAACCAAGGTTGAGCTTGAAGAAGGGCCCCGACCCGAAACGTCACCTCACCCATCCTTTTTCTCCAGAGATGCTTCCTGAACTGCCGAGTAGTCTCTTGCCCAGAGTAAGGGAATCGCGAACCTGAGGACATGGGTTTGAGGTGAAGGGGGAAGGATTTAATAGGAACCTGAGGGGCAGATTCTTCACACAAAGGGTGGTGGGTGTATGGAATGAGCTACCGGAGGAGATAGCTAAAGCTGGGACAATCACATTGCTTAAGAGACATTTGGACAGGTACATGGATAGGGCAGGTTTAGTGGGATATGGGCCAAACGCAGGCAGGTGGGACCAGTGTAGAATCGGAAGGGTCTCGACCCGAAACACCACCCATTTCTTCTCTCCAGATATGCTGCCTGTCCTGCTGAGTTACTCCAGGTTTTTGTGTCTCTCTTGGGTAGAGTTGGCCCGATGGTGGTGTCACCTTCATCAACGATGGTGTCATCGGCAACTTTAACGATGGAGATGGAACTGTGACCCCTAAAGCGCAAGGGTCTTGAGCCCCGAGACGGGACCAAACATTTCAGCAACAATAATGACAGTGTGCAGACGAGAAATGCCAGCGGTCTGAAGCTTCAACATCAGAATAATTTATTTGACTTCACTGCCAACAAGCTGACAATTTTTTTCTGTGAGGCTTACACTGTTGATGTTTTACACTGGCCCGAAATATTCATGTTGAGAAACATAATTCATGGCTCAAAATAACGGAAACAGGTAATTCCTGGCAAGCTCGTTCCAGGGTTAAATAATGACAAAAACGTCTGATTCCAGTGTTTTCGCCAGGGCTTCATTTAATGTGAGTCAAGGCGTGCACTTTCTTGACCAGTTGCCAAGATTGACTTTCTTCCATTTAATTTGCTTTCCCTTTGCTTTCTGTTTGTGCGCATGATTCACGCACGTTGGCGCAGCGGGAGAGTCGCTGCCTCACGGCGCCAGAGACCCGGGTTCCATCCTGACTACGGGTGCCGTCTGTACGGAGTTTGCACGTTCTCCCCGTGACCTGCGTGGGTTTTCCCCGGGTGCTCCAGTTTCCCCCCACACTCCAAGGACGTGCAGGTTTGTGGGTTAATTGGCTTCGATAAAATTGTAAATTGTCCTTAGTGTGTGTAGAATAGTGTTAGTGAAAATACCTTCGTATTTTATATTTGCTTCAGACAGATATTTATTTTCCCTCTGGGCATTTTAGGCAGTAGTCATCTTTCTTTCATTATAAAAGAAACAAAATGCTGGAGTTAACGGGACAGGCAGCATCTTTGGAGAACAGAGATAGAGTCATAGCGTCACACAGCATAGAAACAGGCCCTTCGGCCCAACTTGCCCACACCAACCAACAAGCCCCTTCCACACTAGTCCCACCTTTTGGACCATATTCCACTGAACCTGTCCTATCCATGTACCTGTCCAAACGTCTCTTAAACGTTGCAATAGACCCAGCCTCAGCTACCTCTTCCAACAGTTAGTTCCATACACCCACCACCCTTTGTGTAAAAAAGTTGCCCCTCATGTTCCTATTAAATCTTTCCCCCCCTTCACTTTAAACCTCTGTCCTCTTGTTCTTGATTCCCCCACTCTGGGCAAGAGACTCTGTGTGTCCACCCCATCTATTCCTCTGATGATTTTGTACACAGATAGGCGGCGTTTCAGGTAGGGCCCCTTCTAAACTGCTGAGTTCGGTAAA
This sequence comes from Okamejei kenojei, assembly GCA_035221665.1. Lineage (NCBI taxonomy): Eukaryota > Metazoa > Chordata > Chondrichthyes > Rajiformes > Rajidae > Okamejei > Okamejei kenojei. Next base: position 5,073,819 of record CM069163.1, on the reverse strand, counting down.
GATTATAAATTGTCCCGAATGTGTTGGATAGTGTTAGTGTTTGGGGATTGGTGGTCATCGCAGACTCATTGGGCCGAAGGGCCAGTTTCCGCACTGTATCTCTAAACTAAAGTAAAAAAAATGAAACAAGCATCTGCAGTTCCTTGCGTTTGCATTTATTATGCTTTTCCAGCCCTTCTGTAACCGGCTAATTTTATCACAATCTAAATACACCCAGCTCTGTCATTTCTTCTTCCATTCAGCTTCGCCTGTCTTTCCTATTTCGCAGACTGTTCTTTGTGCTATCATTGTCCCTCCCCCTGCACCTTAAAACACATTTTATCTCTGACTTTTCGGACAGCTGGCATATATGGAACAAGCTGCCAGAGGAAGTAGTTGTGGCAGGTACTATAATAGCAGTTAATAAAACATTTGCTTAGGTACATGGATAGGAAAGGTTTGGAATTATACGAGTCTCAAATGCAGGCTAATAGACCAGCTTATATGAGTTGTGTTTAGTTTCTTGTCACGTGTACTAAGGAACAGTGAAAAGCTTTTGTGCGTGCTAACTAGTCAGCGGAAAGACAGTACATGAGTACCATCGAGCCATGTGTACAGATACATGATGATGGGAATAACGTTTAGTTCATAATGAAGCCAGTAAAGTACGATCAAAGATAGTCCAAGGTAGATAGTAGCTCAGGACTGCTCCCTATTTGTAGATGTGCAATGGTCAGCATAGAAACATAGAAATAGAAATTAGGTGCAGGAGTAGGCCATTCAGCCCTTCGAGCCTGCACCGCCATTCAATATGATCATGGCTGATCATCCAACTCAGTATCCCGTACCTGCCTTCTCTCCATACCCTCTGATCCCCTTAGCCACAAGGGCCACATCCAACTCACTCTTAAATATAGCCAATGAACTGGCCTCAACTACCCTCTGTGGCAGAGAGTTCCAGAGACTCACCACTCTCTGTGTGAAAAAAGTCTTTCTCATCTCGGTCTTAAAGGATTTCCCCCTTATCCTTAAGCTGTGACCCCTTGTCCTGGACTTCCCCAACATCGGGAACAATCTTCCTGCATCTAGCCTGTCCAACCCCTTAAGAATTTTGTAAGTTTCTATAAGATCCCCTCTCAATCTCCTAAATTCCAGAGAGTATAAACCGAGTCTATCCAGTCTTTCTTCATAAGACAGTCCTGACATCCCAGGAATCAGTCTGGTGAACCTTCTCTGCACTCCCTCTATGGCAATAATGTCCTTCCTCAGATTTGGAGACCAAAACTGTACGCAATACTCCAGGTGTGGTCTCACCAAGACCCTGTACAACTGAAGTAGAACCTCCCTGCTCCTGTACTCAAATCCTTTTGCTATGAAAGCTAACATACCATTCGCTTTTTTCACTGCCTGCTGCACCTGCATGCCTACTTTCAATGACTGGTGTACCATGACACCCTGGTCTCGCTGCATCTCCCCTTTTCCTAATCGGCCTATCCAAGTCACCTTGCAGTCTCCTAGCATCCTCCTCACAGCGAACACTGCCCCCCAGCTTCGTGTCATCCGCAAACTTGGAGATATTGCCTTCAATTCCCTCATCCAGATCATTAATATATATTGTAAATAGCTGGGGTCCCAGCACTGAGCCCTGCGGTACCCCACTAGTTACTGCCTGCCATTGTGAAAAGGACCCGTTTACTCCTACTCTTTGCTTCCTGTTTGCCAGCCAGTTCTCTATCCACATCAATACTGAACCCCTATACCGTATGCTTTAAGTTTGTATACTAATCTCTTATGTGGGACCTTGTCGAAAGCCTTCTGGAAGTCCAGATATACCACATCCACTGGTTCTCCCTTATCCACGCTACTAGTTACATCCTCGAAAAATTCCACAAGATTCGTCAGACATGATTTACCTTTTGTAAATCCATGCTGACTTTGTCCAATGATTTCACCACTTTCCAAATGTGCTGCTATCCCATCTTTAATAACTGACTCTAGCAGTTTCCCACTACCGAGATTAGACTAACTGGTCTGTAATTTCCCCGTTTTCTCTCTCCCTCCCTTCTTAAAAAGAGGGGTTACATTTGCTACCCGCCAATCCTCAGGAACTACTCCAGAATCTAAAGAGTTTTGAAAGATTATCACTAATGCATCCACTATTTCCTGAGCTACTTCCTTAAGTACTCTGGGATGCAGCCTATCTGGCCCTGGGGATTTATCGGCCTTTAATCTATTCAATTTACCCAACACCACTTCCCGACTGACCTGGATTTCACTCAATTCCTCCTTTGACCCACAGTCCCCTGCTATTTCAGGCAGATTATTTATGTCTTCCTTAGTGAAGACGGAACCAAAGTAGTTATTCAATTGGTCCGCCATATCCTTGTTCCCCATGATCAACTCACGTGTTTCTGACTGCAAGGGACCTACATTTGTTTTAACTAACCTCTTTCTCTTCACATATCTATAAAAACTTTTGCAGTCAGTTTTTATGTTCCCTGCCAGTTTTCTTTCATGGGTGAGTTGGGCCGAAGGGCCTGTTTCCATGCTGTTGTTAAAAGATTATCAGCCTGCAATGCTGACCCTTTTTCTCTCTCTGATGCTCTCAGAACAATTGAACATAGTCCGCTGAATTTCAGATTTCTAGCATTTGCAGAATCTTGATTTTAAGAACACAGAACATAGAACAGTGCTGCACAGGAGCAGACTCTTTGACCCATGATGTCTGTGCCCAACGATGCCAAGACTGACTCTGATCTGCCTGCACATATTCCACATCCCTCCATTCCCTGCATATCCATCAACCTCTTCAACGCCACTATCGTATCTGGCAGTGCGTTCCAGGCACCCACCATTCTCTGCCTAAAAAAGACTGCCTAGCACATCTCCCTTAAGCTTTGTACCTCTCACCTGAAAGCTGGAAATGGCCATTCACTTCAGGGAAAGGGGACACACACCCATTTCCTCTCTTACAAAGTGACAGAATTGCTCTCACACCGGATGCCTCCCGTACCTTTCCACTGGCCTTCCATGAGTTGATGAACTTTACGGGAGATGCAAGGAACTGCAGGAGATGCTGGCATCGTGAGAAAAAACAACTGTACTGGAGGGACTCGGAGTGTCACACACCATCTGTACTGGAGTGTCATGCGCCTTCTGTGGAGGAAATGGAATTAATAGGCAAACGTGTTTTATTATCATATGTCACACACAGAACAATTACATGCAGCAGCACAGCAGAATATGTAAACATTGTGCTCTGTCAATAATATAATATATGAAGAAACATTATGTATATATATATATATATATATATATATATATATATATATATATATATATATACACACACAAGCTCGCACACACACAAATATATATACACATATACACATGCTCACATATGCGTAGATATATATATATAAACATACACACACACATACATAAAGCAAACAAACAAATGATAATAGTATAAAAAGATAAAACCAATGCCCCCAAGTCTATGTAGCTCAGAGTTTATTTGTTGTCGTGTTTAATAGCCTGATGGCTGTGAGGAAGAAGCTGTTCCTGAACCTGGACCTTACAGTTTACATATATTTCGGGTCGGGACTGATTCAGTTGGAAGAAGGGTCCTGATTTGGAATGTCATCTGTCCATTCCCCACACAGATACTGCCTGACCCACGGATTTCATCCAGTACTTTGTTGTTAGCTCATGACTTTATTGTGGAGACTTAGGAAACGCTTCGACAGGTGCCATGAGTAGGACGGGTTTGGAGGGGTATGGACCGAACGTGGGCTGGTGGGGCCAGTGTAGCTGGGTCTGAAGAAGGGTCTCCCATTCCTTCTACCCAGAGATGCTGCCTGTCCCACTGAGTTACTCCAGCATCTTCGATAGCTGGGACCTGTTGGCTGGTGTGGGCAAGTTGGGCCGAAGGGCCTGTTTCCATGCTGAGTAACTCTATGACTCTATCTATAAAGACCAACAGCTCATTGATCTTTCCCCTCACTCCCTTGCTTAACACCAGGCATTCCTTCCCCTGCTTTGCATTGCAAGGCTCCCCACCTTCCGCCTCATGGGCTCTGCCAAGCTCCTCGCCCTTGCTTCTCACCTCCTGTTCCCTGCACTGTCAGCCGAACCCATCCATTCCACTAATGCACAGAGTGCGTGCAGCTTCACCTGAGTGCTCCAGAAAGACACATTTGCGGAGCTCCGGGGGAAGAGAGGGGCAGAACTGGTCGGACGGGAGCTGGGCATCAACTCAATGCGCTCACTAACCTCCCTCTGTGCCTAGGGACTATTCCACCATCCTGCACTCCTTTCCCACCAAAGTTGTTGGCGGCTCACCTTCCTCCCCAGACCTCCGTTCAGATCAAATGTCTCCTGACTTGGAAATTCAAGACACTTCTTTCACTGTCTGCAGCGGGAGATGGATGGAAGCCGTTTCCAGTTCCAGCTGCTCCCCCTACCAGCTGCTTTCGGCTGCCTTTTGGCCTCTGTGGAGATTTTCCTTGTGTGGTCAGCTACATGCATTGCTCTTGCTTTATGTACTGTTACAAGCGCCTGAGGAGACAAATATCAACCAGTCTGAACTTTTACTTTCCTTTGGTCTCCAGAGTTGCGTCTGATTTCCCCCCCCCCCCCCCCTTTGCTCAGTGGAGAGATTCCAAATCAGGAATCCCACCTTGGCCGCACTTGTTCTTGGAGTTTGTGGTTTGGATGTTTAATATATCAAGGATAACTTTAGCATAGGCTATTCTTCAAGCAGATCCTGAAAGATAAATCTCACTCGCAACCTACAGCTTTGACCGAGCTTAACCTCATAAGACCTGGTGTAAAATTCTGCCTGGTAGCATTCCTGCGTAACGCCGGTTGGAACCGGATGCTGCAAAGAAACGTCGTCGTTCTTCTTGGAGTTTAATTTCTGACATAAGTTCGCAAACCTTTCCACCTAAACAGGTGAGAAACCACACTTGAGGCCCAGTCGGGGGAGGCAGCGAATGTCGGGGGCAGACACGAAGGGGCCTGAGGGTCCAGATAAAGTCAAAGTCCAGATTTCAGGGGTGGAGGCGACTGGGCATAGGTTGAAGGTGAGAGGGAAAATATATAAAGGAGAATTGAGAGGCTATTCCTCACACAGAGTGTGGTGCGTGTATGAAACTGCCAGAGGAGGCTGCAGAGGCAGGAACAATGGCGATGTTTTAAAGGGATCTGAAGTAGGGCCTCGAACCGAGACCAAGACCGAGAGGGGATCTCATTGACACTTATAAGATTGTTAAGGGCTTGGACACGCTAGAGGCTGGAAACATGTTCCCGATGTCGGGGGAGTCCAGAACCAGGGGCCACAGTTTAAGAATAAGGAGTAAGCCATTTAGAACAGAGACGAGGAAACACTTTTTCTCACAGAGAGCGGTGAGTCTGTGGAATTCTCTGCCACAGTGGGCAGTGCAGGCAGGTTCTCTGGATGCTTTCAAGAGAGAACCAGATAGGGCTCTTAAAAATAGCGGAGTCAGGGGATATGGGGAGAAGGCAGGAACAGGGTACTGTTTGGGGATGATCACATTGAATGGCGGTGCTGGCTCGAAGGGCCGAATGGCCTACTCCTGCACCTATTGTCTATTGAGACGTCACCTATTCCTTTTCTCCAGAGAAGCTGCCTGACCCGCTGAGTTACTCCAGCACTTTGTGTCTGTCCTCGGCATTCAGGCAAATACGCACATAGGAAAGGTGTTGAGGGATATGGGCTAAACGCACACCAATGGGACTGGCTTGGTTATGAAACCTGGTTGGCCGAAGGACCTGTTTCCATGCTATATGACTGTAGAATTGTATGGAGGCAGGCAACAGTTCTGGGCTGTGATGTCTAATCCTTGCATGTGACTGAGGATCACATTTCCCATTTTATAACCCAACGACATTGGTAAATGTTTTCTCAGTTGAGAGTTTCTCTGTTGCTTTCGATGCACAGTGTGGTTAATTCGAGCTGGTGAAGCTGCTGGCGTTACATTTACCGTGCATGTTACTCTCAAGTGTAATCAAACTTGCGAGCAAATTGTGAGCAATTGTGGGCCCCACATCTGAGGAAGGATGTGCTGGCTCTGGAGAGGGTCCAGAGGAGGTTTACAAAGAATGAGCGGGTTAACATATGATGAGCGTTTGGCGGCACTGGGCCTGTACTCGCTGGAGTTTAGAAGGATGAGGGGGGACCTCACTGAAACTTACTGAGTAATGAAAGGCTTGGATAGAGTGGATGTGGAGAGGATGTTTCCACTTGCGGGAGTGTCTGGGTCCAGAGACCAGAGCCTCAGAATTAAAGGATGTTTCTTTCGGAAGGAGGTGAGGAGGAATTTCTTTAGTCAGAGGGTGGTGAATCTGTGGAATTCATTGCCTCAGAAGGCTGTGGAGGCCAAATCAATGGATATTTTTAAGGAGGAGATAGATAGATTCTTGATTAGTACGGGTGTCAAGGGTTATGGGGAGAAAGCAGGAGAATAGGGTTAGAAGGAAGAGATAGTTCAGCCATGATTGAATGGAGCAGACTTGATGGGCCGAATGGCCTAATTCCTCTCCTATCAATTATGACCTTATGAACTTGAACGTTTCATTTTGAACACAAATGAACACAACCCCAGGATAGAAAGTTTTATTGTAGGTATGAAATGTTGATTCTGTGCCAGAGTTGCCTGAGAAATTGTTTAGCCGAGTTTATTCGAGAGAAACAGCGTGGAAACAGGCCCTTCAGCCCACCGAGTCCGTGCCGACCAGCGATCCCCGCACACTAGGCCCGATCCTACGCACCAGGGTCAATTTACAAAGTTTCCCAAGCCAATTAACCTACACACCTGTATGTCTTTGGAGTGTGGGAGGAAACCTGAACACCCGGAGAGAACCCACGCGGTCACAGGGAGAACGTACAAACTCTACACAGACAGCACCTGTAGTCAGGATCGAACCCGGATCTCTTGTGCTGTAAGGCAGCAACTCTACCGCTGTTCACCGAGAAATTGTCCTCGTGCATTTGAATGGTGACTGGATGCATCTTAATTTCTCACACATAGCAGTGGGCAGCTGGACTGGTGACAAATTAAAACCTGTGATTACTAGTGGTGCAGCGAGGATCCTGAAAACTCTGCCAACCGGTGCCAAGACCAAGATGTTGGCTCTTATACATTGGCCAGTCCAAACGGAGACTGGGCGATCGTTTTGATGAACACCTTCACTCAGTCCGCATGGACCTTCCTGAAATTCCGGTTGCTAAACACTTTCCTTCCCATTCCCACACTGACCTTTCTGTCCTGGGTGTCCTCCATTGTCAGAGTGAGGCTAAACACAAATTGGAGGAACAGCATCTCATATTTCGCTTGGGCAGATTACACCCCTGCGGTATGAATATTGATTTCTCTAACTTCAAGTAGCCCCTGCTTTCCCTCTCTCTCCGTCCCTCCCCCACCATAGTTGCTCTACTAGTTTCAATGTCGTCCTGGTGAGTTTCATTGTCTGCAACTTGTTTTCACCTAGCCCGTTTCCTTTATAATCAAAGCTTTTTTGCATAACTTTCATTCATTCGTTCCATATCTCCCTCTATCACCGTCGATATTTCTCGTTTCCCTTTCCCCTGACTCTCGGTCTGGAATGTCTCGACCCGAAATGTCACCCGTTCCTTCTCTCCAGAGATGCTGCCTGGCCCGCTGAGTTACTCGTTGTGCCGTGGGCCATTGGTCATACAACAACCTTCCCGTGTAGGTCCAGTGTTTGTTTTTCCCTCTCATTTGTTGCGGAGCGTCTGTTGCATGTACGCCGTATACTTTCCAGGATTTCTGGAGCGTGGTCATTTCTGTTTGGAATGTCCCTGCTGTAACTTTAGATCAGGGAGTCGGATTCATTCACAGTGATGTACAGTTGTATTCAGTTCTGTCAGCTTTAACCATTTTGCACCTTAATATTGTTTTACTTATCCATAGGATCGGATTACAGGCAAGATATCATGCCCATTGCCTCTTGGTGGCTTATTGACCATTTAGTGGGCAGATATATAGGTGTGACATTTTGTAGACACAAAGTACTGGAGTAACTCAGCGGGTCAGGCAGCAGCTCTGGAGAACAAGGATGGGCGACTTTTCGGGTCAGGACACTTCCTCAGAAGAAGGGTCCCATCCCATTCTACCTCCCCAGAGATGCTGACTGACCCATTGTGTTACGCCAGCACTTTGTGTCTATCTTCGGCATAAACCACAGCCTGCAGTTCCATTCTACCCAAGAGAATAACATTATTGTGGCTCTGGTGTCACAAACAAGACAAACTGGGTAAGGATGGCTGATGCGCACCACCAGACTCAGGAACAGCTTCTTCCCCTCTGTTATCAGGCTTCTGAACGGTCCTTCCACAAGCTCAGGTGCTGTCCGATTCACCTCTACCCCACTGCGGACATTGGACTTTGTCTCTGGAACTGGTGCTCGCCAATGCTGAGAACTATATTCTGCACTCTGTATCTTCCCCTTTGCTCCACCTATTGTACTGGAGTTGGACTGGATTGTATTTTGTATAGTGCTATATGACCTGATGGATGGCATGCAAAACAAAGCTATGTATTCACAGTACCTCAATACATGTAACAATACTAAACCTAAACCTAAATCAATAGTGATATTAGCAAACCAGATATGCTTTTAACAGTCTAAGTTTTATTGTTGCCAAGACTGATGTTGGCTTTAAACTCTAAATGTCATTTGATTGCTTGAATTTCAATTCCCTTGGTGGAATATGAACTCCTGTCTCCACATGTCTGCACACCAGTCCAAGAATGTAATCATGAATCCAGAGCAAGACTTGCTGTTTGTCCTACACATAGACAGCCTTCTCTGCTGAGGTCCTGGGTTACGCCAGTCCAATGGGCTGCCGGCGAGTGTTGCCGTGGTTTACTTTAGTTTAGTTTAGAGATACAGCGTGGAAACAGGCCCTTCGGCCCACCGAGTCCGCACCGACCAGCGATCCCTGCAAACTAATGCCACACCCACACTATGGACAATTTACATTTATACCAAGCCAATTAACCTACAAACCTGTACTGCCTTTGGAGTGTGGGAGGAAACCAGAGCACCCAGAGAAAACCCACGCAGTTCACAGAGAGAACGTACAAACTTCGTACAGACAGCACCCGTAGTGGGGATGGAACCCGGGTCTGCGGCGCTGCAAGAGCTGTAAGGCAGCGACTCTACCGCTGCGCCACCGTGCGCCCACTCACGACCTTCACATGATGAGACTGATGATGCCATGAGCATTGCAGACAACTGCTCCATTAGAGTGAATGTAGTCACAAGTACAAGGTGATGCACTTTGGGGACACTGTACGGGATGATAGTTGGTCGGCCTGGACTTAGTGGACCGAAGGGCCTGTTTGTGCGTTGTATCTCTAAAGTAAAGTCTAAATTCACTAAGTGGCAGGACTGACACCAGTAGGAGGCCAAGTCAATTGATATTTTTAAGGCACAGATAGATAGATTCTTGATTCGTACGGGTGTCAGGAATTACAGAGCGAAGGCAGGGGAATGGGGTTCGGAGGAAGAGAAAGATCAGCCGCGATTGAATGGCAGAGTAGACTTGATGGGTGGAATGGCCTAATTCTGCTCCTATCACTTATGAATCGATACTGTTCATCCCATTGTTCCCTGAAAGTGGCAACACGGGTAGATCTGTTGGTGAAGAAGGCATTCGGCATGTTTGCTTCCATAGATCGGAGCATGGAATATAAGTTGGGTTCCTCTGTTGTCACTTTACAAAGCACTGGTTGGACTGCCTTTGGAGTATTGTGAGTTGTTCTGGTCACCACGTTACAGGGAGAATGTAATTGCAGTGGAGAGAGTGCAGAGGAGAATCACCAGTGAGGTCAAACACAAATAGGAGGAACAGCATCTCATGGGTACACAAAAAGCTGGAGAAACTCAGCGGGTGCAGCAGCATCTAAGGAGCGAAGGAGATAGGCGACGTTTCGGGTCGAGACCCTTCTTCAGACAACAACCTCATGTTTTGCTCGGGCAGCTTGCAACCCAGTGGCATGGATATTGCTTTCTCTAACTACGAGTAACCCCATGCATTCCCTCTCTCTCCATCCCTCCCCTACCCAAGTCGTACCAGCTTCAAAATCATCTCATTGTCTGTTCTCGCTCTCACCTCGCCCACAGCTAATAAAGGCCTCTTTCCTTTATCATCGTTACTTTTTGGCATATCTTTCATTCATTTGTTCTACATCTCTCTCCATCACCTTCTATATCTCTCGTTTCCCTTTCCCCTGACTCAGATGAAGGGTCTCGACCCAAAACGTCACCTATTTCTTCTCTCCAGAGATGCTGCCTGTCCTGCTGAGTTACTCCAGCTTTTTGTGACTAGCGTTGGTTTAAGCCAGCATCTGCAGTTCCTTCCTACACAGCATGTTGCCTGGATTGGAGGACTTTAGTCATCTGAAGGGACATTCTTCTTATCCTTGGAGTGAAGGAAGCTGAGAGGGTGACTGGGGGCGTAATATAAAATCAAAAGAGACATTGATAAGGTATAGTCCAAATCTTTTTCTCAGGATATCACAAACAAGAGTCCGCAGGTTTAAAGTGAGATGAAGGATTTTTAAAGGAGATTTAACGGGAGGTTCTTTTAACACAGAGATCTGGAACATGCTGCCTGCCAGCAGCGCTGGTGCAGTCAGATACCATTATGATGTTTAGGAGGCATTTAGCGAGGCTCAAATTGGTGGGAAGCATACAGACCTAGACAGACATATAGGACTATTGTAGATAAGCAAGAGTTTGACATGAATTTGTTCTCGTATCACCCCTACCATACCCCCTTCAACCTATATTCCTTGTTCCGGCTTCACAATTCAGACCTCTTCTATCCTTATCTCACACTTTTTTGTCTTCTCTTAACTTCCAATCCCTTCCCCCCCCCCCCAACTCCCTTCACATGTATCCACCAGTCACTCACCAGGATTGACACAGAAAGCTGGAGTAACTCAGACGGTCAGGCAGCATCTCTGGAGAAAAGGAATAGATCACATTTTGGGTCGAGACCCTTCTTCAGACATCTCGTTTTCCTTTTCTCCAGAGATGCCGTCTGACCCGCTGAGTTCCTCCAGCACTTTGTGTCTCTCTTCGGTTTAAACCAGCGCCTGCAGTTCCTTCCCACACCAACCACCAGACAGGCTTTGTTCTGCCCACGACTCTCATCCAGCTTTCTCCCCCCCCTCACTACAATCAGTCTGAGGAAGGGTCCTGACCTGAAACATCACCATCCATGTTCTCCGGGGATGCTGCCTGACCCGCTGAGTTACTCCAGCACTGTGAGCCCCCCCCCTTGGATTTGCAAGGTCCTGATTCACGTGCTGGCTTTAATTTTGCCAGGCCCCATTTCCCACGCTCCCTTCAAACTTGCTGGTTTACATGTGCGGTTTCTAAGAATGAAGTGAATTTCCAAGTGTGTTGGGGGTATTGACCGGAATAGCATGCGTTAGTCCACAAAGGCTGTCAGTCCAGTACTATCAATGTCCTGGACGTTTCGGATTATCAGAGCTTTATTGCAATGGATCTAAGGTGGATGGGTGTTTGCAGACCAGGGTTAAAAATCTACCACCCACTGTGCGTCTGTTAGCATATGTTTGGGTTCTGCAGCTGTAAAGGATAGATCTCTGCAAGATTAACTATAAATGTTGATGCCTGGATTTGAAGAATGTTTGAGGCATTCCAGCTTCACCAGTGTTTAGGTTTGGGTTTATTCTTGTCACATGTACCCAGCTGTGTCCTGCGTGCTATATACTATGCAATACAATCGCACCCAACTCAAGTACAACAGGTGGAGCAAAGGGGAAGATACAGAGTGCAGAATGTAGGTCTCAGCATTGTAGCGCAGCAGCTCCAGAGACACAGTCCAATGTCCGCAATGGGGTAGAGGTGAGTGTGTCGGAAGGAACTGCGGATGCTGGTTCAAACCGAACACAAGACACGAAATGCTGGAGTAACTCAGCGGGACAGGCAGCGTGAGGCTGCCGATCAGGACTCTTCATCACACTGAGTGATTTTTCGGATCGGAACCCTTCTTCAGGCTACCCATCTGAAGAATGGTCCCGACCCAAAACGTCACCCAGCCTTTTTCTCCAGAGCTGCTGCCTGACCGGCTGAGTTACTCCAGCACTTTGTGTTAACGAAGAAACTGCAGATGCTGGAGAATCGAGGGTTACACAAAATGCTGGAGAAACTCAGCGGGTGCAGCAGCATCTAAGGAGCGAAGGAGATAGGTGACGTTTCGGGTCGAGACCCTTCTTCAGACTTGATAGGCGACGTTTCGGGTCGAGACCCTTCTTCAGACTCCAGCACTTTGTTTGGCAGCCATCTCCCCTTGTTTGTGTTTCTCTCTGCCTGGTGAAAACATCTCAATATCGACCCTGTTAAGCCCCCTGGTATCTTTGAATCAGGTCATTCTTCATTCTTTGAAACTCCAAGGAGTACAGACCCAGACTCTGTCGCCTCTCATGACTGTACTGACACATTGGATTGCTAGGTTCAGTACTGTGGTGCGTGCATTCATCAGCTTACATTTCTCCCGTGCAAAAGCTGTTTGCATTGGTTGGTGCTTTCTGTACCCGCATGCCAATACCACTCGTACACAAAACACACCCAACTAGTTGTGCAGGGCCATTATGGGATACATGATAAATCAAACAGCACAAGTTCAAATCCCATACTGCTCCTTGTGTCTTCGAATCCCATTATGGGAGCTGATGGATTTATTTAAATTCATTAAATGTGGAGTCAAACACTCCAATCCATAGTGGTGACCAGGAAACTACTGGGTTGTTGAAAAAGCCCTTTGGTTCACTAATATTAGGGAAATAAATATGCCATCTGTGCCACTGTGGTCTGAGTGTGACTGCTGAATTAATATTGCATTTGACCATCAGTTGCACATTGAACTGGTCTCCAGCTGGCAACTTGGTGTCAAAGCCATCCTGAACAGCTCCGTGTGTGCGAACAGACCGGGTGCGACGGGCCACAATGTACAAGTCAGCAGACAACGGGGGTAAAAGCGTGCCCAACGTCGCCCTCATTCTGATGGCCACCTTCGTGTGTGGCTGCATCAGGCGGAGTGTAGAGCCAAGGCACGTGGGCACCAAGTGTCACTACCTGCTGAGGTTCTACCTGTCCCCGGTGTTGAGAAGGATGGGCCTGGCGCAGGTGCCACGCAATGTGCCAGTCAGCTGGACATTGCCGCCCCATCTGTCGTCGGTGGAAGGGTTCTTCCGGACCAACACCTTTGACCACATGTCCATCGGGCAGTGGTCAGCACAGAATGTCCTGCAGGCACTGCAGGGAAAGGACTCTATGGACCCGTTGGCGTGGTTCCCTGAGCAGACTGCCCAGCTTGTCTGGCAAAATGCCTCATCGCCAGAACTCACCAACAAGCACCAAGACCTGGCTTGGCTGGCGGTGAGGGGAGTCCTCCCAGTCAGATCCTTCCTGCACCATCGGAACCTCACTACCAGCGCACGCTGCCCTCGGGACGGCTGCTATGGCGAGGAGACGGTTGCCCACCTCTTCACAGAGTGTGGGTTTGCTAAAAGAGTCTGGAGAAAAATGCAAGGGTCCCTGGTACGCTTTATCCCGAACAGCTCCGTCACAGAGGACTCGGTGATTTACGGACTGTTCCCAGGGACACATTCAGAGGCTGACATCGAGTGCTGCTGGAGGGTCATCAACTCGGTAAAAGACGCCCTTTGGTCTGCCCGAGCATTGTTCACCACCCAGCAGAGCGAGATGTCCGTCAGGGAATGTTGCCGACTGGCCCGCTGCAGACTGCAGGAGTACGTGCTGAGGGACGCACTGAAGCTCGGTGGGGGAGGGCCACAGTCTAACGCCCTTCCGCTGCTGGACATGGGGGGTACGGTATGGTGGAGACGCCCCTCAAAAATAAGGGAAGGTATCCCATGCCATTGTGCCACATGAGTGGCACGAGTGGGGGAGTGATTTGTGGAAATTTGGGGAAAAGAAATGTCTAAACTGTATTGATCTATTGTACAGCCTCCGAAAATGTCGGATGGATTTTCCGCAAGGTCAATGTATTGTATATATTTATCACTTGAATAAAGTATATTTTGAAATTAAAAAAAAATTAAAAAAATCAAATCTAAGCTGTAAGTACCCCAAGTGACCTGATGAAGTTCCCGAAATCGGATAGAGGTTGAGGGAAGAAGGGGAAAGGGGGTGTACTGTAAGTAAAATTGTGTAAAGTAAGTTTTTACGATATGCCCGATAGTTTTCTTTCCATAGTCTTAGTTTAAAGCATCACGTATTATGTAGTGTTGGTGAGATTCGATTTCTTATTGTTTAATAAAGCCTGTAAATTTTAGACTTAAAAAAAAAAAAAAAAATCCTGAACAGCTCCGTAACAGAGGACTCTCTGACCAGGGACGCATTTGGAGACGGACATCAAGTGCTGCTGGAAGGTCATCAACTCGGTGAACGACTCTCTTTGGTCTGCTCAAAATCTGTTGGCCTCCCAGCAGAGCGAGATGTCCGTTGGGGAATGTTGCCGACTGGCCCGCTCCAGACTGCAGGAGTACGTGCTGAGGGACGCACTGAAGCTCGGTGCAGCCAACGCCAAGGCTTGGTGGGGGAGGACCACAGTCTCGGGTCCTTCCGCTGCTGGACATTGAGGGGCAGAGTACGGTGGGGACACCCCTCAAACAAGGGAAGGGGCGTTAGAGTTGGTGTCTTACAGCGCTTGCAGCGCTGGAGACCCGGGTTCGATCCCGACCACGGGTGCTGTCTGTACGGAGTTTGTACGTTCTCCCCGTGACCGCGTGGAGTTTCGCTGACAGAAGGAATTGGCGACATTTCCGGTCGAGACCGTTCTTCAGTCTGAAGAAGGGTCTCGACCCAAAACGTCGCCCATTCCTTCTCTCCATAGATGTTGCCTCACCCGCTGAGTTGCTCCAGTATTTTGTGTCTATGTTTGATGTAGACCTAGATAGACCCAACCAGGCATTGGGCAAGTAACGTTGACGTTCTGCAGAATATGGTGGGTGTAAATGTAAATAATAGCAACATTTGTAGTGTCAGAAGGTTTATTGCAGCTGTTAATGGTTATACTGGAACTGTCAAAAACACTGTTACAAATGACACTTGTGTTGTCAGGCTGGACAGTGACGGCTCAGAGTTGGAATCGCAAACTGTATTTAACAAAGCTAGTAACACACAGAGATGTACAATACAGAACGCACGAGACATGTTGTAACGTACCGGAAGATGCTGTATAAATAACAATGGTGTGCACTGCTCCTTTCCCCTGCTCTGCCCAATGTAAAACATCCCTAGGATTAGTAAGATTATTACCTGTATAAGATTCATCGACATAAGAAGGCATGAATTGGAAAGCACAGAATGAGTAAACAAACATTCACAAACACATAAAAAACACTCCCCGTCCTCTCAATGGTGTTTTTTTTAGCTGCAATATCAACAATATTTCCGATCTCTGAGGAAAATGGGAAAAGGCCAGAGAGAATGTTTTGGGTGGAATACTCCTTTACCATGAGTTTGTGCCAAATTCCCCTTTCCCACTCTTTTCGAGGGACAGATTGCACCATTTAAAATAAAGGTTTTACTTTCAGTAAGTTTACTATTGGCACGTTTTAAGGTCGCACAGTTGGCACAGCCGCTGTCCCCAGCACCAGAAATCCGGGTTCGATCCTGACCTCGGGTGCTGTCTGTGTGGAATTTGCACCTTCTCCCCGTGACCGCGTGAGTTTCCTCCGGGTGCACCGGTTTCCCCCCACATCCCAAAGACGTGCGGGTTTGTAGGGTAATTGGCCCTCTTGTAAATTGCCCCGCTGGTGTGTGGGGAGTGGATGTGAAAGTGGGATAACATGGAACTAGTGTGAACGGGTGATCGACGGCTGGTGTGGACTTGGTGGGCCGAAGGGCCTGTTTCCATGCTGCATCTCTAATCTAAACTGAATCTATTAAGTGACTTAGACGCCCATGACTGGCTCCCTGTTTGTCACTGATTTGAGATCTCATGGCCACTGTGAGTTTCCCACCCTATGGACATTTTGGGTCCTTGTGAATACTGTCACGGTAACACTCTGTGATGGAGTGAGATATATTTTGTTATCAGAAGACAAAGTGGGGCAGCACAGTGGCGCAGCCATAGAGTTCCTGCCTTACAGCGTCAGAGAACCAGTTTTAATCCTGACTGTACGGAGTTTGGATGTTTTTCCTGGTAACACGCTGGTTTTCTCCGGGTGCTCCGGTTTCCTCCCACATTCCAAATGTTTCTATGTCTTTGATAAAATTGTAAATTGTCCCTGGTGTGTGTAGGATAGTGTTAGTGTTAGGGGTGATCGCTGGTCGACACGGACTCGTTGGGCCGAAGGGCCTATTTCCATGCTGTATCTCTAAAGCAGATTGTCACCTTTCATGTTAGTGGTGCATATCTTCCAAGATTTACATATCGGGGATTATTTGGAAACAAGGAACTGCAGATGCTGGTTTACAAAAAAAGACACAAATTCCTGGAGGAACTCAGAGCATCATAACCTGCTGGGTTACTCTAGCACCTCGTGTCATCGAGAATTATTTACCTGTTTAAAAACGATTTGCCAAGATATCTTTCGGATGTGGAAAGCCACGTGGCAGGAGTTGTAAAGATGAGTGCCTGCGACTCATTTTTCAACTTAAAAAGCAATTTCTTTATTCATAGCACTGAGAGTCTGAGTGGCTGTGAGAGGCCTCGATTGGACTCACTGTCAAGCAGAATTGGGGATGAATTGGTTTTGGCAGTCTTGAGCATTTTTTTAAGAGTATGGTTTAAAAGACACAAAGTGCTGGAGTAGCTCAGCCGATTAAGCAGTATCTCTGGAGGACATGAATAGGTGACGTATTGGGTCATGAAGTACGGTCCCAACTCGTAACTATCTACCACCAACTAGAGAGCAGTCCTGAGGTACTATCTACCTCATTGGAGACCCTTGGACTATCATTAATCGGACTCTACTGGACTCTTATCTTGCACTAAACATTATTCACGTTATTCCCTTTACCATGTATCTGTACACTGTTAATGACTTGATTGTAATCAGGTACTGTCCTTCCGCTGACTGGTTAGCACGCAACAAAAGCTTTTTAACTGTACCTCGGTACATGTGACAATAAACTAAACTGAACTCGTCGCCTATCCATGTTCTCCAGAGATGCTGCCTGACCCGCTGAGTTTCTCCAGCGCTTTGTGTCATGAGTTGAGCGTTTTGTCATCGCTGGCTGATAAACGTAAGAGCACACTCTCGTTCTACAGTCTGAGGAGGCACCTTACCTGCTGTGGAAATTCTCAGAGTTAACGGCTACAGGTCTTCCCCGACCCACAGATCCATCAGAGCTCCTTCCCTGCGTCAGAACCTACAAGAGCAACTTTGACCCTGCCATTCTGCATGGCCGAGGGTTTGCTTTGGCGGAGAGCACCGTTGGTCAGTGCGAGCTGGCGTTCCTGGTGAATGGCTTCCATGTTGTAACAGGTGCCCTCCTGCCCTTTGGCAAAAAATATTTTCACCACTGCCATTCCTCGCACTGCCCACCCGCTTATTTGCCAAATGCTGCCCCGAACAAATATAAACTCTGGTCCTAAGGGCCTGTTCCAATTATGCGTTTTTTTCTGGGGACTTGCCGGCACCCGTCATCGCAGCGGGTCGCCGAAAATCGTTCAACATGTTGAAAATCCAGCGGCGACCAGAAAAAGGTCCGACTCTTTGGGCGACGACTCACCACCATGCAGGCATCACGTGTCGACATGGTCCAAAGAGTCGTGCCTTTTTCTGGTCGCCGCTGGATTTTCAACATGTTGAACATTTTCGGCGACCTACTTGCAACTGTGACGGGTGCCGGCAAATCACCAAAAAAAATCGCAGAAGTGGAACAGGCCTTTTAGCAAAAAGGAAAAAAAAACTCCCAAACACACATCATTTTTTAATTTTTAGTACCATTTTTTTTAAAGAAGATTCTTAAGCACATATCTGTATTCAGCATTTTTACCTGCAATTGCTGTTACGCAAGGAAAAAAAAGAAGTTTGCTTACATGACATAATTTTTTATGTTGTAGGAAATAAATACATAGACAGTATTCTTTTCATCTTGAAGAATAAGCACAGCTTGGTATATAACTTGTTGTACGGCTGATTTCATATACAGGGCACTTTTCAGTTCTGCTTGCCATTGTTTCAGGACCCTGTCTCTCAGTGGAAAGTATTGGGGTTAGGTCGGATCATCATGATGACGGACTTGAGGGAGTAGGCGCCACCCCGGAACTCTGCCCAGTACACGCCGTCCTGGTACTTGCTGCGATAGTGTCCGCCACGGTACCACACGCCATTGAGATTCGAATGGGCGCAGGCATTGTACCACCAGCCGCCCTTCTGGTAGTGCGCGCAGTTCCCTGCGGAAACAAAGACCAGGCGTCACAAATGAGCTCCTGCAAAAAATTCCTGCAGCAGGAATCTGGCCATCCGACCCCGGAAGTCTTCTTTGCCATTAATGCGGTGGCGCAGCGGTAGAGTTGCTGCCTTACAGCAAAATGCAGCGCTAGAGACCCGGGATCGATCCCGACTACGGGGGCTGTCTGTACGGAGTTTGTACGCTCTCCCCGTGACCTGCGCGGGTTTTCTCTGAGATCTTCGGTTTCCTCCCACACTCCAAAGATGTACAGGTTTGTAGGATAATTGGCTCGATAAAAATGTAAAATTGTCCAAGTTGGCGATATGCAGAGTACTGCCCTGCCGACTACAAGATTCAGAAGATTCAACAGATTCAGAAGGTAAAGTAATTCCTGCCTACTGCTCCGTACTCCATGTGGCACAAGAGCTGTGAGTAGTTCCGTTTTACCATCTATGTACATTGCCCCCTCCCAGAACCTGTGCTGCGGTCGCTAGGCAGGATCCACACATGGGCTCACTTAAGGTCATGTTATATGTAACAGGTCATTGATACAATCCAGCTTCAGCTAGGTTTCCATGAAGCCCCTCAACCAGGCTTAACGGTCATCACATTTCTCAGGCGGATCTGCCCAAGCCAAGCTCACCGTCCACTTTAACTCAGTGTTCATATGTTCAATAGTTCATAATTTATGGGAGCAGAATTAGGCCATTCGGCCCATCAAGTCTACTCTGCCATTCAATCGTGGCTGATCTATCGCTCCCTCTCAACCCCATTCTCCTGTCTTCTCCCCATAACCCCTGACACCTACCTATACTAATCAATAATCTGTCAATATCCGCCGTAAAAATATCCATTGACTTGGCCTCCACTGCTGTCCATGGCAATGAATTCCACAGATTCACCACCCTCTGACTAAAGAAATTCCTCCTCATCTTCCTCCTAAAAGACCATCCTTTAATTCTGAGGCCATGACCTCTAGTCCTAGACTCTCCCACGGGTGGAAACGTCCTCTCCACATCAGTACCAGAACTCGGTTCCCTGCCCACCCATGGGGCAAGAGCACCCCTCATGATAGCTACCCTTTCAAACCCTCTCACAGTCCCGACTTTCAGTGTGATGAATAATCACAGGAAGTAATTAATTGCGTTTGGCATTAAAAATATTTATGTTCTGTAAAACAAACAAATTATATGTTACAAAAACTGTACTTCATTACCTTGAGGTATCTGTACAGAAAAATACACTTGCGTGAGTGAGATAATGCTTTCAACGAAAGGTCTTGTTAAGTTTTGTTGGGCTTTAGGGCTATTCTGCAATAGAAACCTTGTGCTGATGACATAAAGATAGGCAGCACAGTCATAAACCTGGCTGGAAGCTTCTGATCACACAGGTTAATAGGATATCTGGGCAGATCTGTGGCATGTGGATTTCTGGCTGAGTAAAATTGTAAACTGTGTCGGATGATGTTAATGGGCGGGGATCGCTGGTCTGCGTGGACTCGTTGGGCCGAAGGGCCTGTTTCCGCACTGTATCTCCAAACAGACTGGTTCCACCAGGATGCAGGACAGAACGCCACTGGAGATCCTTCCCTGTGGCTATCAAACTGTACAACTTCTCCTCCCCCTTCTGTCGTGGGGTGGACTGAGACTGACTCCACCCCCCCCCCCCCACCCCCCAATCTTTGCACATCCCCCATGCCTTTCCACTCGTCACTTTAATTACGTTTCATGTGTTTTGTGTGTTTTATGACTGTTGGCCGATGAAATTTCCTCCTGGGATAAATAAAGTTCTATCGTATTGTATCATTTCATAGAAACATAGAAAATAGGTGCAGGAGGAGGCCTTTCGGCCCTTCGAGACAGCACCACCATTCATTGAGATCATGGCTGATCGTCCCCAATCAATAACCCGTGCCTGCCTTCTCCCCATATTGTTTCGTATCGTATCGTCAACTAAGTAGCCCGCAGAGTCATGGAGTGATACAGCGTGTAAACAGGCCCTTTGGCCCAACTTGCCCACACCAGCCAACATGTCCCAGCTACATTAGTCCCACCTGCCTGAGCTTGGTCCATATCCCTCCAAACCAGTCCTATCCATGTACCTGTCTAACTGTTTCTTAAACGTTGGGATAGTCCCAGCCTCAACTACCTTCTCTGGCAGTTTGTTCCATCCACTCACCACCCTTTGTGTGGAAAAGCTACCCCTCAGATTCCTATTAAATCTTTTCACCCTTACCTTAAACCTATGTCCTCTGGTCCTCGATTCCCCTACTCTGGGCAAGAGGCTGTGCATCTACCCCATCTATTCCTCTCACGATTTTGTACACCTCTATAAGATCACCCCTCATCCTACTGCACTCCAAGGAGTAGTGAGCCAGCCTGCTCAACCTCTCCCTATAGCTCACACCCTCTAGTCCTGGCAACATCCTCTTAAATCCTCTCTGAACTCTTTCAAGCTTGACAATATCTTTCCCATAACATGGTGCCCAGAACTAAACACGATGCTCTAAATGTGGTCTTCTACAGCTGCATTGTTTATACCCTATACTCTGACTGGGCGGGATGTTGCGCTCACCTGTGTAGGTGTCGCGGTCTCGGTCCAGCGTGGTAAACTGCTTCCCGTTGTGCCAGGTGAACGAGTCGCCGGCGTTGCCGTGGTAGCGGCCCACCCGGAGCTTGTAGTTGTCGGTCTCGGGCTCCAGCCGGAAGCTGGCGTACTCGGCAAACACCTTGCGGCCCTGCCAGTCCTCCATGGTGATGAGCAGCTTGTAGTTGGCCTGGTTGGTCAGCCAGTAGATGTTCTCCAGACCCAGCCAGTACTCGCCATCAATGTTGCCAAACCCTTGCTGAGGTGAAAAGGGGCGGAGAACACAAAAACATCAGACCCAAATAGCTCAAGTGAAACTTGCCGCTTGAAGCTGACACATAATATGCCCATGGGGAACACTGAACTAAATCAAAAGACTAACAGAAGACAAGCCTTGTAAATTCCAGTACAAGAATGAGTCAGTACCAGGCCCAACTGCCCCCAGTTTATCGCCGTTATGCTTCCAATGATGGTTGTTCATTCATTCGAACCAAACGTCACACTGAGCAACTTTTACTACTTCATATCATCTACGGGATTCTGACAGGGGCTTCATTTCATTTTGTTTATGTGCCTGCTTTCTGTTCCTCGAATAGAGGTAAAGTTATTGCACGTTAACCCTTTCCCTCCCTGCTCGTTTGCCGAGCATTCTCCCCACACTCTCTAATTGTTCATAAGTTCTAGGAGCGGAGTACGGCCATTCGGCCCATCAAATCTACTCCACCGTTGAGTCACGGCTGATCTATCTCTCCCTCTCAACCCCATTCTCCTGCCTTCACCCCGTTACCCCTGACACCCGCACTAATCAAGAATCTGTCAATCTCGGATATCCATTGACTTGGCCTCCACAGCCGTCTGTGGCGATGAATTCCACAGATTCACCGCCCTCCGTCTAAAGAAATTCCTCCTCATCTTTCCAAAGTTGTGCCCTCTTATTCTGAGGCTGGGGCACTCAACTGTGTCGCTCAGATTGGCATTCGCGAAAGTGGTAAATGCCTTTGCATCCAACACTTTTGATTTGTTTTAGTTTGAGAGATACAGAGCGGAAACAGGCCCTTCGGCCCACCGGGTCCGTGCCGACCAGCGATCCCCGCACACTATCCTACACCCACTCGGGACAATTTTTACATTTACATTTCATTCTTCACAACGACGAAGACTACTTTGAACCAAATAAAGTTCAGGCCCTTCACGATTAACAATTAACGTTCCGTTCATAGAACAAAGGAACGTCACCTGCCGATGTTTTCCAGAGATGTTGCTTGACCTGCTGAATGACTCCAGCATTTTGTATCTTTCTTTACAAAACCAGCATTTGCAGTTCCCTGCGTGTACATCGAACAGTAGAGTACAGGAACAGGCCCTTCGGCCCACACTGTCTGTGCTGACAATGATGCCAAGACCAACCCTTATCTGCCTGCACGGGATCCACTCCCCTCCATTCCCTGCATATCCATGAGCATGTCCAAAAGTCTCTTAAATGCCACTATCAATGATTCAACGGCTCACTGATACGAACGTAACCGCCTCCACCCCTGGCAGAGTGTTGCAAGCACTCATCAGCCTCTGTGTAAAGAAAATCCTGCCCCCGCACATCTCCTCGCGGCTTGGGGAGGGGGAGGCGTACACAGAAGCCCCCATTCACGCTGGGCAGGGGACGCCTGCAGGCCCTGTACCAACCAGCAACTCCATTCTGCCAGTCGCTCGTATGTGTGAGCTGTCCACAAGTCCTTTATTCAGGCCTCGCGAGGATGTCTCTTGTCGGAGACAGGCAACTTTCAGAGTTGGACGGCAGGCTCACCCACCTCCACACTCACGGCCTTTACAGCCAGCAATGTGGCCATTCAGCCCCACAGTTTCTGACTTCCCAGGCCACCGTTCCTCCTGCATCACCTCACTAATTTTAGTTTACAGCATGGGAGCTGACCCTTCGGCCCTTCGCGAGTGTACACTTCGATCACCCATTCCCACTAGTTCTCTGTTATCCCACTTTCTCGTCCACTCCCAATACACTAGGGACCAATTAACCTGCAAACCCGCATGTCTTTGGGCTGCTGGAGGGAGCCAGTCGAATTCCGAGTGTTCATAGGGAAATGTGCAAACTCCACACAGACAGCACCCAAGGACAGGATCGATCCGGGGTGTCTGGCGCTGAGGCAGCGGCTCTACCCGCTGCGCCACCATGCTGCCACTTAACCTTCCAGCTCTATTTTCCCCCTAAGCATAAACAAAGTCGGCATGTTGAGTCTCGTTGTCTGTAACTCGTTTTCACCCAGCCCACAGCTAACGATGGGCTGTGTCCTTTATCATCGTTGCTTTTTTGCACATCTTTTGTTCATTTGTTCTATATCTCTCTTCATCACCGTCTATATCTCTCAGATCCATTTCCCCTGACTCTCAGTCTAAAGAAGGGTCTCGACCCGAAGCGTCACCCATTCCTTCTCTCCAGGGATGCTGCCTGTCCCGCTGAGTTACTCCAGCTTTTTGTGTCTATCTTCGGTTTAAACCAGCGCCTGCAGTTCCTTCCTGCACATTTTGCGAAGAAAATGTGAAGGGTTAAAGATGTAATAGAAATCTGAGTGGTAACCTTTTCACTCAAAGGGTGGTAGCGGGGGTTTGGAATGAGCTGCCGGAGGAGGTGGTTGAAGCAGAGATGATTGCAATGTTTAAGAAACAATTGGACAGGTCCATGTCTGAAGAAGGGTCTCGACCCGAAACGTCGCCTATCTCCTTCGCTCCTTAGATGCTGCTGCACCCGCTGAGTTTCTCCAGCTTTTTGTGTACCCATGGATAGGACAGGTTTGGAGGATATGGGCCAAACGCAGGCAGGTGGGACTAGTGTAGATGGTGATCGGTGTGGGCAAGTTGGGCCGAAGGGCCTGTTTCCACACTGTATCACTATGACTCTATCTGCCCTGAGGCGGGGAGCTTCCGCCTTGGGTCATGTGCCTCCTAAATTTGCCCATTTGTAATAACAAAGATAGACACAGAATGCTGGAGTAACTCTGCGGGACAGGCAGCATCTCTGGAGAGAAGGAATGGGTGACGTGTGGATTTTCCCCATCTCCACCCACACACGTTGGGGTGAAGGCCTGAGGAATGTGGAGGCCAAGTTAAAACAAATCGTCCATACTATTTCCACACGAGCACTGCACTGGGGAAGCGGGCGCCCGCTAACCTTGTAGGTGTCCCAGTTGCGGAAGAAGTTGACGGAACCGTCCAGCCGCCTCTGAATGACGGTCCAGCCACCGGGGTCGTGGGTCTGGTCACACCACACCTGCATCAGGCGGTTGGTGTTTTCCGGTGTCAGCAGGTAGATTCCATTGGTCTCACTGCCAGCCTCTGCCGCTTCCATGCAGTCCTTCCACGGCCCTGCAGAACATGGGTGGGAAGAGCACAAGGGCAGGTTAACACTGGAGAGATACTGGAGATGGGTGTCTGCCACGGGCCAGAGAGCACCAAGCCCGCAGTGCCCACTGCGGCACAGACTGGGGCCGGATCCACTGGCCCACACCCACTCCTGCAACCGTAGGGCATCGCGCTTCACTGAGCGCAGTCACTAGAAAGCATGGCACAAGGGCTTCTTTGTCAGCTTTTATTCTCTCTCTCTCCCTCACACTCTCTCTCTTTCCATTTCTCATTCTCCATGTCTATCCCCCTCTCTCTCTCCATCCATCTCTCTCTCCATTTCCATCCCTCTCTCCATTTCACTCTCTCTTTATCTCTCTCTCTCTCTCTATCTCTCTCTCCCCATATCCATCTCTCTCTCTCTCTCTCTCTCTCCCCATCCTCTCCCTCTGCCTTCTCTCTACCCTCTTTCTCTCTCTCTGTCTCTCTCCCCATATCCATCTCTCTCCCTCTCTCCATCTCTCTCTGTGTCTCTGTCTGTCTCTCTCTCTCTCTCTCTGTCCATCTCTCTCTCTATATTTCTATCTCTTTCCTTCTCTCCCCCCATTTTCTTTATCTCTCTCCCAAAATTTCACCCGCTCGCTCTCTCTCTCTCTCTCTCTCTCTCTCTCTCTCTCTCTCTCTCTCTCTCTTTCTTTCTATCTCTGTCTCTCTCTCTCTGTCTCTCCCTCTCTCTCTCTCTCTCTCTCTCTCTCTCTCTCTCTCTCTCTCCTGCTCTCTCGCCTTGCCTGGGCCGCAGCCACACAACCTAATTCCCATGTTCCCAAGTTCAGTGTATGTTCTCAGGCTGATATTTCTTTGCTTATTTGATAGTGCCCAGGTTGCAAGCCTAGCCGTTGATATTGGGTTCCAGCAGTCTGAGCTCGCTGTGACCCGGTGTGTCAGGGTTGTCACCCCAGATGGTGTTAATCTTACTCTGCTGCTGAAGCAGGCCAGTGCCCCCCGCCCCCTCACTGCGGTCTCAGTGTACTGGGGCAGGGGCTAACCAGGATTTAGGGGACTGTATCTGTGAACTTTACATTCGATTTTAGACTTTAGACTTTAGAGATACTGCGTGGAAACAGGCCCGTACACCAGCACTATCCTACACACTAGGTACAATTTACAGAAGATAATTAACCTACAATCCTGCACGCCTTTGGAGTGTGGCAGGAAACCGGAGCACCCGGAGAAACCCACGAGATCACGGGGAGGACGTACAAACTCCACACGGGCAGCACCCCTGGTCAGGATCGAACCCGTGTCCCTGGCGCTGCGCCTGTGTACTTGCCGCCGTGTCACCGACTGGAGCTCTCTCTTGGCAGCAAGCTCTCACATCCAGCTTTTTTCTGAAAAGAGTCTGCACGTCAAGAGATCCAAATTTAGCAGCACTAATGGAGTGTGGTTGTGTGGCCAGGCCTCCTGTGATTCAGGCTGAAGCAGTGCCAATACCAAAGCAATGTGCCGGTCACTTGCTCCAGCCCGCAGCCTTGCACATGGGAAAGTGTCTGTGCAGATGCGGCAGCGTTACTCTGTAACCTTCAAACTCCTCAACACACGCAAATGCCTTGACGCTCCATTCATGTTGAATTCCTGAGTCTCTGTGAATCCTGACAACATTGCATCCGCAATGCAAAGCATCAGGCTTCAGAGTCCAGTTAAAGCATCGTGAATACAGTTGGATAGAGCAAGGGTTTGCAAGGCACTCCACCCATCTTTCACGGTGGCGCAGCGGTAGAGTTGCTGCCTTGCAGCGAATGCAGCGCCCGAGACCCGGGTTCGATCCCGACTACGGGCGCTGTCTGTACGGAGTTTGTACCTTCTCCCCGTGACCACGTGGGTTTTCTCCGAGATCTTCGGTTCCCTCCCACACTCCAAAGACGTACAGGTTTGTAGGTTAAATGGCTTGGTATGAATGTAAAATTGTCCCTAGTGGGTGTAGGACAGTGTTACTGTGTGGCGATCGCTGGTCAGTGCGGACTCAGTGGGCCGAAGGGCCTGTTTCGCACTGTATCTCTAAACTAAACTAAACTAAACTCTCTCCCACTCCCTCACTCTCCTCTGCTCCGTCTCTAGACAGATAGTCTCTCCCTCCCACTTTCTTTCTGTATCCCCTTCACTCCATCTCTCTCACAATTTCCATATCTCTAACTCTCTGACTTTTTCCTCTCTTGCTTTCTGTCGTTCTCTCACTTTATTTCCCTATCCCTCTCCCTCAAGGTCTCTCTATTTCTAACGTTATCTCTCTGCCTCTCCAACTCACATTCACTCTCTCTCTCTCTCTCTCTCTCTCTCTCTCTTTCTCACTGATTCCTCTCCCACACTTTCTCTCACTCACTCACTCACTTTCTCTATCTCTCTCCCTCTGCTTCTATCTCTCTCTCTCTCTCTCTCTCTCTCTCTTCCTCCCTCCCTCTCCCTCTCCCCACTCCATCTCCATCTCCATCTTCCCTTCTCTATCTCTCTCTCTCCCCCCCCCTCTCCCTCCCCCGCCTCCCTCTCTCCCCTCTCTCTCTCCTCCCTCCCTATCCTCTCTCTCTCCCCCCCATCGCGCGCTCTCTCTCTCTCTCTCTCTCTCTCTCCCTCTCTCCCTCTCTCCCTCTCTCCCTCTCCTTCTCCCCAGCACCATGTGTTGGCTGCAGGCAGCACATGGAAGGAGCGTGTGTTGTCTCCAATCCCAGTGGGACCACATTGGCACCAGGACAGATGGTTGCAGCTTAGGGCGGGATGATGAGGCAGGATGTGCCACATGGTCAGATTTCATTCGCCCCCAGGGCCAATGTGAAATTGTTTCCAGTTTCTGAAAGACCGTTTCAAAACAGTGGATGTCATTGAAAAAGTAAAGAGCTTACTCTTTCCCGTGGGTGACTTCTGTTTGGAAGGGAAAGTATTCTGCTGCCAGTTAAAAACTGCAAAATACAACGCTGGTAAATCCAATGACTCAGCGTTGGGGGAGGTGCCAAGAACGAAGAGGAACCCGGTGGGCCGCTTGTGGCCACGTGCGGTGACAGTCCTAGTTCCCCACCGCGAGGGGATAAGACTGTACGAAGAACTTTGGAAACTTTGGCGGCACCAGACACGTGGCGACTCTGTGCTCCTCATCACCTTTTACAGGATCACAAATCTCACTGCCCGTCCACCCAAGTGTCATCCACTAGAATTCAAATTGTGTGTTCTTGAGAGTGGTATCATGGGTGGCAAAGCGAGACCTGGCTCAGTTGGGCAAGTGGGCTGAGGAATGGTTAATGGAATTTATTGCAGATAAGTACAAGGTGTTGACTAATCTATGAAGTATTTGAGAAGTTCCACCATTTTCACAACACTCTTGAGTTCCAACGACACACATATACCCTGTGGGCCACACAAGGACTCCAAATTGTTGGGAGTCGTTGGGAAGCCAACTGTTCCACCACAATGGAAAAACCCAACCACCCCGACCACACTCACTTCACCACTGTCATCGGGAAGAAGGTACAGGAGCCTGGAAACTGTAACGTCCAGGTTGAGGGGCAGCTTCTTCCCGACAACCATTAGGTTATTGAACACTACAACCTCTAATAAGATCTGAACTACATAGACAGTTACTGTTATTATTGCACTATTATTCTGTATTTGTTTTTTGTGTACGTATGTGTGCATGTGTACACACACACACTCACACACACACACACACACTCACACACACACACTCACACACTCACACTAACTACAGACGCTGGTTTAAATCGAAGGTAGATGAAGGGTCTCGGCCCAAAACGTCACCCATTCCTTCTCTCCAGAGATGCTGCCTGTCCCGCTGAGTTACTCCAGCATTAGGTGTCTACCTTATATATATATATGATCTGTATATTTGTGTTTATGTGAGTATGTGTACTTTTTTTCTCATTTATTATATTGTTTACAGTGTACTATCTTTACATATTCTGTTGAGCTGCAGTAAGTAAGAATTTCATTGTTCTATCCGGTATGACATTAAAAGACTCTTGACTAAACATAAAGGAGTTCTGTAAACCCAAATGAACAAGAAAGAAAGCATTAGAGGTTGTGGAACATAGATAAGAAAAAGCGCAGTAACAGGCCCTTCAGCCCACCTAGCCTGCACCAATCATCAACCACCCATTCTCACTAATCCAATTTTGTATTCTCATCAGCTCTCTCTAATATTCTCCCACTCACTGACGCACTCAGGGCAACTTACAGTGGCCAGATAACCTACCATCCTGCACGTCTTTGGGATGTAGAGAAAACTGGAGCACCTGGTGAAAACCCCCATGGTCAGGGACAACGTGCACACTCCACACAGACAGCAGCAGGCTTCTGGTGCTAATAATTACATCACTGCACTTTAATGGAACATGGAACAGCACAGGAGCAGGCCCTTTGGCCCACAATGACTGTGTCGGACATGATGCCAAGACCAACTCTTACCTGCCTGCACATGACCCATACCCCTCCATTGCCTGCATATCCATGTGCCTATCCATAAGCACCATCGTATCTGCCTCCACCACCACCCCCAACAGCATGTTCTAGGCCCTCACCACCCTCTGTGTAAAAACGCTTGCCCCTCTCACCTTAAAGCTGCGCCCTTTAGTATCTGATACTGCAAATTGTTGAAATAATTGTAATGTTGTAATTTAAAAAAAATACCACTTCCTTTATTGTGGTAGACAGCATGTCAGAGAAACTAATGCTCCTGGATACAGTTGTTCATTTATCCACTAACCACCTAAGGTGCATTCCATCATTCCATTCATTCCCATAAAGTACAGGGCTTGATGGTCTGAACACTGGTCTCCTAATGCTCATCTGTAAGGGGAAGGGGCTGTGTGAGTGGAATTGTGGATGGTATTAACCTAAACGTCTTGTAAGTGAATGAAAAGGAATCTGTCCTCATGATGCTTGGAATTGGAAGTGTGGAATCAGGCAATGAATGTTTCACCATTGATTCACAGTTGGTGCTGTGTCCAGGCCAGCATCCATCGCCCATTCCCTGTATTACATGAGGAGGTGCCGCCTGTGTCGTGTTTGCACTTTCTTCCCATATCGCAAAGAGAGATTAGGTAGCGCAGCAGGTAGAGCTCCTGCCTCACAGCGCCAAAGACCCAGATATTATCCTGACCTCGGGTGCTGTCTGGGTGGAGTATGCACGTTCTCGACCTGACCGCGTGGGTGTCCACTGGGTGCTCCAGTTTCTTCCCACATCCAAAAGAAGGTTGGGTTTTTTAGGTTAATCGGCCTCTGTAAATTGCCCCTAGTGTGTAGGGAGTAGATGAGAAAGTGGGATAAGAGGGAACTAGTGTGAACGGGTGATCGATGGTCAGCGTGGACTCAGAGGGACAGAGGGCCTGTTTCCATTCTATATCCCTAAACTATAGACATGCTGGTTGGCTAATTTTGTCTTTAGACTTTAGAAATACAGTGTGCTGGCAGACCCTTCCAGCAACCTAATCCATGCCGACCAGCGACCCCCGTACACTAGCACTAGCCTACACACTAGGGTCAATTTTATAATTTACAGAAACCAATTAACCGACAAACCTGCACGTCTTTGGAGTGTGGGAGGAAGCCTGTGTACCCTGGGGAAAACCCACGCAGGTCACGGGGAGAACGTACAAACTCCGAACCCCTAGTCAGGATCGAACCCGGGTCTCTGGGGCTGTAAGGCAGCAGCTCTACTGCAGTTGCTGGGTGTGTGAGAGAGAATAGGTTGCAAAGCCTCAGTGCAAATTGCACAATTTGGAGCTAGTATGGACTTGAGGCGCTGAACAGCCTCTTCCTCTGGTGAATATACTACTTGGGCGTTGCCACTAGTGAGTCTGTTTCTCGATGGTGCACTCAACCTGGGAGGTTGTGGTTTAAATGTTTTGCACTTGAAGCAATTTTTATAATTTACAGAAATTGGTCACATTCCTCAAAAAATATCGTGGACATGGTTTTCTTTAAGTAAATTACAATAAAGTCCATAAAACATTTTTATTGGATGATCTCAGTCAGTGATGTGTTGTGTGTTTTGGCAGTGCTCAGTGACTTGACAGCCAAACAGTTGCAGGTTAAACAACAGCATGCAAGTGAAGCAGAGCTTATCAGCTTTAGAAAGTTGGCGATGATGCTCCTAAAAATGTCATAAATCTGCTCAAGTATTTGGATGGATGTGTGACTCATAACAGGAGCTTCGTGCCTTTGTAATGTGTGCGTGAGTCCCATATTCCACAGCCTATAATCCTTGTGGAATGAAGCTTTTTAATCTGTCATACTTCCTAATGGATTGCTGGTTTCTTAATGTCCTCTTTAGTTTATATAGGGTGCTGTCCGATTAACCCCTGCCCCGTTGTGGACATTGGACTTTGTCTCTGGAACTGATGCACGACAATGCTGAGAACTGGGAAGCACGGTGGCGTAGTGTTGCTGCCTCACAGCGCCAGGAGCCCGGGCTCGATCCTGACTACGGGTGCTGTCTGTACGGAGTTTGCACCTTATCTCTGTGACCTTGTGGGTTTTCTCCTGGTGCTCCAGTTTCCACCCACATCCCAAAGATGTGCGGGTTTGGAGACATTTGGAAAGTGGTGAAATCATTGGACAAAGTCAGCATGGATTCATGAAAGGTAAATCATGTCTGACGAATCTTATTCAACTTATGTTGAACAAGTTAGGTCTTTATTCTTTGGAGCGCAGAAGGTTGAGGGGGGACTTGATTGAGGTCTTTAAAATGATGAAAGGGATAGACAGAGTTAACGTGGATAAGCTTTTCCCATTGAGGGTAGGGAAGATTCAAACAAGAGGGCATGACATGAGAATTAAGGGACAGAAGTTTAGGGGTAACGTGAGGGGGAACTTCTTTACTCAGAGGGTGGTGGCTGTGTGGAATGAGCTTCCAGCAGAAGTGGTGGAGGCAGGATCGATTTTAACATTTAAAAGTAAAGTGGATAGGTATATGGACGGGAAGGGAATGGAGGGGTATGGTCTGAGTGCAGGTAGATGGGACTAGGGGAAAATAAATGGTCGGCACGGACTGGAAGGGCCGAGAGGGCCTGTTTCTGTGCTGTAATTGTTATATGTTATGTTATAGAATTCTTCGAGGAAGTAACTAGTAGAGTGGATAAGGGAGAACCAGCGGATGTGTTATATTTGCTTTCAGAAGGCTTTCTTTCGACAAGGTCCCACATAAGAGATTAGTATACAAACCTAAAGCACACGGTATTGGGGGTTCAGTATTGATGTGGATAGAGAACTGGCTGGCAGACAGGAAGCAAAGAGTAGGAGTAAACGGGTCCTTTTCAGAATGGCAGGTAGTGACTAGTGGGGAACCGCAAGGCTCAGTGCTGGGACCCCAGCTATTTACAATATATATTAATGATCTGGATGAGGGAATTTAATGCAACATCTCCAAGTTTGCGGATGACACGAAGCTGGGGGGCAGTGTTAGCTGTGAGGAGGATGCTAGGAGGCTGCAAGGTGACTTGGATAGACTGGGTGAGTGGGCAAATGCATGGCAGATGCAGTATAATGTGGATAAATGTGAGGTTATCCACTTTGGTGGCAAAAACAGGAAAGTAGACCATTATCTGAATGGTGGCCGATTAGGAAAAGGGGAGATGCAACGAGACCTGGGTGTCATGGTACACCAGTCATTGAAAGTAGGCATGCAGGTGCAGCAGGCAGTGAAGAAAGCGAATGGTATGTTGGCATTCATAGCAAAAAGATTTGAGTATAAGAGCAGGGAGGTTCTACTGCAGTTGTACAGGGTCTTGGTGAGGCCACATCTGGAGTATTGCGTACAGTTTTGGTCTCCTAATCTGAGGAAAGACATTCTTGCCATAGAGGGAGTACAGAGAAGTTCACCAGACTGATTCCTGGGATGGCACGACTTTCATATGAAGAAAGACTGGATAGACTTGGCTTATACTCGCTGGAATTTAGAAGATTGAGGGATGATCTCATAGAGACTTACAAAATTCTTAAGGGGTTGGACAGGCTAGATGCAGGAAGATTGTTCCCGATGTTGGGGAAGTCCAGAGCAAAGGGTCACAGTTTAAGGATAAGGGGGATGTCTTTTAGGACCGAGATGAGAAAATCATTTTTCACACAGAGAGTGGTGAATCTGTGGAATTCTCTGCCACAGAAGGTAGTTGAGGCCAGTTCATTGGCTATATTTAAGAGGGAGAGATGTGGCCCTTGTGGCGAATGAGATCAGGGGGTATGGAGAGAAGGCAGGTACAGGATACTGAGTTGGATGATCAGCCATGATCATATTGAATGGCGGTGCAGGCTCGAAGGGCCAAATGGCCTGCTCCTGCACCTAGTTTCTATGTTTTTATGTTTGGAGGTGAATTGGCTTCTGTAAACTGCCCCTAGTGTGGAAGATATAAAAATGGGATAACATGGAACTAGTATATTGGTGATCAATGGTCGGTATAGACTCGATTGGCTGAAGGGCCTATTTCTACGCTGTATCTCTAAACTAAACTAAACTATATTCTGCACTGTATCTTCCCCCTTTGATTATACTTGATTACAGTTATGTATAGTATTATCTGATCTGATTGGGGAACATGCAAAGCAACGCTTTTCACTGTACCTCGGCTCACGTGACAATAAGAAACCTCAACATAAATTTATAGGCTTGTAGTCTGAGAAGGTTTTTAATCTTTGAGAAGTTCAGAGGAACAACCAATGAACCTGAAACAAGAGCTCTAAGTGAGTCTCTGTGCACGGATGCTGCCGGACCTGTTGAGGAAACCAAGCACATTCTGACTACTATTGATTGCTGGTGTCAGCATTATTTTGTTTTTTGTGTGCCATCTTTTCCCTTTGTGATGCCCTCATTGAGCACAATGCCACCCTGTGCCCCATCGTACGTGACGGGGCATTGTGATGGGGGCAGCCCAGACCATCACACTAGCCAACCCTTCCTTCCGTTGACTCCATCTACACCTCACGCTGCCGTGGCAAGGCCAGCAGCATCATCCAGGACCGGTCTCGCCCTGCGCCCTCCCTCTTCTCCCCTCTCCCATCAGGCACGAGGTGCAGAAGTGTGAAAACGCACACCTCCAGATTCAGTGACAGTTACTTCCCGGCTGTTATCAGGCAACTGAACCATCTTACCACCAACCAGAGAATGGTTCTCAGCAAGTATCCACCGGCTCTGTAGCTTTTCATACACCTTATTTGCCTCTCCACTGACTATCAGTCTGAAGAAGGGTCTTGACTCAAAACATCACCCATTCCTTCCGTACAGAGTTGCTGCCTGCCCCACTGAGCTACTCCAGCATTTTGTGTCTATCTTCGATGTAAACCAGCGTCTGCAGTTCCTTCCCACGCTGCTATCTGCCTCGTTGGAGACTCTCGGACTATCTTTAATTGGACTTATCTTGCACTAAATGTTATTCCTCTTATCATGTATCTATTCACTGTGGACGGCTCGATTGTAATCATGTATTGTCTTCCCGCTGACTGGTTAGTACGCAACAGCAGCATTTTGCTGTACCTCTGCACATGTGAGAATAAACGAAACTCAACTAAACTGAACTAAACTATTCTGTGGTAAAGTGCTAAATTAGTTTCAGCCCTTTGTGTTAGAGAGTGCCTGTGTCTACTGATTCAAAGGCCAGCATGCTATCACCAAGTTGAGGGTGATCACTAACCACATTATTAGCAAGTGTAGTGTTACTGGGATTGTAAATGGACAGTGGGTCCTTTAAGTGCTACCAAAGTCAGAATGCTTACAATGGTGACCTATTAAGGTGGAAACCTGTTTTTGGTGCGAGCATTGTACCTGCAAGAATGTTCCAAATGCTTAGTGGAGTGCTCCACTGAAAATCAGGCTGTGGAGAGACTGGTTCCACCCCGACTACGGGTGCTGTCTGTACGGAGTTTGTACGTTCTCTCCATGACCTGCAGGGGTTTCCTCCGGGAGCTTCGGTTTCCTCCCACGTACAGGTTTTGTAGGTTAATTGGCTTGGAATAATTGTAAATTGTCCCCACTGTGTGTAGGGTAGTGTTAGTGTGCGGGGATCGCTTATCGGCGCTGAAGTGGACCGAAGGGCCTGTTTCCACGCTGTAACTATAAACCTCTTGCTGTAGCGGAGTACAGATGGAGTGTATCGATCGTTGGCCACAGATGTTAAAATGATTGTCAAGGGGAACGGAACGAATCTCTGCAGTTTATTTTATTTGAATTTGTAGTTGACTGGGTCCACAGTATCAAACATTTAGCTCCTGTAATGATATTTTTACTTAAAATAACTTTGCTCCAAAGAGAATTTTGCAGAAAGTCTCTGGCAGGGCCACTGTTTACCACAAAACAGATGGTTAATAATGAAGGGTACACAAAAGGCTGGAGAAACTCAGCGGGTGCAGCAGCATCTAAGGAGCGAAGGAGATAGGCGACGTTTCGGGTCGAGACCCTTCTTCAGACTGGTTAGGGATCGGGGAAACGAGAGATATAGACGGTGATGTGGAGAGATAAAGAACAATGAATGAAAGATATGCAAAAAAGTATTGATAATAAAGGGAACAAGCCATTGTAAGCTGTTTGTGGTGTGAAAATGAGAAGCTAGTGCGACTAGGGTGGGGGAGAGATGGAGAGAGAGGGAATGCCAGGGCCCGAGGGCTGAGGGAGAGGTGGGAAGGGGAGGAGACAGCAAGGGTTAACAGAATTGAGAAAATTCAATGTTCAAGCCCAGAGGATGCAGACTCCCCAAGCGGAATATGAGGTGCTGTTCCTCCAGCTTGCGGTGTTGCTCACTCTGGCCGTGGAGGAGGCCCAGGACCGAGAGGTCGGATGTGGAATGGGAGGGGGAGTTGAAGTGCTGAGCCACCGGGAGGTCGGGTTGGTTATTGCGGACCGAGCGGAGGTGTTCGGCGAAACGATCGCCAAGCCTCCGCTTGGTCTCACCGATATAGATCATCTGGCATCTGGAGCAGCGGATGCAGTAGATGAGGTTGGAGGAGGTGCAGGTGAACCTCTGTCGGACCTGGAAGGACTGCTTGGGTCCCTGAATGGAGTGGAGGGGGAGGTGAAGGGATAAGTGTGGCATTTCTTGCGGTTGCAAGGGAACGTGCCCGGGGAAGGGGTAGAGCGGGAGGGGAGGGAAGAATTGACAAGGGAGTTGCGGAGGGAGCGGTCTTTGCGGAAGGCAGACGGGGTGTGATGGGAAGATGTGGCGAGTGGAGGGTTCACGTTGGAGGTGGCGAAACTGGCGGAGGACTATGTGTTGTATTTGACGGCTGGTGGGGTGAAAGGTGAGGACCAGGGGGACTCTGCCCTGTTGTGCGAGTGGGGGAATGGGGAGGAGGGCAGTGTTGCGGTGGTATGGAGGAGACCCTGGTGCGAGCCTCATCAATAGTGGGGGAGGGGAATCCCCGTTCTCTGAAGAATGAGGCCATTTGTGATGACCTGGTGTGGAACACCTCATCCTGAGAGAAGATGTGGCGTAGACGGAGGAATTGGGAATAGGGGATGGAGTCCTTACAGGAAGCAGGGTGGGAGGAAGAGTAGTCCAGGTAGCTGTGGGAGAATTGGTTTTTTAGTGGATGTCGGTCAGGAGTGTATCACCTGCAATAGAGATGGTGAGGTCAAGGAATGGTAGGGAAGTGTCGGAAATGGTCCAAGTGTATTTGAGTGCCGGATGGAAGTAGGTGGTGAAATGGATGAAGTCAGTCAGTTGTGTGTGGGTGCAGGAGGTGACACCAAAGCAGTCGTCGATGTAACGGAGGGTAGAGGTCGGTGATGGGGCCCTGGTACGTCGAGAACAAGGATTGTTCGACGTACCCGACAAAGAGGCAAGCGTAGCTGGGGCCCATGCGTGTGCCCATAGCTACGCCTTGTGTTTGGAGGAAATGGGAGTCAAAAGAGAAGTTATTGAGGGTAAGGACCAACTCCGCTAGGCGGAGGAGGGTGTCAGTGGACGGGTATGGGTTGCTCCTCTGGTCGAGGAAGAACCGGAGAGCTTTGAGACCATCCTGGTGGGGGATGGAGGTTTAGAGTGACTGGACGTCCATGGTGAAGATGAGAGGATGGGGGCCTGGAGAATGGAATGCACGGAGCCGACGGAGAGTGTCTGAGGTGTCTTGAACATAGGTGGGGAGGGATTTAACAAAGGGGGATAGGATGGCGTCAAGGTATGTGGAAATGTGTTCAATCTATATCGGTGAGACCAAGCGGAGGCTTGCCGATTGTTTCGCCGAACACCTCCGCTCGGTCCGCAATAACCAAGCCGACCTCCCGGTGGCTCAGCACTTCAACTCCCCCTCCCATTCCGTATCCGACCTCTCGGTCCTGGGCCTCCTCCACGGCCAGAGTGAGCAACACCGCAAGTTGGAGGAACAGCACCTCATATTCCGCTTGGGGAGTCTGCATCCTCTGGGCTTGAACATTGAATTTTCTCAATTCTGTTAACCCTTGCTGTCTCCTCCCCTTCCCACCTCTCCCTCAGCCCTCGGGCTTTGGCATTCCCTCTCTCTCTATCTCCCTCCCCCCCCCTAGTCGCACTAGCTTCTCATTTTCACACCACAAACAGCTTACAATGGCTTGTTCCCTTTATCATCGCTACTTTTTTGCATATCTTTCATTCATTGTTCTTTATCTCTCCACATCACCGTCTATATCTCTCGTTTCCCTGATCCCTGACCAGTCTGAAGAAGGGTCTCGACCCGAAACGTCGCCTATCTCCTTCGCTCCTTAGATGCTGCTGCACCCGCTGAGTTTCTCCAGCCTTTTATGTACCCTCGATTCTCCAGCATCTGCAGTTCCTTCGTTAACACAACTGTTTAATAATGAAGGGCAGCTTCTGGCATTTGGCGGCCGCACTTTATGAAAGATCGCTGGATAGATCACTGGATAGATCACTGGATAGATCACTGGATAGGCACTAGAGATACCGCTCGGAAACAGGCCCATCTGCCCACCGAATCCGCGCCAACCAGCGATCCCCGCACATTAACACTATCCTACACACACTGGGGACAATTGGAGGCCACGTCAATGGATATTTTTAAGACAGATATAGATAGATTCTTGATTACTATTAACAACTTTATAACATTTATCATAGTTATAGTCACTTTCGAAAGTTGATTTTTCTTTATTCTCTCACCTCATCAAATCCATTCTCTCCTCGTTCTTTAGCCGATATGTCCAATTGCTTGTAAATGACTAAAAGCCAATATTTCCCTTTATTACCAGGTAATTACACCTCCCAAACTTTTACCCATTTTTTATTTTTATATAAATTTTCTCCTTCTACCCCTCTCACTTTATCTATTATAACTTTCAAACTCTTACCTAAATCCCTATATTACTCTTCCATTAAATTTATAACTCTCATATCAATTCCTCCAACCTATTCTATTCATATACTAATAAAACCTCTTCTATAATTCCCCCCCCCTCCTTATACAATTATAACATTACTCACTCTTTCTTTCCTTCACACCTATCATCTAACATTCAAAACATATATAAACTACCTCCCATCCTATCTTTCCCAACACTAATCCTTTTTATCTACAACCTAATTAACAACTAACTAATCATTTAGTCTGTATTTTCCAAGTCTAATTAAAGCAATTTTTGTAAAAGTAGTAGGATCCCCCCTCCCACCAAAAATTAATATTTCACAAAAACTCACCATATATCTATAACTTCACATTTCTTAATTCATCTTATTAAACCTACAAATAAATGCTTCATAACACCAATCATATAAATTCATATATCACTCCACAACTAATTCACCCCTTCAATCCTCACATACATATTATCTCTAACCACCTCACCCCTACTAATACACACTTCTATTTAATACACTTTCCCCACCTCTCACTTCCTAACCCAATTCTCTCCCTTATCATTCTACTCATCCAAAACTCTAACATATAACCTAAAAACTTACATATCATACTCCTTCATCACTCTCTCCCCTTTAAAAATATTCTCACATCTCTTCTAATCTTCATTCTTATCTCCCTTCTCTTAATTCATTAAAACTTCAAAAAACACCATTCTCTTTTTTTTTCATTACCTTTCTTATTATCAATTCATTTATCTTTTATCACAAACACTCTTATCCCCCAACAACTTTTCCATCAACTCTACCCAATCTTTACTCTTTCCACCCCTTTAATTCTTCCACTTAAAACTAATCTTCTTTCTCAAACACCCATATTTTACAACATTCCATCATCTTTATCTATTATACATCCATCTTCTTCTCTTCATAAATCTACTTAAACACCCCAACCCTCCCACTTCATCACCATTCACTTTCCCTCAACTCTTTAACTTCCAATATCACTATACTCATTTTACAATATTCACATTCTTTAATCCCTTCATACAATTATAGACATCTCAAACTACATCTCCAAAACTACATCATCCTACATTTCCCCTTTCCCTTCTACTCACATCCACTCACTCACATAACCCCTAAAATAACACCAAACATCACACCAACTCTTCCCAAACATTTCCCACACCCCTCCCACAAATTCATATATTCTTCCCCATTACTCCATCTCCTCTATCTATCTCCTCTTCATCCCCCATTAAATTTCTTTTATCTTCCCCACCCAATATAAATACCTCCACATATTCAAACCAAACATATCTCTCAAATCCTCCAAACCAAATACTAATCATCATTTCTTATTCTACACATTTAACCTAACCCATCCTCAAAACAACCCAACACCCCCCACACCTACCAACAAACTCAACCCATAACCACTATCCTAATATAACACATATCTTCCCTCCTTCTTCCTCATTACCTAACCAAATATCCCCCTACTCACACTCCACCCCCCCTAACAAAAACCCTCCACCTACCCACTTAACTCTAATACAAACCTACTCTAATTTAATCAATACTTATATACATACAAAATATCCATATTCAAAAATTTAATAACTTACTACCCCATACACCATCCCCTCACCCCTTAAATCATAACAATATCCCTCATTTAAAATTATATATTAAAACCACTTAAAAAAACTACTAAAAATTATCCAATACCCAATAACTATATATACTTACTATACTATATAACATTTCATATTCATCACATCTTATCATACTTCCTCACCCTAACCAAACCAACAACAACCCACATCTCATATAAAAAAAAAAACAACCATATTTAAAACACATACTACTACACCTAACCCTATCCCCATATCTAATACTCCCTAATCTTTCACACACCCAACCACCCCCCTACCCCCCAACACAAAACAATCCCCCACAACCTCCACCAATCATTCCTCACTCAAACTAATAATATCACACACAAAATCATTATCTAATTCCCCCAACACTCACCCCCACACTCTCTCATAACACTCATTCCCACCACCTAACCCACCACCCAAAACACAAACAACCCAAACCACCCAAACAAACAAAAATAAACACAACCTACCAATACAAACACCCCCCCAACCACAACAAAAACCCACCCATCCCCCCCCACCCCCCACCACACCAAACACAAAACACCACCACACAACACAAAAAAACAAAAAAACCAAAAAACACACAACAACCCCCAAAAAAAAACCAAAACCCCCAACAACAAACCAAAATAAACCCCAAAACAAATATTATAAACAATCCCAACACCAAAACCCTAACATAACATCCACAAACACAACCAACCAAAACACAAAAAACACCTAAATAATATAACAAACACCACAAACAAAACACCCAACAAACCCCACACCACCCCCCCCAAACCCCAAAAAAAAACAAAAACACAAACCAAAAACACACACCCAACAACCAACACACAAACAAAAAACACACCCCCAACACCCACCACACCAAAACACACCACCCCACACACACCAACACAAACCCACCAAACACCACAAACCAACACCCCCCACCAACAACACACCCCCTCAAAAACAACCCCACACCCCCCAAAAATAAAAATAAAACTACAAACATACATACCATACTAAAACTCACCTTATCTCCTTACTCCCTTAAATCCAACCACACAAAACCACCAAAACCAAACCCCATTCCAAACACAACCACCACCCACCACATATCTTCCCCTTCCCTTCTCCCCCCTTTACCTCTCCCATATCCCCATACCTTTACTACTTCAATCCTCTACACATTTAAATCTTACATTCCATCCAAACAACATACTCACACCCC
Organism: Okamejei kenojei; assembly: GCA_035221665.1. Taxonomy (NCBI): domain Eukaryota; kingdom Metazoa; phylum Chordata; class Chondrichthyes; order Rajiformes; family Rajidae; genus Okamejei; species Okamejei kenojei. The sequence continues at coordinate 5,033,227 of CM069163.1, read as the reverse complement.
ATACCCTATAACACCTAAACCCCCCTCACTCCCCCCACAATTTAACCACTTCCAACATTTCTCTCTCCATTATCCTAAACTCACTTCTCAAAACTAAATCCCCCCTCCACACCCCCAATCATTTAACCCAAACCCTCATTTTTAATCATTATTTCATAATTCCTTCTCTTATCATATATTCCTCTTAAACCATCCGATCCCTCACATTAATTAAAAAAAACCCCTATTAATATTACCTATTCAACTAATTATTTATCATCTCATTAACAATTAAATTTTATTTTTTTCCTTTAATACTTTCTCTATTATCTCCATTCACCTATATTCACCTTACTCTACATATATATCTCCTCTTTCCCTTATCAATATTACCAATATCACCCTTAATCACAAATTAATTTAATTCCTATAACAATTCTAACAATTTAATCTCTCAAATAACACTCATCTCCCACCCTTTCTAATACATCAATTTAATCAATATCTTCTACCATATCTATTTATCTCTCTAACATAAATACAAAATTCCTTCAACCACTCAACCCCTCTCACACCCTATATCATTCACATCAATTCATTAACCTCTCAACTTCTACCACTAATTAATATCCCAATCTTTCATCACTCTAACCTCTCATTTCTTACAACATATTTCTCATTCCTATACTCACCCATTACCAATAAACCCCAACTCCTTTTTCATTCATATTTAATATCATCTCCATACAACAACTCAAACAAACAACCCTCAACCCCCACCCCCCACAAATATAAAACTTCCATTAAAATACCCTCCCTTCCATACATCACAACCCACCCCTCACATAACTAAATAACTTACTTTTATACTCTTACCAATTAAAACTATCTCCTCAAATAAAATCCATAACACCCCTCCCCTACCTCCACCACAACACCACCACCACCTATCCACCCTACCCTACTTCTCTCCTTTTTCCTCAACATCTAACACTCTCATCCAACTTCAATTCACCTAACATACACCCCCCTCATATAAAAAAAAACCCCAACCAATAAATCCACCCCCAATACCAAAATCACAACCCCACACCATCATTCAAACACCTCAATCTTCTACTCTTTCTTACATTTCTCTTCCTTCTACTTACCATCAATTTATCCCTCCCAATCACCCAATCATTTCCTATATTACTCCTTTCTCCACTTCCACACATCCCACAATACAATAATATTCCATCCATCCCTCAACCACCCCCACATCAACAATACCAAACACACATCCACTCCAACTCTCATACTCTCCCAAATACATTTACCCCTCCCAAATACCTCCATTTATCTCCTATCAAATTCCCTCCCCACTATACATTACTCATTCCTAACCCCTTATCTCACCTTTTTCTCTATCCCCTAACTAAACTAATCAATACCATCCTTCAACTTACTCTATCCCTCAAATATATACTACACCTCCATCACACTATTCACTCTCCAATAACACTCACACCCCCCCCCCTCCTCCCAAACCACTAACAAATACCAAACCCAATACTTAAATTCCCACAAATACCGACCCCATACAAATTAAATGAAAATCCTTTACCCAATTATAATCCCACAGTCTACCAACCCAGACAAATATATCTCCAGCGATGTTAGTTCCACAGACTGCATGATGTCTGCTAATGTTAGCCAGACCAGCTGTGAACACCTCGCTTTTATAGAAACACTAGACATGTTCTGTTTGTGTTGAAGTTATTGATTTGAGCTCCATGTGAATTTGCCTTCTCACTGGGCTTGGCACTATTCATTTGCTCTGCTGTAGACAAACGCAAACATCATTGCTTCTGGTGTGCTTCACATGGCTGAAGCTCTGTCTAAGTGTTTAGTGCTTAGTGATACAGCTCAGTCATAGGCCCATTGGCCCGCACCCGACCAGCGATCCCCATACACTAGCACTACCCTACGCACTAGGGACAGTTTTACATTCATACCAAGCCAATTAACCTACAAACCTGTTCGTCTTTGGAGCGTGGGAGGAAACCGGAGCACCCGGTGAAAGCCCACGCAGGTCACGTGGAGAACGTGCAAACTCCGTACAGACAGCACCCGTACTCAGGATCATACCCGGGTTTCTGGCGCTGTGCGAGGCAGCAACTCTACCGCTGCGCCACCGTGCCACCCCCAAGCAATTGGCGTTGAACTTTCAAAACAGATTTAGCTGCCAGCTGTCATTCCCACTAGATTCTGCCAGAGGGTGTTGTCGGCATGAACCAGCGAATACTTATATTACAGTCACCTGTTCCCACATGTGGCTCCAGTCATCTTCAGTTTTACTTGATGGAGACTGGGAAGTGTAACAACACGTGCCCTCTTAATAACAGATGTGTGTGAGCAGTAAGCAAGTGGTATGTCTGACTGTCTACATCATTGTCTCAGTGTACACAGAAAATACCAGGGCTGTCTCACAGCAAACTCTTGCGACCGTACTCCTTGGAAAATGTCAGCTATTGCCCCACCTGCCCCTTCATTGGCGACTTTCTGCCGGACAGGGGCAGGGAGGTGAAAGAATGATGCAGATACAACAGTGGCATTTAAAAGAGTTACGGTCACGGTGGCGCAGCGGTAGAGTTGCTGCTTCACAGCGAATGCAGCGCCGGAGACCCGGGTTCCATCCCGACTACGGGAGCTGTCTGTACGGAGTGTGTACGTTCTCCCCGTGACCTGCGCGGGTTTTCTCCAAGATCTTCAGTTTCCTCCCACACTCCAAAGACGTACAGGTTTGTAGGTTAATTGGCTCGGTGTAAGTGTAAATTGTCCCTAGTGTGTGTATCCTAGCGGGGATCGCTGGTCGGCGCGGACCCGGTGGGCCGAGGGGCCTGTTTCCGCACTGCATCTCTAAACTAAACTAAACAAAATTACCAATTACTAATTAATTACCACCCACTAATTACCAATGCGGGACCACCCACAGTGAAGTGACAGCCAAGAAGTGACAGCCACACCAACACCCCTGCTCCCTGCAGAGACTGGGCAAGTTGGGCATGTCTCCAGCGACTCTTATCAACTGCTGCAGATGCATCACAGCTTGGGTTGTGAACAGCTCTGCCCATCACCGCAAGAGGTTACAGAGAACTGAGGATGTAGCCAGTGCCTCACACAGACTAGACTCACCATCATTGACTCCATCTACGCTTCACTCTGAAAAACAGCCAACGCTATCAGACTTGTTCTGCCCCAGCCATTCACTGAACGCACAACAGCACAGGAACAGACCCTTCGGCCCACAATGTCTGTGGTGTACAATGCCAAGACCAGCTCTTATTTACCTGCACGTAATCCCTATCCCTCCATTCCCTGCATATCTATGTGCCTCTGTTAAACTCTTTCAGACAATAGGTGCAGGAGTAGGCCATTCAGCCATTAAATGCCACTGTTGTATCTGCATCATTCCTTCTTCTCCCTGCTCCTGTCCGGCAGAAGGAACAGAAGCTTGAAAGCACGCACCACCAGACTGAGGAACAGCTTCTTCCCCTCTGTTATCAGGCTTCTGAACGCTAGGGTACTGTCTGATTCACCTCTACCCCACTGCGGACATTGGACTTTGTCTCTGGAACTGGAGCGCTACAATGCTGAGAACAACGTATATCCTGCACTCTGTATCTTCCCCTTTGCTCCACCTGTTGTACTTGAGTTTGAATTGATAATATTTATGTGCAGTATTATCTGATCTGTTTGGATACCACACCAAACAAAGCTTTTCACTGTGCCTTACACGTAACAATAATAGACCTCGACCTAAAAAGGTGGTCTTCACATCTAGCCGGTGGAGCTCCATGCCTGGGAGGGCTGGTGGAGGAACAGCAACTCTATTCATTCAAATGAGAAAAAAAAGACACAAAGTGGCAGAGTAACTCAGCGCAGCAGACAGCATCTCAGGAGAACATGCCTAGGTGACGTTTCAGGCCTGGACCCTTCTCCAGACCCTTCTCCAGGCCCTTCTCATTCAAACAGGGTCTCTGACCCAACAGAACTCGATAGGTGTCTGGGAACAAAAGAACATCAGTAAATAGGAGCAGGAGTAGGCCACTCGCCCCCTCGAGTCCCTGCTGTAATTTGGCGGCTGATCATTCCTCGACCTCATCTCCAATTCTGTTCCAGTTCCCCTCTTTCAAAAAAATTCTCCACAGCCTCTTTAAACATCCCCAATGATCTGACCGTCACAACCCTCTGTGGCAGAGAGTTACACAGTCATCACTCTGCTAGAAGTTGCTGTGCACCTCAGCGGTAAACCTCATAACTATGTCTCTTCAGTGTAAACATCACAACATCTACCCGGTTGCCCTTTCAAGATCATCATATCTTGAAGAGATAAAACCCAATGCTTCTAAATTACAAACAATATCTTTCCATTTTTTAACTCCAAAGAACATACTACAATTTTTGTATTTTTAAAATTTTCATTTCTTTCAGCGTCATTTCATTAAGTTTACTTTAGAGATGCAGTGTGGAAACTGGCCCTTCAGCTCACCAAGCCCACGTGACTAGCGATCACCCCGTAACCAGTTCTATCCCACACACTAGGGACAATTTACAGGAGCCGATTAACCTACAAACCTCCACGTCTTTGCAGTGTGGGAGGAAACCGTAGCACCCGGAGAAAACCCACGTGGGTCACGGGGAGAACGTACAAACTCTGTACAGACAGCACCCGTAGTCAGGATCGAACCCGGGTCTCTGGCGCTGTGAGGCAGCAACTCTACCGCCATTAACAATGAACTGTTATTTGACTATTCTTGTCAAATATCTCCGACTCGTGGCTGCATCTTAAAGCCGGGTGAACTCTGTCGGATTAGTGGGGAAGGGGGACACGTGGTACGCTGCCCGAGGCCCCCTCGCCACTCAAAGCCACCGTCACGGGACGGCCTTCAGGTGTGGAGGGGAGAGTTGCCTCCCCCCTTCTAGCCTGGGGAAGGTTAGGCCGGGAGGGCAGGGACTGCGGCTTCAGCAGGTCCAGCCCTTATAGGCTGGTCATCTGAGGGGAAGACAGCCAAGCGTGGAAAGATAAGTCACAAAGTGCTGGAGTAACTCAGCAGGTCAGGCAGCATCATAGGAGAATATGGATTCCCTTCACCTGACTGAATACAAACCCCAGCCATGGGTCATTCAGGACTCCACACTATCTGTTGCTGGCCCTGATTTGCTAACCTTTTCTCACCTCCAGTCCACCCCCCACATCTAACTTTGAAAAACGTTTCTGACCCGAAACGTCACCTATCTTCTTCCTCCAGAGATGCTGCCTGGCCCGCTGAGTTACTCCAGCATCTTGTGTTTGTCACCTTATAAGCATCCCGATCCAAAATAACAACAGGATATTGCTAAGGTGAAGACCTCTAAGGTGACAACGAGTGTGTTTTCAATCTGCAAGTTCAATCTCAGAAAATGAATAGAGATAAATTTGATTTTTTGGGGGGTTTGGTTTAGAGATACAGCATGGAACTGACCCACCCCCCCCCCTCCCCCGCCTCTCCCCCCACCGCCCTGAGTCCATATTGACAATCGATCATCTGTTCACACTAATTCAATGTTGTCCCTCTTTCGCATCCACTAGGGGTAAGTTACAGAGGGCCAGTTAACCTACAAACCTGCATGTCTTTGGAGTGTGGTAGGATACTGGAGCATACGGAGGAAATCCACACAGTCACAGGGCGAACGTGCAAACTCCACACAGACAGCACCTGAGGCTGGGTTCAAACCCAGGTCACCAGCACTGTGACGCAGTGGCTCTACCGTTCATATCTTTTAATGAATGAAGGTGGTAAATTTGGCCAAACAATGGTTTAAAAACTCATCCAAATAACCACAAGAATGGGGAGAATTTAAGTTTTCTTTCATCACCATTTTGAATGGAAATAAATGTTTAACTTTTGCCGCTTTTAGGTCTGTTGAGCGTGCCATGACCCTCAGGTCATCAAGCAGATGGCTGAGTCGACAACAAAAGAGGCCTTCACCTTAGCAATATCCTGTTGTATTGTCAAAGTGACTTTATCATCCATCTCCAGCGCTATCTCGTTATCTTTGAAGCTCCCTTCACCCTTCCTGATCAATGACTCTAGCCAGGAATGCAAATATGTTCACAAATTACGCCTGCCTATCTTTCGCTTAACCCAGATCTGCCCCTGTTTAATTAGTTGTTAGTTTAATTTAGAGAAACAACTTGGAAACGGGCCCTGCAGCCCACCGAGTCCACACCGGCCACCGATCTCCCGCTCACACTAGATCTATGTCGTCCCACTTTCTCATCCTCTCCCGGCACACTGGAGAGAATTTACAGAGGGCCAATTAACCTACAAATCCGCACGTCTTTGGGACGTGGGAGGAAAGCGGAGGAAACCCACGCGGTCACGGGGAGAACGTACAAACTCCGTCCAGGCAACACCCGTGGTCAGGATCGAACCCGGGTCTCTGGCGCTGTAAGGCAGCAACTTACACAAGCTGTTTTGCAAAATGCACGTCCGTTTGTCTTCAGATGTCATGTGGTGGGTCTAAGGCGCACGTTCTTGATGTACAGCACACCAGAGGCTATTTGGGTGATTTCACTGTGAGTGCGTCACAGTTAAACATGCTATTGTTTCCGATTTGCATTGGTTGAATGTTTTAAACTATTCATGACCTTTTAGAACTCAGTCATGCACAGAGGCAACTTCTAACTGGCGAGAAACTGCGTTGATGTAAGGTTTACCTTTATTATTGTAACCTGTGCCAAAGTACCAAGAAAAGCTTTGTTTCCGCACGCTCTCCAATTATATCAGATAATACAGTACATAAATACAGCCAAACTTAAGTACGATGGGTAGAGCAAAGTGGAGGATGCAGAGGGCAGAATAATGTTCTCTGCATCGTGGTGCACCAGTTCTTTAGGCACAGCAGTACAATGTTTAGCATGCAACTGGGAAAGTGCAGAAGAGATTCACCAGAATATTACTGGGACTTGTTGGCCTGAGTTAAATGGAGAGGCTGGGTTAACTGGGACTCCTTTCTATGGAGTGTCAGAGACTGAGGGGTGACCTTATTAAGATATACAAGATCAGGAGGGGCATGGGCAAAGTGAATGCTCATTGTTTGCCACAGGCTAGACAGTTCTAAACGTGGGGGATATAGGACTCAGATGAGAGGGATAGATTGAGGGGGACTCAGGGGCAACATTTTCCACAGAAGGTAGACAAGTATCTCCAGAGGAAAGTATAGAAGCGGGTACTATTACAACTTTCAAAAGACATTCGAACAGATACATGAGTGGGAAGGGTTTCAAGGGATATGGGCCAAATGCAGGCAAAGGGACTAGTCCAGGATGCTAGCTTGGTCAGCATGGACAAGGTGGGCTGAGGGGCTTGTTTCCATGCTCTACAGCTCCGGGGCATTATGACTCAAGGACAGTGACCCCAACCTTTCATTACAGTCCTTTTGTATTTCTTAACACTGGGAAAATGAGAGTTTCAAAGGCTGTAGCAAATGGGGAAACATTTGTATCAGAGAATGCGAAAAGCTGGAAGAAATTGGAGTCATCTTTACTTCTTTGAACTTCTTTAGGTGAAGTGCCTGGATTAGTATAGAAATATGAGCAAGAAATGAACTTGCTCCAAGGGTAAAGACGTGGTACACCACCCATTCCTTTTCTCCAGAGATGCTGCCTGACCCTCAGAGTTACTCAAGCAATTTGTGTCCAGCATCTTTTGTACACAATCGAAGACGTGACTTGTGCGCTTAATTTGCCGAAACAGGTTTTTCGGCCCATCGAGTCCAAGCTGACAGGCGATCGCCACGTACACGAACACAATCCGACACACTAGGGACTCAATTTTTACAGAAGCCAATTAACCAACAAACCTGTACATCTTTGGAGTGTGGGAAGAAACCAGAGCACCCGGAGAAAACCCACGTTGGTAACAGCAGGTGGAGTGGAAAGTGAGGGACCATTTTCTGGTGTGACATATATGCCCGTTTTACATTTCAATGACATAGAAACATAGAAAATAGGTGCAGGAGGAGGCTGATCGTCCCCAATCAATAACCCGTGCCTGCCTTCTCCCCATATCCCTTGATTCCACTAGCCCCTAGACCTCTATCTATCTCTCTTAAATCCATCAGTGATTTGGTCTCCACTGCCCTCTGTGGCAGGGAATTCCACAAATTCATGACTCTCTGTGTGATAAAGTTTTTTCTCACCTCAGTCTTAAATGACCTCCCCTTTATTCTAAGACTGTCGCCCCTGGTTCTGGACTCGCCCAACATTGGGAACATTTTTCCTGCATCTAGCTTGTCCAGTCCTTTTATAATTGTATATGTTTCTATAAGATCCCCTCTCATCCTTCTAAACTCCAATGAATACAAGCCTAATCTTTTCAATCTTTCCTCATATGACAGTCCCGCCATCCCAGGGATCAATCTCGTGAACCTACGCTGCACTGCCTCAATCACAAGGATGTCCTTCCTCAAATTAGGAGACCAAAACTGTACACAATAATCCAGATGTGGTCTCACCAGAACCCTATACAACTGCAGAAGAACCTCTTTACTCCTGTACTGAAATCCTCTTGTTATGAAGGCCAACATTCCATTAGCTTTCTTCACTGCCTGCTGTACCTGCACGCCAACTTTCAGTGACTGGTGTACAAGGACACCCAGGTCTCGCTGTACCTCCCCCTTACCTAACCTAACCCCACTGAGATAATAATCTGCCCCCTTGTTTTTGTGTCTCTGCCCGCTCTGATCTTGTTTGTATGTGTCTCTGCCCGCTTTCCTCCCCCATATCCCCACCAGCCCTCTTACTTAACTTTCTGCTTGCCTTTAGGCATTCCCTTGTACAAGAGTATTTTTTTGGCTGCAATGGTCTCAGAGGGACTTTAGGACTGCTCTGTATTTATATATATATATATATATATATATATATATATATATATATATATATATATATATATATATACACACACACACACACACACACACACACACACACACACACACACACACACACACACACACACACACACACACAAATATATATATATATATATATATATATATATATAGTTTTTAAAAAGCAGAAATCCTAATAGTTCCCAGAACCCGGCGATCTTTGAAACGGTTTTACTGAGAATTCCACTCCCCACATGAGCTTGTGGGATTACAGGAGCAACGTTCCAGCTCACGCCACCTGCTCATGGAAAGATTTGATCTCAAGGGCGCCTGGATTTCAAGGAGGAAGAAACGGGGCGGTGTGGAGATGGGAGTGGAAGTGACAGCGGGAATGTTTGTGGAAAGGGCGTGCGAGCCAAGCATTGAGGAGCTTTTCCTGCAGCTCATACCATTTGTTCAACTGGAGTGGGATAAGGTGCACTGATTTCAAATCGGCACCCGACCAACCTTTGCAGACAAAACACGAAGGAAGAAGGAACTGCAGATGCTGGTTGAGCAGGTACAAGCTGCAGAAAAACCACCTCAACACAAGGTTTCCACAGAGACAGACGCAAAATGCTGGAGTAACTCAGTGGGGCAGGCAGCACCTCTGGAGAAAATGAATGGGCGACGTTTCAGGTCAAGACTCTTATTCAAGACCCTTCTTTGGACTTGTTTTCACTGTGGCTTTTCATGCTGGTAGAGGAAGACTTTGGCATTCCACATCCCAAAGACGTCCAGGTTTACAGGTTAATTGCCTACTGCAAATTGCCCCTAATCTGTAAGATAGAACTCGAGTATGGTCGGCATGGTAACGCAGCGGTAGAGTTGCTGCCTTACAATGCCAGAGACCCAGGTTCGATCCTGACTACGGGCGCTTGTCGGTACGGAGTTTGTACGTTCTCCCCGTGACCTGCGTGGGTTTTCTCCGAGATCTTCGAAGAGCCAGTTTCCACGCTGTATCTCTAAACTAAACTAATCTAAACCAAGCCGGCTTGAGCGTGAAGCGGGCAGAGTTGATGCCCACACAGTCACGGAGCTCTCCTCTGGCGTCAGTGCCAAGGCAATGTGAGTCTTCATCCCTGCAGTGGCTTGCAGCTGGCAAACACTGCGCAGTGCTCGCAAATCTCCCCCTGGTGAACACTACGCTCCAGTTACAGCTTGGAATGGGAAGTCATGCCAGTTGGCATGGAGGAGCAAAATGTAATCACCGCTTCCATGGGTAACATCTACAAATTATATTGTTGGAAACTTTCTGTTGCTTATTTTTTTGACCCAGTGGTGCAGCGGCTAGAGCTGCTGCCTCACTACACCAGAGACCCGGGTTCGATCCTGACCACGGGTGCTGTCTGTGTGGAGTTTGCACGTTCTCCCTGTGGTTATTTGCCCCCCTCCCCCCCCCCCCCTGTAAATTGCCCCTTAGTGTGCAGGGAGTGAATGAGAAAGTGGGATAACATCGAACTGGTGTGAACGGGTGATACATGGTTGGGTATGGACATGGTGGCTACCTCTCACTGCTTTGAGAAGCGAGCTGTGGGTAGTCCAAGTCTCAGCAGGGCAGGGATCCCTGCTGCCCAAGAGCTATGGGAGAGCAAGGATCCCATGGACAACCAAAGATTGTGTTGGCTCTGAGCAGTGAGGAATTTCATCACCGTTGTCATCCTAGTTCAGAGATGGCACCTGAGATATGGGACAAGATCCATATGGTTTACGAGGGAGCCACAATGTTGTGCAGAGTGAGCTGGATAGACCTTTTATTTTGCACATGATCAGCACAGAGCACATCCCCGATGAGCGAGCCAACTATAGCGTGGATCTCAATCTCCAGACCTGGGCAAGCTGGACTGCCGAGGTTGGTGGATTATGGTTTCTGGGTGGAGGCCACCGAGTTGTTACCCGTTTAGCTCCATTTCTGCAGGGAGCTAGTTGCAGCAACAAAGGTATGAGTTGCGGCATTGACACGATTCTGCTCTGAACCAGTCTAGGTCAAAGACCGGCCCCGTTGTGGACCAATTGCATCAGATCGCAGCTTGCATGCAAGCAAGTCGCTGGAGCACGATAGAGGTGATCTGTCGAGGTTAGCTGTGCTTGGGGAAGAGGTTCCACTGGCCTGATAAGAGTCAAAAGCCTTTGTTCGGTTAACGAAAGTTAATGCCTGCCCATTCATTTCTCGTGGAGCTGACAAATATCCACACCACCCTGGCCACACACTTATTTCAGCCCTGCCATCGGGAAGAAGGTACAGGAGCCTGAAAACTGTAACGCCCAGAGCTTCCCCCCTACAGCCATCAGACTATTAACCATTACCACCTCAAATACACTCTGAACTACAGAGACCTAGGGGTATCGGTTTTGTCTTGTTGCACTGTTATTGTTTGTTTTGTGTGTGCATGGATGTGTGTGCGTGTACATATGTATATGTACACAACCACTCGCTGAACTTATTTTCTCATTTATCATAGTGTTTACAGTGTACTATGTTTGCACACTGTGTTGCCCTGCTGCGAGTAAGAACGTCCGTGTTCTATCTGGGACACACGACAATCAAACACTCTGGACTCTTGACTCTGTTGACAAAGTGAAGATCGTTCCTGCCTCTAGAATTCACATCATAATTCAGGGAAAACCTCCTCCCTGTATGAAGCGCAAAAGCTACTTTAGTTTGAACAAGCTCTCAGTGCCTGATAAGTACGAAAGGTAGATGAAAATGCTGGTGAAACTCAGAGGGTGAGGCAGCATCTATGGAGCGAAGGAATATGTGACGTTTCGGGTCGAGACCCTTCTTCAGACCCCCTGATGTGGGGGTGGTGGGGGCGGAAAGAAGAGAGGAAGAGGCGGAGAACAGTGGGCTGTGGGAGAGCTGGGAAGGGGAGGGGAAAGAGGGAGAAAGCAAGGACTACCTGAAATTGGAGAAGTCAGTGTTCATACCGCTGGGGTGTAAAATAATGACCCGATCATTTGTGCCGTGGGCTGAAACGTAAACAGTGGTCAGGAGAGGGCCAAGAATGGCATGGTGGCGCAGCGTAGAGTCGCTGCCTCTCAGCGCCAGAGACCCGTGTTCAGTCATGACCCGCAGGTGCTCTCTGCGCACAGTTTGAACGTTCTCCCCGCTACCAGTGTGGGCTTTCTCCGGGATGTCTGGTTTCCTCCCACGCTCCAAAGACGTACTGGTTTGTATGTTGACAAAAGTGCTGGAGAAACTCAGCGGGTGCGGCAGCATCTGTGGAGCGAAGGAAAGGAAATAGGCCTTGGGTTTCGGCCTGAAACGTTGCCTATTTCCTTCGCTCCATAGATGCTGCCGCACCCGCTGAGTTTCTCCAGCACTTTTGTCTACCTTCCATTTTCCAGCGTCTGCAGTTCCTTCTTGAACACTGGCTTGTATGTTAATTGGCGTTGGCACAATTGTAAAATGTCCCTAGTGTGTGCAGGACAGTGTTACCGTGCTGGTCGGCGTAGACGTGGTGGGCTGAAGGGCCCCTTTCTGTGTTGCGCCTCTAAACCAAACTGAACTATGATGGCGGAGAACTTCCTTGCTCTTCTTCAACAATGGTCTCTTTTTTGTCTACTGTGGAGCAGGCAGGGTATCTTCTGGTGTGGGGAGGAACTGCAGATGCTGGTTTACACCAAAGATAGACACAAAGTGCTGGAGTAACTCCGCGGATCAGGCAGCGCCTCTGGAGAGAGGGAATGGGGTGACGTTTCAGGTCGAGACCCTCCTTCCGATGGTTTCTTCTTCTTTGTCAGCCTGCGGTGTCAGCGTAGAAGTTAGTACTTGATTCTCTGAGGAGGGCCTTAAACGCTCTAATCCGGAGGCGGGAATGTTGCCGCTTGGACCACAAGACTTGCCGCGCCGGTCATAGTTAAAAGAGTAGTTTTCCATACAGGCCACTGATGTGTTTATCTAAGGCCTTTTACAGGCTTGTAATGTCCCAAAGCACTTTGCTACCATTGCAACAGCCTTTGAAGTGCAGCCACCATTGTAACACGAGCCAAGCTGAGTACCCTGGCCCGTGTGCAGGCAGCAGTGAAGTAAATGACCTCATGCCTCGTTCTTTGTGATGTTGGCTGGAAGTTGGGTGAGTGGCACGGTGGCGCAGCGGCAGATACCCGGGTGCGATCCTGACTAATGGGCAGCATATATAGACGTTGTACCTTCTCCCCAAGACCACGTGGGCTTTCCCCGGGTGCTCCAGTTTCCTCCCACACTCCAAAGATGTACAGGTTTGTAGGTTAATTGGCTTTGGTAAAAATTGTAAATTGTCTCTAGTGTGTTGCATAGCGCTAATATACGTGGTTTACTGGTCGGCTCAGACCCCGTGGGCCGAAGGGCCTGTTCCCATGCTGTATCTCTAAAGTTAGGGCTTCAATTTATTATATTTAAGGACTCCGTTTTGAGTCTTTATGTCATCTTTGCCAAAATTTAGTATAGAAACATATAAATCAGGTGCAGGAGTAGGCCATTCGGCCCTTCGAGCCTGCACCCCCATTCAATATGATCATGGCTGATCGTCCAACTCAGTATCCCGTACCTGTCTTCTCTCCATACCCCCTGATCCCCTTAGCCACAAGGGCCACATCTAACTCCCTCTTAAATATAGCCAATGAACTGGCCTCAACTCCCTCTGTGATCTTTGATGATTTTGGAAAAGACCTCATTGTCTGGTCTCCAAAGTACCGTTATAATGAGTAGGAAGGAACTGCATATGCTGGTTTACACTGAGGATAGACACAAAGTGCTGGAATAACCCAGCAGGTCGGGCAGCATCGCTGGAGAAAAAGGATGGGTGACGTTTTGTGTCGGAGCCCTTCTACAGACCAGAAAGTAGAGGGGAGGGAACTGGAGGTAAGAACGAAAACAAGCCCTTCAGCCCACCGAGCCCATGCCGACCATCGCTCACCCTGTACAGTAACACTATAGCACACACTAGCGACAATTTAACCTACAAACCTGCGCGTCTTTGGAGTGTGGGAGGAAACCTGAGCCCCCGGAGAAAACCCACACCTCCAGATTCAAGGAGACTTTTTCCCAGCTATTGTCATACAACTGAAACGGCCCCTCACCATCTAGAGTGCAGTCCTGACCTCCCATCTAACTCATTGGAGACCTTGGAACTAACTTTAATTTGACGTTATTAAACTTTATCTTGCACTAAATGTCGCACCTTTAACCTTCATCTGTAACCATGGAATGCCCGATTGTAATTATGTATAGTCTTTGCTGGATAGCACGCAAACAAAAGCTTTTCACTGTATCTCGGTGCATGTGACGATAAGAAACTAAACTAGACTAGCCCATGCCTAATGTAGTTGAGCAGTTTCCGTCGGGTTGCCAGACAATAACTCCTCTGGCACATTACAACATTGCAGTGTTTTATGAACAAGCAGAATATCAAGGCAATTCGCTAAACAATAAAATCTGTTTCTTTCCATTCTGAAGGGGAACACAATGGGATACTGGGTGGGATTGGGATTTTCTGGAAAGTCTTTGCCACCTGGCATCTCCTGGTGTACTGTGTGAATTTTGGAAACTAGTTCTCAGGAATTGTTCACAACTTTTCACTGTGCATCCTTTACTGCCTGTGACGAGAATAAAAAAATAGTTGGTCTCTGATTCTCTGCAGAACTGGTCTAAAGTGAGAGGGGCAAAGTTTAAAGGAGGTGTGTGGGGCAAGTTATTTTACAAGGAGGGTGGTGAGTGCTGCCGGGGGTGGTGGTGGAGGCAAATGTGATAGTGGCGTTTGATAGACTTTTGGATAGCTACATAGATTTGCAGGGAATGGAGAGCCATGGATTATGTGTAGGCAGAGGATATTAACGGCATTGTGGACAGCACAGACATTATGGGCCGAAGGGCCTATTCCTTTGCTGTACAATTCCATGCTCGCACACCCAAGCCACAGTTTGTAGATAGACACAAAGCGCGGGAGTAACTCAGCGGGTCAGGCAGCATCTCTGGGGAAAAAGGATGGGTGACGTTTCAGGTCGGGGCCCTTCTTCAGACTGGATTTTCTCCACAGATGCTGCCTGACCCGCTGAGTTACTCCAGCACTTTGTGTCTATCTTCAGTATAAACCAGCATCTGCAGTTCCTTTCTCCACAATTAGTAGTTTTAACACACGGTGAGAACTTTGTTTCAGAACAGAGTCAAACCACTTGTCCAGCATGGCCTGTATGAAGCTAGGTTTGCCATTCAATAGTCAAAGTATTATCACTGCCTTGGGATGGCACTATTCATTTACTGCTACTGGTATCCACTGATTTAATAAAATCTCTGTTCTGGTAACTATTGTTTCTTTATTCACCACCCACTATTCATGTCTCCAGGAATCTGATGCTGCCAGGCTTTGACTGGGGGTGTCTCTCACTCCACCCCCCGCCCCATCTCTCTTACAACTTCCCTCTTTCCCCCCACCCCCTCCCCCTCTCTCGTCCCTCTTCCACATCTCCTCACTTCCCCCCCTCTCTCTCTCGTCCCCACCCTCTCTCCACATCTCCTCTCTCTCACCTCCACCACTCTCCCCAGTCTCTCTCTGTCTCCCCCACCCCCTCTCTCGCCCCCCCACCCGCTCTCTTCCCCCCCACTCTCTCTCACCCCCCCCGTCCCACCCCCTCTCTCTCGCCTCCCCACCCCCCGTCTCTCTCTCTGTCTCCCCACCCTCTATCTCTCCTCCCACCCTCTATCTCTCCCCCCTCCCACCCTCTCTCTCTCTGCCCCCCCACCCTCTCCTCCCCCACCCCCGCTCGTGCAGGTTTGTGGGTTAATTTCTCCGATGTAAAATTGACCCTAGTGCGTAGGGAGCGGATGAGAAAGTGGGATCACGTGGAACTCATGTGAACTGATGATCCATGGTCTTGCTATTGATTCTTGCTATTGAGGGAGTGCAGCGTAGGTTTACAAGGTTAATTCACGGGATGGTGGGACTGTCATATGCTGAGAGAATGGAGCAGCTGGGCTTGTACACTCTGGAGTTTAGAAGGATGAGAGGAGATCTCATTGAAGCATATAAGATTGTTCAGGGCTTGGACACGCTAGAGGCAGGAACTATGTTCCCGATGTTGGGGGAGTCCAGAACCAAGGGCCACAGTTTAAGAATAAGGGGTAAGCCATTTAGAACGGAGATGAGGAAACACTTTTTCTCACAGAGAGTGGCGAGTCTGTGGAATTCTCTGCCTCAGAGGGTGGTGGAGGCCGGTTCTCTGGACACTTTCAAGAGAGAGCTAGATAGGGCTCTTAAAGATAGCGGAGTCAGGGGATATGGGGAGAAGGCCGGCACGGGTTACTGATTGGGGACGATGAGCCATGATCATCACAATGAATGGTGGTGGTGGCTCGAAGGGCCGAATGGCCTCCTGCACCTATTTTCTATGTTTCAATGAGGGGAGAGGGTGTTGGTGGAGTCCATTGAAAAGGTGTCCCGAAGTCAGTGTGTGCTTGCAAAACAGAGTGTGACAACTCTGCAGTCATGTTGATGTATGGGTGAATTCTTCGCACCGTTCATGTATTGTATATATTTATTACCTGAATAAAGTCTATTTTGATTTTTTTTTTTTAATGTTGATGTATTGGAGCAGGATTTTGGTGGGATTCTCCACCGTCCTGCCCAGCGTTGGTTGGACAGCGAGCCCACAGTACATCCCACAGTATTCATGTCAGGCTGACATTGTACCCCTCAGGAGAGTTTGGCTTTGTGGCTTTAACGCGATAGTCATGGGGAACCTTGCTGAAAAAGACAGCGACATGTGTGTCTCCAGATACCAGCGTCAATAAATGTGAATCCACACAAAGCAAATCAGTGGAGGAGCCGCGCAGTGCAAAGCACAAAGTGCTGGAGCAGCTCAGCGGGTCAGGCAGCGCCGGGGAGGGAATGGACAGGCGGCGTTTGGGATCGGGACCCTTCCTCAGGCTCGATCCCTGCACGCACACTGGCTGACCCGCCGGCTCTCTGTGTGCTTGGCTCAATATCCCAACGCCTGGAACTCCACTAACTCCAGTGTAACTCCACTAACTCCAGTGTAACTCCACTAACTCCAGTGTAACTCCAGTGTAACTCCAGTGTAACTCCACTAACTTATGTAACGCCAGGAACTCCAGCGTAACTCCACTATCCAGTATAAAACCAGTGTAACTCCAGCGTAACTCCACTAACTCCAGCGTAACTCCACTAACGCCAGAGTAACTCTGCTAACTCAATTGTAACTCCAGTATAACTCCAGTGTAACTCCAGTATAACTCGTGTAACTCCAGTGTTACGCCAGCGCAACTCCATTAACTCCAGTGTAACTCCAGCGAAACTCCACTAACTCCAGTGTAACTCCACTAACTCGTGTAACGCCAGCGTAACTTCACTGACTCCAGCGTAACTCCACTCCAGCGTAACTCCAGCGAACCTCCACTAACGCCAGCGTAACTCTGCTAACTCCAGTGTAACTCCAGCCCGCTGCCACTCACGCCGGGGTCGCGCACACCGATAACCCCGCTGCGTCGCCGAGTGGTGTGGCAGGGCCGGGCGGTGGGATGTGGAGGAAGGAACTGCAGATGCTGGTTTAAACCGAAGCTCGACATAAGATGCTGGAGTAACTCAGTGGGACAGGCGGCAACTCCGGAGAGAAGGAATGGGCGACGTTTCGGGACGAGACTGAAGAAG